>CM039314.1:16157032-16505143 GCA_022316695.1 Camellia oleifera | reverse complement strand
GAATATGGTTGTGCAGATCCGTACGGATGAAACCAACATTCTCATAAGACCCGGATTGATTTACCATATAGTCCATGATTTGGATAGTCTTCACACCGACATTGCGCATAGCCATTGCTTGAGCTTTGTCAGCGCTGTTTAAACTGCGATGTGACCTCAGATACATCACACAGTGTTGTTCCGCCAATTCATGGTTGTGGTCTGCGACGAAGTGAGTCACAACATACTTTCCCCCTTCACCGGCATCCGCATCGTACCGTATGTGAAATTGGGCCTTGCAACCTACTCTTGTTAGTGCCTTGGGAGCTCTACTCTTCTCAACAACACGGTCCAAGTATTTTGGTAATCTCTGACCCTCCCTTGAACACAACCACAGCCTACTAACGACCTTTCCCTCTTTATTTGTGTTAAATCTGGATTTTCGTATACTAAATCCCTTCGCTTTAGCATACGCATTGTAGAAATCTTCTCCATCTTCGACCGAATCAAATTTCTGTTCCAGAATAGCACGTTCAACATCACCAACCATGTCATTGCGATGAGCATCGTCAACCATTTCTTTTTTCATGTCGGCTCTGCCATGTTCACCGTTCATGTTGGTTGGTTCTTCATTGCTCGGACCACCTTCGCAACCATGATCAGGTTCTGCTCGACTTTCATTCATCAAACGAATGTCATCTGCTTCATTTCGAATGTCATAATCATCACCTTCCCTTTTAACTTCCGCTGGGGCCATACTGCACAGGACATTACTACAAACAATTACTTGATGACCGAAAATTGTTAACACAAACACAAACATGACACAAACATAACACAAACACAAACACTCGCTTGAGAAAGAGAAAGAGAAAGGTTAGTTGCCAATGGAGGGGTTCCCGTTGGACCCAAGCGTAGAGCGGTTGAAGTTAGGCTGGGGGTTTAGTTGAGGGAAAATAGCTGAAGTGAACGGGCCACAGAGACAGAGAGGGAGACAGAGACAGGGAGACAGCTCCATACCTCATATCTAGTTCCAGAGAAGGGCTTCACTTATCAATGGAACCAACACACCCTTGTAGTTACGTTGTTGTTGGAAATCGCCCGTTATACTGTTCCCTACAGAGCTTCGTCAATGGAACGAACCCAACAGGGGCTTCTCTATAACAACCCTCGTACTGATTACCGTTAAACCACTGAATTATCTACTGATTACCGCTAAACTGAACTGCTAATGACTGATAAGTGAACTGGATGAACTACTGAACAAACTGAACGAAACTGAAACTGAAACTGAATGAGTCTGTCTATTTAATTACATATTGTATCTGTTGACTTATGTGATTATCTGTTTGCATTTTATGCTTAAACTGCTAATTGAAGGCCTTATCGGCGGCCGATTTAGAAACCGTTTGATGTTTTGTGATCAGCATAATATTTGTGATTTAATGATATGTTTATCTGAAAATTGATTAGGAACGATTAAATTAGATTGAATTGAGCTAATTACGAACTTAGGCTTATTTACGTTTTGCCATTGGTAGTGGACATTTGTTTATTGATTATAGTGGCCTTATCACACTTAGACCAACATCTTGATCAGCCTCATTCTTGTATCATAACCGACCATCAAGAGAGCATAGAGAGAGAGAGAGAGAGAGAGAATTGTCTTGGCCTTGTAGAATTTGTCTTGGATTGCTTGGAATTGAAGAGTATATTGGCTAATTGAGCTCTCACAAGTCTAAGGTAGGACATTCACCTTCTTAATGTTGTTATTGAGCCTCATCTTGCATGTTCTATGCATCATTGTAGAACCAAGCCATGTTTTAGTGCAAATATGTGGAATTGAAGCTCAAATGTTACATGCATGTATATATTGATGAGTTTGAGTTGAATTCTTGGTGAATGGTCACATGCATGTCCATGTTGTTATCATAGTCCATGTTTTCAACTTGCTTTTCAAAGAATTGGAGCTCATTTGAGCATGATTGGAAGCTTAAAATTGGTTTAAAGATCATGCATGTCATTGTTTGAAAGTGTTCTTGAAAATGGTTTGAAATTGAGTTTAATTGAAACACCCTTGGGCCTTGATTTCTTAAATTGAGTTTTAGAACTTGTTATTCTATGTGTTTGAAAGAGTTTTCCAGGAAATGGGCCCAAGAGGATCGAATTTGGAGCATCAAAACTTGGTTTGAAACTCAGAGGTCGAATCTGGATTTTCCAGATTTTGGACGTCCGCTCGAGCGGGGGCAGTGCCGCTCGAGCGGGGAATGCATGCTCCCAGTATTTTCTTGCATTGTTTTACAGTCCGCTCGAGCGGGGATTTTAACGCTCGAGCGGGAAAATCGCGCATCCAGCATTTTTGCACCTTTCATCAGTCCGCTCGAGCGGCGGAATGTACGCTCGAGCGTGGGCCTTTGTGTGCTTGTCCGCTCGAGCGGGGAAACCTGCGCTCGAGCGGAGGCCCTGTTCACTGAAAATTCTGGAATTGTTTTCTAAGTGCATTTTTGCATCCTCATCGCATCCTAGGCATTCTTAGGCCTAGTGTAGAGCATCTTAATGAGGATGTAGACATAGAACCACACCGAGGAATTTAGGGATTTAATTATCATCCTTTCCAAACTGTAAACTTAGTGTGTGTTCTATTTGATTGACTGTTTAGGGTTGACTCTCGGGGACGCGCTCTAGCTACTGATAGCCCAATCACTGTGAGTAACAGATTGTGTAAAGATATGTTCAAAATGGTTATATTTTGATTACTGAACTGAACTATTTATTGAACTAATATTGTTTATTGAATGAATGTATGTCTTGTATTTCGAACTGTATTGTGGCATCCTTAGCACCCACTGTTATTGACTGTTACAGAGCTCTGTCGGTTTCCTTGTGGAACCATACTGATTGATGGCCATCATTATTGTTGGGTCTGTTAAGGCCCGGTCCTTTTGGACCTACTGTTTATAGGCTAATGGATGTACCACATATGACTGATTGATTGAAATACTGATTGACTGAAATACTGAAAGATTGAAATACTGTATAATGAATTGATTTCATTACTGTAAGGACATCATTCATAACCTCTTTACACTGTATGTTATTCACTGGGCTTTAGCTCACTGTTTATATATATATGTAGGTGCTCAGCCACCAGACCGGAGCTAGGAGCATGGGATTGGTCCCCAGTTTTGTCAGCCAGCCTTTGTGCCTCACCGTGAGGTTCCGAGACGCCATGCCATGGCTTGGGGTGTTTTTGTGTCCCCATAGGTCTCCTTACTGTTTTGTACTGTTGTACAGACCGTTTACTGTTTTACTATACTGTTATCGAGGGACTGAGTCCCCGTACTGAATGTCTGTAATGATTGTGTATACTGTACTGGTTTGAATGCATAAATGTATGAAAAATGTTTTTGGCATACAGATTAACACAGCTCTATGGACACTAGTTTTTACTGTTTTGGCTTCCGCCAGGCCCTGAACTCTGTATTTACTGTATTACTGATTGGCAGGCCTTTGGTAATCTCGGATTACTGGCCAGTTACGGTGCTAAACCCATAGGGCCGGGTTTGGGTCGTGACATTCTCCCTGTTAATGGAAATCAACAGTTACACTGACTCAACCTTACACAGAGAGGAGAACAGAGAGAGATAGAGACGAAATACAGAGAGTGAGTGGGATGTAATCATGCAAATACAAGCATTAACCGGCTGCCCCGGTTTCAACTTTTTCACGATTAAACAATTCAATGGTCTTGATCAATTAATGTAATCTAACGGCTAACAATTGGGTTGCATATGGTGTGCAACCTTAAGGGGGTTGCACACTTAAGCATGACCCATTATTTTAAGGTTATAAAAAGTTGATAATGAGAGTTGCTATATAATTTGATCTAACTATATAAAACACTGTTTCTATTGAGTGATTATTTGTTGTTTTGTGCAGTATTGTTCTACATCATTTATCACTTTGGCGTCGTTAGCGAACAAGTTTTTTTTAGTAATTTTTTAATTTTTTGACTAAAATATGATATAAAAAATTAGTTTGCTTAGAATGACTTGCTAATTTTTTACAAAAAGATAGAAAAAAATAAAATTTTGAACTTTTTGATATAAGTTGTCCTCAAAATTCTAACAAACAGTACTAGGTTCAACACTTTAACCAATAAATAAAAGTTAGGGCAAGACCACCGTATATATATATTTTTTGTTTATATTATCGAGTTATATGATATAATATTATTTGTATTTATTATTTAGAGAAATATCACATCATTGAAATTTTAAAAAAGTAATTACAAATTATTGAAAAAAAATTATAAATATTAATAATTACAATTATTAGTTTTTTCATAATTTTGTTTTATTTTCTATCAAAATAATAAATCAATATAATGATATTATTTGACATGTGCCTATCATTTGTGCATTTCATCAAACTTAACTATAGATTGTGGGGAAATTCTATATCACCTCTAGTTACCACATTTGTGTATTTGGTTATGATTTGTTGTATTGTTAATTATAATTTATTATGATATTAGGTATGATATTATTTTGATTATAAAATAAAACTTCTTTGTTATGCTTTATGTGCTGTTTAATTATAATTTTTTTTTAAAGTTATGATTTTCATAATATTAAATTATGTTATTTATAATAATCAAATTTACAAATGACATAACTTGCATATGATACACACCTTTACCATAACTCTTTGTATTTTATAAATATATGTATTTTATCTTTGCCCAAAAAATAAAAAATAAAAAAAGTATGGGACCTATACTTTTTTTTTAAGATAAGAAAGTATAAGAATAAATATATTGTACATTTGATAATAAATTGTTCAATATATCATAATATAAAATAGATTTTAAAAGTGACAAAGTGAATCTCAACGCAAGGACAATATGAGTCTCACTCTCACATATGAAAAGAAAAAAAAAAAAAAAAAACAAACTTCCATGAAAGGATGTATACCATATCAAAAAAATATAAAAATAAAATATAGAACATGTACTTTATTAATAATACTATAATATTTAATGAAAAAGAGAAATATTAAAAAAACAAAATGAAACGCGGTCTGTTGGAAAATAACCGCAGGAGAGCATCTTGCGATCCGAGTCCCACCATCACCTAACTTTCACAAACACAACACAACACAACACAGCACAAAAAATTATCACATGTGCTTTTTGCTTCTTAAAAAGCCCGATAACGATTGTTGTACTACATTCACACACCATTGCTTGTTTCGCTTCCCTCTCTGATTTCCAATTTCTCTTTTGGAAGAGTCTACCTCTTTTGTTTACGGATCCAAATTGTTTCTTTTGCCAGTTGTGGGTAAATTTTTTAGGACCCAAATTGTTGTTCTCTAGCATTACTCTTTCTCTTTTTGTTTCTGAAACTACCCATTTCGTTTCTCGTCTCTATTGTTCTTCAATCAGGTAAAGAAGGCATTTTTGTGTTAATTTTTCGGAATATATTTGTGTATTTAAGTCTAAATTTGTTCTTTCTTCTGCAAATTTTATTTTATTTTGTTATCAATGATGCCAATATATGCTTTCAACTTTGCCATGAATTGGGTGTTTTTGTTTCCTTCATTCGGTTAAATGTTGGTGAATATGAAATGGGTATGCTTCGATGGAAGAATTTTTTAATTTGTTTTTGGCAAAATGAAGCAAGATTTGGGTGAAAGGGATATGGTTTTTATTTTTATTTTTATTTTTTATTTTAAATCGGTAGTGAAACTGTTTGAGTTAGTGAGTCTGTTATTGATTGTTCTGCTGGTACGGCAAATTTATATGAAGTAAGATTAAAACGGGTTTGCTGCGTGTTTGTGGTTATCAATATCTTGGAATTTTTTGAACATGTTATACTGTTGTTCTTTCATGTTTCTGATTAATTTTGTTATATTGTCATTCTTGTTTGTTTGATGGATACAGCTCTTTGAAAGTGTAGATTCATGACAATCTGATTTGTAAATTCTGTGAAGTATGTGATCGATAAATTTGCAAAGTTGTTCCTTGGAACTTGAGCTAAATTTTTGCCGATCTTGATTGGTTGGAAGGAAAATTAATGGAAACCATAGTAAATAAAATTTTGTCTTATGTTTTGTGTTGTTGTTCTTGGTCCAACATAAAATAAAACTCACCTCATGAAAGCAAGTAGTTATCTTTGGCTCAATCTTGTGAGATTAGCTTTCTCTTATTTGGAATTACTTTTATTTTTCCTTTGCCATCATTTTCCTTTGATTAAAATGGAACACTGCATTGTTTATATGTACTAATGCATATGTAAGTTTATTTTCAACATTTTACATTAATGTACTGTGATCTCATTCTTCTAATTTTGACAATATAGAAATCCTCCTGGCCATTTTCTAATCTTGAAATTTGTCTTCTTATTCTTTTTTGTTGGTTTCTAATGTGTATTATTCAGGTGTCCCAAAACAAACCAGAGATCTCGTGTTTTAAAGGTTTAATTTGGTCACTATTAATTTCACTAGATAGTGGTTATAGCAATGGGCACTTCTGAAGCAGTTATGCAAGTTTTGGGTGGGGCTTTGCCTCGTCTTTTCTTTTCTGACAAATGCTTTAGCATATCAGACTCAGATTTTCTTTCTAAATCCTTTGTTAAATATAGAAAGAAAAGGGGCTCAAAGTACATGCAATTACTGCATTGTTCAAGCAAGCTACGAAGTAGCTTTGGTAATCATTGGTTTTCAGCCATAGGCAAGGTTCCATTTGGAAACAATTTAATAGATCGATCAGTACTTATTAGTTGCAATTGTCAGCAGGCTGAAAGTGTGAGTGGAGCAACTGCAGATAATGGAAATCAAACATGGTATGTGGATAATGCAAAGAAATTAAGTACAATTAATGGTATTGTGAATGGACCTGACATTCTAGACTTTGAGAAGGTTCAAGAATCAAAACAGGAAACAGAAGTCTTTACATCCAATGGCAATGCACCTGCAGTTGAACCAGTAAGCGATACCTTGCACAAGGTTTGTGTCGACTCTATTGAGGATGAGGCATGGGAATTGCTCCGGGAATCTATGGTTTATTATTGTGGTAGTCCTATTGGAACAATAGCTGCGAAGGACCCAACCAGTTCCAATGTTCTGAATTATGATCAGGTCTTTATCCGTGACTTTATACCTTCTGGTATAGCTTTCTTATTGAAAGAAGAGTATGATATTGTTCGCAATTTCATCCTTCATACATTGCAACTGCAGGTAAATGGTTCTATTACGCACTTGATCTGACAGATAAATTATTTGCATATCCTGTTTTGTAATGGTTAGAACTGTTTCACTCATAATTCTGTTTTGGATTTTCCCGAAGTATCAATAGTGCTGTTTGTTGCTATGACTTTTTGTTAATAGTGTAGTTGTTCGAAATGAACATGTGTGGTTTACTAGTCTTCTTCTTCTATTATATTCTTTCCGACTAGTCTGTTGACTCTATTCATGATTTAAATACATGATCTGAACTTTACCTTTGAAGAAATAAGCTTGCAAATCGAATGTACTGCGTTATTTGTACCAGTTTTCCTTCAAATGGTTTGTTAAATTGAAATCTGACAGATGGACCTGTCTGGATAGTTTAGTTGGCTGAGGCTAGCAGTCTAGAACTACAGGCCTCTGTTTTTAACTCTCCCTGGGCTTGCCTGACGGTGAATGCGTGCATCTGTATGCATTAAGTTTGGTTCAAAATGATTTGCTATCGTAAGACGCATTTTCTATAAATATAAAATAAAAATAAATAAATAAAAACAAAAACAAAAATAAAAACAAAAAGAGTTAAATAAAGGGTCATAGAGCATCAATGACTTAAATCACATGAGATACACTTTCTGAATGCTCATGTTTTTGGAAACTAATTCTCGTATAAGAAAGTTTGAACGCGATAAACATTGCATTTTCATAATATTATTTCATTATTGATGACATGTTAAAAGAAAATCACTCTTGCATTTCTTAAAAAAGGGCAACAATTCTAATGAAACTTGGCCCAAAAAAAAGAAAAGAAAAAGAAAACTAGTATGATAACAAAAACCCCTCACCAATTGGAACCATGAGACTTGTACAAGTCTGCATCTAGTGTACTTTGTTTTAGGGTAGCACCCCATGTTCTTGTACTTACCAAAGAAGAAAAGAAGGGCATACTGTGTTCTGCTACTTATTAAATAGAAAAAGTGGCGTACCTCATCCCCGCTCACTAAAGCAATATGCTTTCCATGTAACATAGTTACACGCTCCTTGCATGCATTTGTATGTAAGATGTATAGTGGAATAATAGAACAATGGTGCCTATGCCATTCTGGATTTCATGTCATATGGAAGCTGACTAGTCACAAATACACTGCATATATGTAATCCTTAGTTGTGTATTTGGATCCACAGGTGTTTACTTGTAATGCATACAACTGACATAGTTAATTATCTGATTCGAATATATATTGATCATTTTAGTGTATAATTGTGCATGACTTATGTAGTCCTTATTTTGTAGAGCTGGGAGAAAACTATGGACTGTCATAGTCCTGGTCAAGGATTGATGCCTGCTAGTTTCAAGGTGCGCACAGTTCCCCTGGATGGTGATGACTCAGCAACGGAGGAGGTATTGGATCCTGATTTCGGAGAGGCAGCAATCGGTCGTGTTGCACCTGTTGATTCTGGTAAATAAACATGTCATTTCAAAAAGCCTGTTAAGCAAAATATACATATCCTGGTATTAGAATTTGATGCAATTTTTTTTTTTTTTCATTTTATGATATTAATTCCAGGATTGTGGTGGATTATACTGTTGCGTGCATATGGAAAATGCTCTGGAGATCTCTTAGTTCAGGAGAGAATTGATGTCCAAACTGGAATTAAAATGATTCTGAGGCTATGTCTTGCTGATGGTTTTGATATGTTCCCAACTTTATTAGTGACAGATGGTTCTTGTATGATAGATCGCCGCATGGGGATTCATGGTCACCCTCTGGAAATTCAGGTTAGTAAATCATTCATATTATTGTTATTTGGATGTGTTTTCAGTTTCTTTTTAACAAGAAAGTTTCTTGGGCTACAGCCATTGTATCTATGAAAGACATATTGCCAATGCTAATGTTAGAAATGATTGTCCTAGAGAGTTGGTCTTTTTAGTTGTGGTTGACTATGCTGAAGGTTGATGATTTTAGAGAAGATACAGTGGTGGTCAGATGATTCTCTAGTTAACATTTGAATCTGATAAAAAAATTTAAATCTAAAATTTGATACAAATCTTGACATCTATGTGGTACTAATTGTTCTTTAGATATCACCAGCAAAATGTTGTTGATATTTATTTATTTATTTGTTGAAATGTTTCTCTTATATGTTGGATAAATGTAAGCTGTACCAGGGTGGATTTTCTTATATTTTTATCATCTTTATGCTTTGTAAGATAAAACAATATTATTTTGGTAGGGTGTTTCCTGTTGTTGTTGCAGGCATTATTTTATTCAGCATTACTTTGTGCACGTGAAATGCTTGCTCCGGAGGATGGATCAGCTGACCTAATCCGAGCACTGAACAATCGTCTTGTGGCATTATCGTTCCATATCAGAGAGTATTATTGGATTGATATGAGAAAACTCAATGAGATTTACCGCTACAAAACAGAAGAGTACTCATATGATGCTGTGAACAAGTTCAACATCTACCCAGATCAGATTTCTCCTTGGCTTGTGGAATGGATGCCTAATAAAGGAGGTTATCTAATTGGAAACTTACAACCCGCTCACATGGATTTCCGTTTCTTTTCTCTTGGAAACTTGTGGTCTGTGGTGAGTAGTCTTGCAACAGCAGATCAGTCACACGCAATATTGGATCTCATTGAAGCCAAATGGGCAGATTTGGTAGCAGACATGCCATTCAAGATATGTTATCCTGCTCTTGAAGGTCAGGAGTGGCAGATTATTACAGGCAGTGATCCAAAGAACACGTAATATTTCTACCTTGAAGAAGTGATAGTTCTTCATCCTTGAACAAAGGCTTAAAAAAAGAAAAAAAATTGTATCTCACTATCCTTGTGGTTTTTGGTGCAGTCCTTGGTCCTACCATAATGCAGGTGCCTGGCCTACTTTACTCTGGCAGGTAGTCAGTTGCCTTTGATTTTTGGCTATGATGCTAAATGCTCATGTTTTATTGCTTCTTTAAGTTTCTTGATTCAATTGATGCTTAACAGAAACCATGGTGGGTTGAGTTGAGGAGCCTATTACTTTGTTATGTCGACTTGTAACTGGCACCACTTCATTTCTAATTTTCTGTGGGGTTATAATTTACTTCTCTCTGGAATCATTCATAATTCCAACTACAGCTGGATTATAAAAACTGATCTACTGGTAGAGTGGGCTTTCTTTGTGAGTTATTTGTCACGTTTTACACAGTATCTAAAATGAGTCTGTACTGTTTCTACATAGCATCTTCAAGATGCCAGTGATGTTAGTACTACCTCTTTTAATGCAGTTTTCACTTGTTTATAAAAACTGATCTACTGGTAGAGTGGGCTTTCTTTGTGAGTTATTTGTCACGTTTTACACAGTATCTGAAATGAGTCTGTACTGTTTCTACATAGCATCTTCAAGATGCCAGTGATGTTAGTACTACCTCTTTTAATGCAGTTTTCACTTGTTTGAAACCTAGCCCCCCACCCAGTGTTCAAAAAAATAAAAAATAAAACCTGAGCTCCACCCCACCCAGCAATCTGGTTGGTGCATTTCTATAACTGTCCCACTAATTTGATGAAACATTACATAGCATGGAAATAAGCCTTTTATTATGTTTAATTTTATTTTTTGTAGGACTAGTATTATCACCAAGTCTCTACATGTCCATGCTTGCACATGACTATTTCACTGTATATGTGCGAAGTTTGCACTTGTTATTGATTATTAAGATTTGATGTACTGCTATCAAATGCTGTAGGAAACATTTTGTTTTGCCTATGTTTGTGGTTTCCAAGTGCTTAACTTCAATGGAAGACCTACTCTTCTAATGTAACACACAAAATGTTTTGTTATTTTTTAGTACTTCAAATTTTTTTTTGAAACATGCATCTTCAAAGAAACACCAGACAATGCTAAATTTACTATCTATTAGGGCCATTTTAGAGTTTTAGAAGGAACTATGTTATATAAATTTACATCACATCCTCACAACCCTGAATATAATCCTTGTCGCATCCTCACAGCCCTCACATCCTCACAATCTGAGGTCTCTGTTGCTTTAAGATACTTCTGAACCCTCAACATATACTCTTTATTAGTCAGAACATGAGTTTATACTTTAGGATGTTTGCTCTTTTCCTTTCTAATGATGTTTAGTTAGCACCGTGCTGGATGACCAGCTGGGTACACACTATTGTCATATATGTGGATCTGCATCATTGTTACACTCACATATTTTGGGTATCATTCTAGTAATAGTTTAGTGTTGACAATGCTTTATCTTTTTGATGATAACGGAGATTATGGTTAAATGGAGTTATGCTTGTTTAATTTGATTTTTTAACATAGTATATAGTAGTTCCTGTGTAAAAATTAGAAACAGTATGTTGCAATAATTTAACTGGTCTTTTGCAGCTCACTGTTGCATGCATTAAGATGAATAGACCAGAAACTGCTGCAAAAGCAGTAGAGGTTGCAGAGAAGCGCATATCCATAGACAAGTGGCCTGAATATTACGACACCAAAAGCGCAAGGTTCATTGGGAAACAATCACGGTTGTTCCAGACCTGGTCAATTGCAGGATACCTTGTTGCCAAACAACTCCTTGCTGACCCTAGTGCAGCCAAGATTCTGATTACTGAAGAAGATTCTGAGCTTGTCAATGCCTTCTCTTGCATGATCAGTGCCAACCCACGAAGAAAACGCGGTCCAAAGAGGCCAAATCAAACCTATATAGTGTGAGCAGATTTTGAGAGTCTGCCACAAATTATTTGTCAAAAGTCAATTGATCGTAAACCTTGGGGTTTATAATATACACCCCGGCGAAGATTTTAGACCGTCTTCCATTGGTCATTGTTTCTTGGCTATTAATTGTAATATAATTTTCATTTTATTTTTTTATCTCTTTTTTTGGATGGGTAAGCTCTGATTCAATAGCCTATCCATGTATTATTATTATGTTCTCTTGTTTTGCACTGCAAATATCACATTATAGGGATTATGAAACTATTTCTTGTTGAAAGCTTCTATGGCAGGCACATCACTGTAATGGATAATTGAACCTATTTCTTCTATTGGGGGACTTTATAAAATAAATGGTTTGAATCATCAAGATGATCTGAAAGAGACCGACAATCCTGAAAATTCTTGAAAAATTCCCCAGATATTGATTTGTGATTATAATTCAATTTTGAACAATAAATAGTAATCTTAATCAAACAATCAATAACAAATCAGCATAACGATTTGACGTGGAAAAAATCACAATTGGACTCCTTCAATTGTGATAAAAAAAATCATGAGCTAAAGTCATAAAACAATCCACTAAAAAGATAAAAAGAATTATACACAAGAATTCTTAATTACTTTTACGTCCGAATTAAACAAAATTCGATGTGTCTATCAACATTGTCTTCACCTCGGAATTGTTTTGTCCAACGTTGAATTCACAATGCTAATGTCGAATCTACGACGATAAGGCATTTCAGAATCCATCAAAGTTTCAGACCTAAGTTTTTCGGAATTCACCGATGAATACCTTTATTTTTTTGTGAATGAAAGCATGAAATAACTCTTGATATTTGTCAATATATAATTCGGTAATCAATCAATTACCTTTTATATATATCAAGGAAACTCATACAAAACACCCTCCAATATAGAACACTTTGTATTTTATTACTATCTGAGAATCTGAATGCCTTAAACCTTAAAAATGACAAACGACACACTTTATACTAAGTAGAGCCGCGAAGACCGCTCCAGCATGCACTTTACCATTCAAGCGGTTTGACTAAAGGTAGTGCCCACATATAGGCCAACCGCTCGAGCACAACATCCACTGTTCGCGCAATGAAACATCTTTTCTAGAAGTTTAGAACACATCCAGATATACCGGATGAACCATTTCACCACTCGAGTGCACAAAAGACTGCTTGAGCGGTCAAACAACTTTGAACTCTTCTTGACTTCGGGTCGCTGTTTAGTATAAAATGGCAAATAAGTTAGTCAAGATATAGAATGCCAGTACAAACTTCTCTGTACAAGCATAACTCGAGTTGGATTCACATCTAAATTCTCATAATTCACATATACAATAGAGCGAATAAAAATACAACTGAATAAAGTTTTGTTCAACAAGATTGTCAATTACAAAACCCTAACAAATCCGACCCCTTGTTTGAAGCATGTGGATCATTGATCATCCTCTCTCCGAAATACTTACTGTTTAGTTGGTATGAAACTGTTTTTCACCCTCAAAGTGGAGATACCAGTATGTTGTTATGAGCAAGGCATCAAAAAAACAAAGAAAAAGGAAAAAAATCATATGGTGCACAGATTAAAGTAAACAAATCCCACACGCAAGAGGACAAAACAAAAAGTGGAGATACCAGTCTGTTGTATGAGCGAGGCACAAAAAAAATGGAATCACCCAACAGTGGGACCAAAAAAAAAATGAAGGGTGCAATAATAGGAACCATCTGTGTAAACTAGCGAGTAAGCAAGCTTTTCCATCATCGGCTTCCTCAATTGAGAATTACCCATTATACCCATACCCGTCGGAGTTTAACGTGACGGATTTTGTCCCCGACAAACTCTCTGACAGCTACTACGACGAGTGGAAGAAACTGATGCTGGACTTCATTGAGAGTCGAGGCTTGGTTGGTTTCATCGATGGCACAGTTGAGGCTCCTCCTTCTGCTCCACCTGAGAATGAGGAACAGTACAGGTCCTGGAAAAGATCAGACGGTCTCGTACGGGGATGGATTCTCACAACGCTTACCAAAGATATCCTGACGGGAGTTCTGCCCTTTAAAACTGCCAAGGAAGTGTGGACACAGTTGGAAACAATTTTCCAGTTACCTACACAATTTTTTACCCTTGATAATCACTTTTTAAACGTTTTGTTTTTGTAAAGTCTCTCTTCTCTGTTAAAAATTAAAATTAGGATAAATTACATCATTAGTCATGTAGTTTAAAAAAAGTCTCACTTTAGTTTCTATCACATATTAAATTTTGTTAAAATATGATTCCTCCATCATTTATCATTACAATTTAAAATTAAAAAAATTAGCATGTATGCAATTAAAGGGACTAAAGTGTAATTTAAAACAAATTAAAAGAACTATCAATGTAAGAACGATTTGGTTATTTTAATTGTTATTTTGGTTAGACGAAAAAGAAGTTGTATTTTGGATGATATGTAATTTTTTTTTTTTTTGGTAGTTCAATAGATGGTTGTGAGAGAAAGATTGATTAATTGATATCTAAGATATGACATTTTGTTTTATTAATTATTTTAGTTAAAATCCAAGTTGTTAAACAAGACTATAATTTGTTTTGAATTTCATTTTGGTCCATATAAGTGATTTTTTTTTCTTCAAAATATTAACACGGAGGGATTATAAGCCAAATTAAAAATGTAATGACTAAAATTATTTAAATTGAACTACGAAAATCAAAGTGAAATTTCACTAAAACTAGAGACAACAGTAGTGTAATATATCCTTAAAGGTAGTACTACTACATTTGAAACTCTTAAAATTAGTACTACTAAGGCCTCGTTTGGAGAGTAATCATTTTAGTTAAAAAGTCAAAAAGTCATTATAAGTTATCACATTATTCTTTTATTTTTCTGTATATCTTTTTGTAAAAAGTAAAAAAATTATTAAAATAGCATATTCCCAAACAAGACCTAAATTTGAAGGGGTAGCGAAAAATTGTTGTAAAATTTTGTGGCTGAAAATTATTATTCAGTGTGATTGGTTTGAGTTTTTTGTATTAAATTTTTTAAAAATTGAGTTTTTTGGTTTTCGTTTTTTTTTTTTGTTTTTTTAGTGAATATTTTTAAAATTTTAAACATTTTTTTTAAACTTTTTTAGATGTACCTTACTTAGATGTATCTAAAAAATAAAAAATTGTGAAAAAATATTTTAAAAAATTAATAAATACATAAAAATACAAAAAATTAACTGAATTCTTGTATTTTTTTTTTTTTTGTATTTTTAGTATTTAGTGAATTTTTAAAAGGTTTTTTTTCACAATTTTTTTACTTTTTAGATATATTTATGTTAGGTATGTCTAAAAAGTAAAAAAATTACTTAAAATATTAAAAAAATTTAGTAAAAATAAAAAAACACTGAAAGTAAAAAAATAGGATTTTCTGAAAAGTATTTTTGAAAAAATTGAACCAAGCAAAGTGTTATTCAGTGTGTTTGGTTTTAGTTTTCTGGATTCAGTTTTTTAGAAATTGAGTTTTTTATTTTTTGTGTGTTTTTTTATTTTATTTTTAGTGAATATTTTTTAAATTCTAAGCAATTTTTTTAAATTTTTTAGATGCACCTTATTTAGATGTGCCTAAATAGTAAAATATTTGTGAAAAATATTTTTAAAAGTTAATAAATACACAAAAATATGATAAATATACTGAATTTTCATATTTTTCTTGTATTTTTGATATTTGGTGAATTTTGTAAAGATTTTTTTTACAAATATTATACTTTTTAAGTGTATTTATGTTAGGCGTGTCTAAATTTTTTTTTAAAAAATTACTTAAAATATTAAAAAATTCATTGAAAACAAAAAAATACGAAAAATAAAAAAGTAAAATTTTTTGAAAAATATTTTCTGAAAATCAAAACCAAACAAGTTGGTTTTTTTTTCCCAACGACCTTTTCATGACAATGGGAGTCAATATCCTAAGTTTTTTTTTTATAAATAAAATTCTTACTTTGTTTGGAGGCAAAAAAAAAAAATGTTTAGTTGGTAAAATTCTTAATTATTAGATGAAAAATGTTTGGGAGTACTAAAAGAGAGCACTAGAAAGAGCACTAGTGATGTGGCAGTGGGCCGTGCCCACTTTCTATGCCTTATTTTTTTTATTTTTTACTATTCTCAATACATTAGTGCTATTAATAATGTATTTTTTAGTGATCTAAATCATTGTTGTTATTATATGTTGTAGTGACGTGTTAAATGGACGACAGACGAAGAAACAGAGGAGTTTCTTTTGGCATATCAGCCACTGCTAATAGCGGCAATCAAAGGTGATTGGGAGAGCGCCATGAAATTCATAGAAGAAGAACCAGATGCAGCCAGGGTTCCCATCACTCGATTTTCAGAAACGGCACTCATGATCGCCGTTAGGATTATTCGAAGAAACCATTTTGTGAAGAAGCTGTTGGAGAAGATGGTACCAGAAGATCTTGCTCAACATGATGCCGTTGGCCATACTGCCCTTCACATTGCTGCAGGAGTGGGCAACATTGAGGCAACCAAACTGTTGCTAGAGAAGAACCCAACACTGTCTAATGTTGGTGGCTTTCAGGGAAGACTAGCTCTCCATATCGCTGCTGCCTGTGGGAATAGAGAGGTTGTTCTTTACTTATTGGACGCCACAAAACAAGACCAACAGCGTCAACCATTTGACGATAAATTAGGTGCTGTGCTGTTGTGTGATCTGTGTATGTCTGGACTCTATGGTAAGTGATTATTAACTGAAACTGTAAATTTACAACGTTAGTCCTGTAATAGTTTAAAGGTTAAAAATTATTTTATATGTTCCTTTCCTTGTCATTTTAGTCCCTTCAGGCATTTTGGTCTTAAAGTTGTCAATTTAAATTAATTTAATCCAATTTCAAGCCGTTGTTTAAATCGTTAATGAAAAAATTATAAATATTAACTATGATTCAAAAAGTATATATTTTGTGTCATTTTGATCCCTAAAGTATCAATTTTGTCAATTTCGCCTTTCAATACTGGAAGGTTATGTTTCATTTTCTTTAGAGTAAACTAGATTGATAATTCCAATATTTTGCTTATTGTGCTATTTTGGTCTCTGTCATTTCAATTAGCTTGATTTTGACCATTAATTTTATATATTTTTTTTGGTCAAATTAGCCCAATTAATAACACCGATTAGTGTTTTCGAAGAAAAATGGCTGCTAGTTGTTTGAGATTAACTTAATAAGTTGAACAAATTTACAATTTTGCCTATAAAAACGGGACACGTGTTACTTATATGTGAATTTTTCATCCAAAAAAAATTGTAATAATTACACTAAATTGACACGAAATTATAAATTCAGGGTCAAAATCGAGCCAATTAAAATTATAGAGACCAAAATGACACAATGGCTAAAGTATTATGACTAAATTGATTTGAATTTAATATTTAAAAATTTTAATTAACAAAATCAAACTTGAGGGACTTAAACAAAAATGGGTTAAACTTTAGGTACTATAGCTTTAATTTATCCGTTGTAATTTTTTTTTGTCATTGTAGCATGCTAAAATTTGACATTTGAATGGCAAAAATGACTTTTTGCAATATTTTTCACATTTTCATAAAATGAACTTGAAATTGGGGGAAAAAAAAAAGAAGGTATGATATTGCTAAAATTGAATAACTTCCTACTAATTACATATTTTTCATTAATCTTACGGACATTGCTCTAACCTTGCTTCAGCGCAACCCTAATTTGGCATGCATAGAAGAAGTCTCTCCTTTGGAGATAATTGCTACAAAACGTTCTTCATTTCCAAGTGGAACCTCCTTAAACTTTTGGCAGAATTTAATCTATACGTGTTAGAGCATTTCCAACCATTATTGCTATAATGCTATTGCCATTGCTATAAGTTGGCAATGAATAGTATTATTTTGCCAAATTATAGCAATGGTGCTCCAATGATCATTTGTTCTTTTGACAAATCTCAACCAACTTTTCCTCAAAATTTGTAGGTGTTATTTGGATATAGGTTTTTTTATGATTTTATTTTTGTTTATTTTTTGTCTTTTGTGACATTTTTTTACCTGTTGTTAAAAAAATTATATATTTATATTTAAAAAAAAATTAAAACATTATTTAATTACGTAATTTTTATACGATACCAAAATAAGAAACTAAACATAATAACTGAAGATAAAAACTTACTTTATCAACTTGAGAAATCCCACTTGGGTAAAGATTTTCGACTTGAGCTAAACACCCCCGAAATTTGTTAGAACATTTTATGATTATACCCCATCGAGATTGAATAAACACTTGTGTTCTGGACTGATCATTCTAAAGCAAGAAATAATTTTCGTAAATTCTCCCCCAAAAGTGAGCATACGATTGCGAATTGCCAACAATTGTGTCTTCCGAAATGTGACACCAAGATTTACAAATTGTTATATCTTCTTCAATGGTAAATGATTTTCCTCTCTTTGTTTTTGATGAACCTTCCATAATGATTGGAGGGTTTCAATAAAATCTAAATGTTTGTGTGAAATAAAAGTGACATGGAGGGTTTTAATTTATAGAAATTAAAAATATTACTATTTGGGAAGTAGCCGTTTCAAATAGCTATTGTAAAAAAGAATTAATATATATATATATATATATTTGTAAAAAAAAAAAAAAACCAAACAGAGCACAACGGCTCTCTGATACACTGAGGCATCACCGTCCACGTATACATCTAGAATGATCCATCCTCATTCTCTCCCTCTCACTCTATCTTCCTCTCGTCAAACCCCTCTCCCTTCTCTCCTCCATGATCGAAACCTCTCTCAGTCTCCCACTCTCTCAATCTGTTTCCCTCTCGCTCTTTCACTCTGTCTCCATCTTCTGAAACCACTCCCCCTTCTCCTCCATTGTAATAACCCCGACCTTGATTAGCGCTAATTGGGACTTAATTATGTCTAATAATAATTAAGGGAAAAATCTGAAATTTATTTGCATGTGCATTGCATGAATTATGTGTTTCTATCTGTTCGGTGTTAAAACATCTGTTTGTATTTTAAACTTTAAACTGCAAATTGGAAGCCTTATCGGCGCCCGATTCCGAAATTGATTAGTGTTTTGAGCTCGTTGGATTTTATGTGATTTAACGGTATATTTTTCCAAAATGTGGTTAGGAATGATTAAATTAGATTAAAATAAGCTCAACACATAAGTTGCCGTAATTACCAAAATGCCATTATTAGAGGGTCTTGTAGGCAATATGTATTGAACCTATTACACTTAGCAAACATTCTCTTCAGTCACTTCCTTGCTCCCAACCGATGGAGAGAGTGAGAGAGTAGGAAAAACTTAGCTCCAACAAGAATTTTGGCTAAACTTGGAGAATTGAAGGGTGGTGTGCAAATTAGAGCTTCTAAGTTTGACATTGAAGAGTTAAGGTAGGAATTCATCTTTCCATTCATGCAATTGAACAAGTTTCTACATATTTCCTAACTCATTGAAGATTAGAGTTTAGATTTGGCTTGAATTGTTGAGTTGGGTAGTGTAATATACATGCATGTGCACATTTATGGAAATTGGAGTTGTTGGGTGTCAAATTTCTACATGCATGTGCATATTTTTGCTAAAGCTTATGAGTTCAACAAATTTCTGAGTTAAATGTTGCCTTGGCTCATGATTTGAAGCCTTGAAATGGAATTGAGCTCATGCATGTGTATTTAAGCATTGTTCTTGAAAATTTATGGAAATGGTGCTCAAATGAACTCACTTTTGGGCAATGATTTTACAAATTGGCTTTTGAAACTTGATATACTATGAGTTTAAAGTGTTTTTCCAGGTTTTGGGCCCAAGAGGTTAAGTTTTGGATTGTTGAATACTTGGTTCGAACTTAGAAGACAAATCTGGAAATTCCAGATTTTGCTTCCTCGCTCGAGCGAGCACCTTTGTCCAGGGCTCCGCTCGAGCAAGCATCGAGCGACCATCGCGCGTAAAATTTCAATATCCAGTATTTTTACTGTTTCATCAGACCGCTCGAGCGAAGGAAGGCTCGCTCGAGCGAAGCCTTTGATTTTGGGAGCTCGCTCGAGCGAATAAAGGCTCGCTCGAGCGAGACCCCTGTTTTCAGCAACTTTTGTAAAATGTTTTCTAAGGCATTTTTGTATCCACATTCCATCCTAGGCATTCCTAGGCCATGATTAAGACTCCATACTAAGGGTAAGGGGTTAGATATACACTTAGAATCATGGATGTGAGTTTTGTACAATTGAAGTGCATGTTTCAAAGTGTGTACCCGTAATGTGTTATGTAGGTCACGTGCCGCAATCTGTTGACCCTTTGACTTCGTCTACTTGTATCAACGCCCACTGTGAGTAATAACTTTGTAAAGTTATGTTCAATGTTATGTATTTTCAGTGTACTATGATACGAAATGACTGATTCTTGGAAAAGCTATGATATGTTGGAAATGAATGAATGAATGTCCCGTTTTTCTGAAAAGTATTTGTGGCACCCTTAGTCCGGATAGCCCTCGCCCGAGGGTAACAATACCGTGGCCTATGGCCCTCGCCCGGGGGTAATAATACCGTGGTTGTTGGTACCAACTTTATTTGTGGTCTTCGGACCTACCTGTTGTGGTCTTCGGACCTACCTGTTGTGGTCTTCGGACCTACCTGTTGTGGTCTTTAGACCTACCTGATCTGATAACTAATGGGTGTACCACATATGATCTGATGCAAAAATCTGTACACGAATGTGAAATCGAATATGAACATGTATCTGAATCTACTTCTGATTGGAAATCTGAATATGCATAAGACTCTATTTCTGATAAGACTGTGTTTCTGGTATAAATTCTGTTTCCTAATTCTGTGATGGGCATCATTCATTAAACCCTTTACTCTGTTATTATTCACTGGGCTTTCGCTCACTGTTTTATTATATATATGTAGGTGAGCCGGCACAAGACCCTGGCCAGAGTTGATGGCCCTCTGTTTTGTTTTTTGGTCAGCCACCTGTTGTGCCTCCCGAGGAGGTTCCGCCTGAAGCCTAACTCTGTGGCAGTTTTGTACCTCATGCTAGTCAGTGGTAGTGTTTTGTAAAGTCGGACCTTGGGACGTACTTATGTAAATATTTTGTACATATTGGTGTACTTCGACTGGCATGATTATGTATATAAATAAGTTTTAAATTTTCTGTCTCATGTATGTCATCACAGCTCATTGGACCTTGTTTATTTTACTATATTGCTTCCGCAGCCCCTTAATATTTGTTATTCTATTTGGAGGCCGTAGGTAATCCACGGATTACTGGCCGGTTACGTCGCCAAACCTATAGGGGCGGGTTTGGGTCGTGACATCCATGATCGAAACCCCTCTCTAACTCTCTGACTCTTTCACTCGGTCTCCTTCTCAGTCTCTCACTCTGTGATATGGATCGAAACCCCCCTTCTGGTTGTTGATGTGGATCGGTCTCTTCCTTCTCTCCTCCATGATCGAAACCTCTCTCACTCTCTTAGTCTGTCTCCCTCTCACTCTCTCGCTCTGTCTCCCTCTTCTGAAACCAGTCCTCATTCTCCTTCATGATCGAAACCCTTCTCTGACTCTCTAACTCTCTCACTCGGTCTCCTTCTCAGTCTCTCACTCTGTGATGTGGATCGAAACCCCCCTTCTAGTTGGTGATGTGGATCGATGATCGTGATTTTTGAAACTCAAAGCTCAAAATGGATTCAAACCGAATCTGCAAACAACTCAAATCTGGTATTTTTTTTTTTTCAAATTTTCTTAATTTTTTTTTGATCGATTTTTGTTCATCTGATTTTGATATCATATCTGTCTTCATACCATCGTGATTTTTGTTCATATCTGTCTTCATACCATCTGATTTCGTTTGATATCTGTCTTCAATTTTTGATATATGTCTTCATACCGGATCTGCAAACATCTGATTTGGATTGACTGAGATTTGGTGATAAATGAATTAAAAAAAAAAAAATTGAGAAACTGAATTTGGGTTTGTCTCAATTTCATTCTGAAATTTGTTTGATTCTGAAAATTAGATTTGATTTTGAAAAATGGGTTCCCTACTGTTTAAATTATGTTGTTTTCAACTGAATTTGGTGCCAAATTGATGTTCATTTTTGCTGATTTGGCAAACTTGGGAGCTGCTATTTCACTTGCTATATTTGAGAACACATATGGCATATGCCATCTTTGGCAAGTGAAATAGCAGACCATTGGAGACCTATTTTTGCCATTCCTGTCATTTTTTAGCTTTGGCAAGTGAAATAGCAACTCCATTGGAGATGCTCTTAGTCTCTTCAATATTCTTTCTTATCCATTACCTATTCTTAAAATTTTCTTTATTGATTTTTTTTTTTTTAATCCATTTGTTGGCAAAATGATGGACTGACTGTGCCAGTAGTTCCCAAAATTGTACTTTCTTGCACTTTAGTTAAGGAAAGAGGATATAAAATCTAGTTAAGCAAAAAAAATCTATGAATTTCAATCCATAAATCATTTTATACGAGCATAGTTTGTTGGGATATTTTAACAAAAATAAATTATATTTGATAAAATAATTATAGTTTTATTACAAATTAATATTGTACATAATATCTATTTATTAGAAAGTTTTAATATTTATGAAGGATTAAATTCATTATTAATTCTATTGATTATACAACTCCAATATAAACCCATCATCTACACCTATTTTGAAAAGAGTAATGCTACACTTATTACTTTTTTTTTTTTTTAATATCATTTTCAATATACCACCTTATGTGTTAGCATATCATTTGATATAAATATGAGTGATGAGACCCATTACACAAATTATGAGTTATCTTGGAGAAGAAGAGTGAATTGAAAGGTGGAATGTTTTTTTAGAGAGTTCTATAGTACTTTTATATATTATATATGTTTTGGGCAACTTTGGTTCTGGACGTGATTCAAGTTTGGGGTGGTAATGAACATTAGATGAACGACGCTATGAGCAATTTGAGTTTTATCTTAGAATTGCTTTACTTTAGTTGTAACTTTACGAGAGAATGAAAAACAATTTTAAGATAATGACAATGCGACTCTCAAAATCTTACATCTATTTTTCTCTACTCCTGTTTTTGTCTATATATTATTTGTTGTCTCTGTTACTACAATATTTGTGCTCAATATCTTTGCTAATTATTTTGTTAGACTAAAATAATTCACTGAACTTTCCACTCTCTCTCTCATGTAGATGTCCCTGTGGAATTGGAAAACATTGCAAAACCCCATAGCGGAGGAGATATTAAGAATCCTATCGACTGCTTGATTTGTGGTAACCTTTAATCAAACTCCATCCCCACAAAATACCATATATTTTATAGGGACAAAAAATTAATGAAATATGGTGTGTTTGGTTGTAGGAAAAATTTGATTGTTTATTAAACATTATTTTTTAAGGTAAAATTCAGCTTGCTTGTTTTCATTTTTCAAAAAAATCTACATTCTTATTTTTCGTGTTTTTTTTGTTTTTACTGAATTTTTTCAATATTTTTAGCAATTTTTTTACTTTTTAGACACATCTAATATAAATACACCTAAAAAGTAAAAAAAATTGTAGAAAAAATCTTTTAAAAATTCACTAAATACCAAAAATACAAAAAAAAAAAAGAAAAAAGAATTCAGTACATTTTTTATATTTTTATGTATTTATTAATTTTTTAAAATATTTTTTCACAAATTTTTTACTTTTTAGATACATCTAACTAAGGTGCATTTAAAAAATTAAAAAAATTTATTTAAAATTTAAAAAATATTCACTAAAAATAAAAGAATACGAAAACCAAAAAACTTAGTTTTCAAAAAATTTAATCCAGAAAACTCAAACCAAATACACTGATTGGCATTTTGGATAACGAAGAATGTTGACGTGTAGTGTAATTTCAAAAGCCTCACTAATCCCCCTCTAAACCTGTCAATCAAACAAAACAACCCAAAGAATTTATCATTCTCCTCAAATTTTCCAACTCGCGGCCCTCTTGCTTTCCATGATTGTCAAAAAGGAAAATACATTTCATTTTGCATTGTCATCCCTTTTCACTTATTACTAAATCCATACCACAATGCGTATCCACAAAAAAGTAATAATAAAAATTAAAATAAAATTTAAATCATAGCTTGGGAAAAAAATACATTTATAATTATTGATTAAAATGATTCAATTTGAGCATTACTTGTGAACGAAAATCTATGTTTGAAATCTTGTCTTTGATTTGGTAGCAGTAAGTTTGCCACCATGGCATTATTGCCTCTCATATCTTAACAGGTTTAGTATTTGTTGTGCAGTGAAGCAAAGATTGCGTACGATGATTTGGAATGTCATTGAAAAAATTGGTAGGGATCGGGGTGAATATATATCCTTTATTTATTTATGTTTTTGCTAGACTATAATTCATTTTTTTAACTAAATCTTTAAAAAAAGTTCATTTTAATTATAGTGCCACAAATAAAGCACATCGGAGAAAAGAAATTGGTACACCGTCAAGTACAGGAGCTTGTCCAATGCATTTGCATGAAAGTTGCAAAAACAAAATTCCCAGAAGTTGTTAGGATATTTGCACCAGTGTTACAAAAAGCAACATCGGCTGGGATTCATGAAATTGTTGAAAATATTATAGAGTCATGCCCTACTATAATCCATTTTCCTAACGCAAAGAGGCAAACCATATTCCAATATGCAATTGCATGTTGTCGTGAAAATGTGTTCAACCTCGTGTATCAACTTGAGGAGTTAAGTTTTATATTTCTGTCACGACTGGACATGTCCGGGAACAATGCTCTGCATTTGGCTGCATTGTTGGGACCTCAGCAGCAACTCAGTCTCAGAGTAAGTGCAGCTGGTGCAGCTCTACAAATGCAGCGCGAATTGCAATGGTTTAAGGTAAAATTTTCCATTCCCCAAAGGAAATAAATAAAATGATCAAGCAATTTCTTTATATTTCATTCTTCTCTTAATTACTTGACTTTACCACACGAGTTACATATGCCCATATTACTATCCATGTTTTTAACTATGAACTTTGTCAACTCAGATGTCTTAGGACAACCGCTACCATACTCAAACTAGAGGTTGTTGATCTTAAAGCTGTGTTGAATCATCTATTTGGATAGAGGTTAAGAAACGGAAAGGAAAATCAATTTTTTTTTTTCTTATATGTTTCATTCACATTATTTTCACATTTTCTCTTTCCCTTTTTAAATCCTTATCTAAATCTATAATCCAAAAACATCTAAGTCTAAAATAGATGAAAGTTGCTTTCTGAGGCGTCGTTTGGGAAGGCAAATGGGGCTAAAATAGCCAAGTCGCGACAAACAAGGCTATTTCAGCCAAGTCACGACAAAATGAGACCTCACGGGTTTTGGGCAAGGCTGAGTCCTGTGATTTTATGGAATTGCCCCGAGAGGTTAAACTCTCGCCATCTGCAAAAAACGCCTCACATTAGAGGTCTTACACACCCATTTCAAAGCAGAGGAGAGGAAGAACGGAGCGATTGGAGGCAGTCCGATCGACCTTGGCAGAGGAATCCGCAACCGGAGATCGAAACCGCGGCGGCGAACAACAACGAACTCTCGCACACTCCAACCGATCTGCAGGTGATGATCTATGGCCTATCTCATTTGTTTTCTGTTCTTACCATCTGCGTAGTTCATCTTCATTTCTTGCGTCGGTTCATGGCCGATCTGTTGGCTCACGGTCGTTCTTGGGTTGATTACACTTACATTACACACAGACCAGCCACCGATCTGTTGGCTAACGGTCGTTCATGGCCGATCTGATGTTATGTTCGAAATCTGTTCGCATCCAACAAATTTGGGCCAGATTTGTATATATATATATAATATCTGATCTGATTCAAATAGTTGTTCTGATTTATGTTTGAAATCTGTTCGCATCCAACAAATTTGGGGCAGATTTGTATATATACACATATATATATATATATATATATAATATCTGATTTGATTCAAATAGTTGTTCTGATTTATGACAATCAGCTCTATCGATCTTAAATATCTGTTCACCGTTGTTTAAACAATCAAAGAGTTAGAAATCTGTTCTACAATTGTTGTATCTGTTCGGTTATTGTTTGAAATGCAGATCCCTTATTTATTTATTTTTTTTATTATAAATAAGAAATGCAAAGGCGTTAGTGAAATGTTGACTTCCCATTTGTGCTTCATACAAATGCTCAATCCCCATTTCTGAACACATGCTCAATTCCCCTGTTTGTATCCTAATAGAAATGCTGAATTCCCATTTCTGAAATTTTTATTAATTACATAAATGCTCAATTCCCATTTGTGAAATTTTTATTAATTACATAAAAAATATAATTCAAACTGAATTTGGGTTACAAGTTAGAGATATTAACAACAAATTATGAAAATATATATAACTGATAGTAGAAAAGGAAAATTATAAATTGTAATCAATTAAGCACTATATTAAAAATATATTACGAATTTATTAAAAAAAATATGTGAAATGTATATTACAAATTTTGATTTAAAAATGAAAGACTGTAAAAATTTTATTACACATATATGTGAAAATTTAATTATGAAAAACTTTATCATGAATATATGACAGAATGTTTTCAAAAAAGCCAAAAAAAATGTATTGAAAATATATATTTTTTGGATTACATGTTTTAATTTGCGTATATTTCTTACTCAAGACGAAATGCTCAAATCTCAATTCAAATAATTTAATTAATTACATAAAAAATATTTTCCAAATAAATTTGGGAAGGAGGGTAGCTATATTATCTACATATTATCTCAACAAATTACAAAATAATGCATATTTATATTACAAATATATTAAACAAACAGTTTATTAAAAATACATTACAAACTTATTCGAAAGATATTAATAATGTATTAATATTATATATTACAAATTTAGAGTTAAAAATATAAGCGTGTAAAACTTGTATTACACAGATATGACAAAATTTAATTATGAAAAACTATATCATAAATATATTTAGAAATGTTTTCAAAATATGAAGAAAAAAATATATTGAAAATATATTACAAATTAGATGTATTAATTTGCGTACATTTGTTACTCAGGACGAAATGCTCATTTATCATTTCAACAAAATAAATTAATTACCACCATAAATATTTTCGAACTACATTTGGGAAGGAAGGTAGATATATGTACATATATTAACAACAAATTACAAAATGTATGAAATTTATATTAGAAATATATAACAAAACCAGTTGACTAAAAATATATTACAAAAATCTTTGACAGATATTAATAATGTATTAATATTATAGATTACAAATTTAGAGGTCAATAATAAAGAGTGTCAAAGTTTTATTAAACAGATATGACTACATTTAATTATGGAAAACTATATCATAAATATATTCAAAAATGTTTTCAAAATAAATAAAAAGATATATTGAAAATAGATTACAAATTAGATGTATTAATTTGCGTTTATTTTTTACTCAACACGAAATGGGCAATTCTCATTTCTAAATAATAAATTAATTAGCACCATAACTATTTTCGAACTACATTTCGGAAGGAAGGTAGATATTAAAAAAATATATCAAATATATATTACACATATATTACAAAAATAGTTTTTTTCAATATATATTCAAAAAATGTTAGACAGATATTAATAATGTATTAATTTTATATATTACGAATTTAGAGGTAAACAATAAAGACTGTAAAAGTTTTTGCCAAACAGATATGAAAAACCTTTATATATTACAAATTTAGAGTTAAAAAACAAAAGGGTGTAACAATGTTATTAAACATGTATGACAAAATGTAACTACTACAAAATGTAGTACAAATATATTCAGAAATTCATTTTGTTGCCTATCATAAAAACTATTATCAAAATATATTACAACATAGATTTATTAATTTCAGTACTCCATCGTGTTCATGTTGATTCATGTAAATTTACTTTAAATTAAAGCGTAGCATGGCGTCGTTCACCTCTACTGCAACTTCCAGTACATGGCCAGGACGTATGTGTGCCTGTGGATATGGCCCGTGTATTGTTAGGATTTCCAGGTCCACCACAAATCCAGGGCGTTCCTACTTTGTATGTCCCCGCCCTGTGGTGAGTCACCCAATCTTTACCGGTCATAACTTAATGAACATTAACAACCCATGAAACTAATACTTCCATAATTTTCACTCATTAGCCTTGTGTTAGTTGGATTGGTTGGTGTGAAGAACGAAGCCATGGGAACCAAGGCTATGCGTCACCCGGAGATGAAATTGCCATGCAATTGCGGGCTGATGTCATAGACATTCAACAATCCTTGCGTGTGCTTAAGACCATTGTGTATGTGCTATGCATTGTCGTTGTCATTTTGTTGTGCCGTATGTAAGCACCGTGACCATGTTCTTAGTATGTACAAAGATGTTAGTATGTTTTACATATGTTGTTCGTATGTAGTTAGTATGTTTGTAGTACGATGGTAGTATGTTGTCGCATATGGGCGGCGTGATATTAACTCTCATATTTTCGTCCACTACTAACTTCCATGGAACCTGTGTACGTACGTAAAAAATGATTTGAATGGGTATATGCAAATTTATCTTCAGCATCATATATCTCTGTTTCTTGTTATTAATGTGTCATGGCTTATGCGTGTGTATATAACAACAAAATTTGTGATGGTAATCTTTTGTAACCGTACATTAGTAATGGCTTCCACACGTACTTCGCCGCGTAACCACGCGAAAAGCAAAGTCGTTGTCAGTGACAAGTCAACCAGTCTTGAAGAGACACAAACTCAGTTAAGCCACAAGGCCTCATGGGACAGTCACTCAGTACGAGTTTTTCTCCAGTTGATTGCAAATGAGATTAGTAAAGAAAATCGGCCATTCTTAGTCCTCACCCAGGCAGGGTACAAGTCGTTGTCCAGGAAATTCCAGAGAAAAACAGGAAAAAAACATGGACTGAAACAGCTGAAGAATAAGTACATGAGCTTGAAAAAAGAGTGGCAAGCGTGGGCGAAGTTGATGGACTCAAGCAAGGGAGTGTCTGGGATAGGCTTTGACTATGACACCGGTTTGTTTCAGGCACCTGACGAGTGGTGGGACAAGATGGAATCAGTAAGTACATGTACAATCAATTTTCATATCTGTCATTTACCAGTACATTTTTTACTTCTTAATTAATTAACTGCAATACAATTTGTTTATATGAAATATAATGTCTGCCTCTTTTACACATGTACATTTCTGCAAGTCAACAAGGCGTGTGCGAAGTTCAGGAAGAAAACCTTGGAACACCGTGACTTGATGGAGACGGTTTTCATGGGGGCATCAGCGACTGGGAAGCACCATTGGACCCCGGGAGAGAACCTTCCTGATGCTGCTGAGGACTCATCTGATTCAGTGCGTAGTTTGGGAGCCCAGCCATTTGCTGATCCGATACCCGCTGGAGTACAGGACGTGGATTCTGATTCTTCACTGGAGTATGTGCCGATTGAAAAGTCAAAAAGGAGAAAGACGCCATCAACAAGTGCTTCAAAGTCGAAGAAGGGAACAAGTGGTGCGTTTGTTATTGCGGAAAGCATGAACAGAATGACAGATGCAGTGCGTTCGAAGAATCAGTAGGTCATGGTCAGGCACCTCACAGGCAACGAAGCGCTGTACACTATTTCTGAGTGCATGCATAAACTGAGCAGTATTCCATCCCTGATTGGTACGCCGTTATTCCACTTCGCCTCCACACTTATGGATAACGCCGATTACCGGGAGGTCATGATGTGCCAGCCTGATGACGACCACATCATTGGATGGCTTACACAGAAGCAGCTACAGTGTACTGCGTCGGGGCCATTTGCAAACCTGTTTGGGGGTCGCTGGATGTGATGTATCGGTGTTACGAGTGTTGCAGATGCATGTTATTTTCTTCGTTTTTAAAACTTAGACTCATGGTATTGTTGGCTATGTACTAAAACAGGATGGTGGTGTGTGCATGTTTTGCATTCTGTCTTTTTTTTTTTTTTTTCTTGCTACCTACAGACAGAAACAAGTTTTAAGTAAGTGCATGGGTTGACAGACCGGAAGCATGGTTGTGCTTCATTTTTGGGAAATGAATGGGATGTTTACGTTTTCATATTTTGTGTCAAAATGTTTCAGACAGGGAATTACGTTTTAGATGCACGCTTATGAATGCCTATATGTCGCAAGTTCTTTTGTTAGTTTAGTTTGCTGGGTAGTTTTGTGGTTGTTACCACCATGGCCCCCCTGTAAAGCATAAGTTCAACATCTTCTTTTTTTTGTGCAATTCGTATGAGCATGCGTTCCAAATGACATTGGTCATATCATTGCTTTGTTTAAAAACAGTGTCGTACATTAGTAATTGCAAAATTCAATATAATTTAAGTCAACGAATCACGTGCTAACTGATTGAAAGGTTGCCACTGTTGTAGGTTTCGCATCAACGAACACGCGATGAATCCCTGGGATGGCAGCAACCATGATGACATAATGGAAATGCTTAATCAAATGGCGGTGCAGGTGCAACAAGAACAGAACTGCACATTTCTACAAGCATGCCAGTTGGCGACAGAATGGTACCAAAAACACACCTGGCTAAAACGCCGTGTCGCACTTCTATACTAACCGGGAATAGATGGATATGCGAACTATATGCGGGGCATATGGGTCGATTTGAGGAAAATGTTTGCATGCCGAAGGAAGTTTTTGCCGCATTGTGTGAGACACTAGTAAATGATTTTGGATTACAAGTCCCGCAACATCCACATGGCTTAGCTGTTGAAGAAAGCGTTGCGATGTTTATCCATGTGTTGAAAGGGAAGCAAAATCGGGAAATCCAGGAACGGTTCCAACATTCCGGGGAGACTGTGTCGAGGCACGTGCATAACGTATTAAATTCCATGAAAGAGTTCACTGTTGTTCATTGTCGGCCCACATACAGTCAGCATCGTCTACATCCATACGTGCGGTCTCGACGGAAATACCTACCGTTCATGGTACTTTTGGAAAACATGAATCACATATACATAATATATTAAATTTTGTTTTTGTTATTAACTGCACGTAACGATTGGAAAACCGAAAACTTGGTACAAATTTACGCAACAAAACAATTTATCCATGTGTGCAGGACTGCATTGGCGCAATAGACGGAACACATGTCAGTGCATGGGTTACGGGGCCAGATGCGGCAACATATTTCGGTAGGAAATACTGTCACATGCAAAATATAATGGCCGCTGTCGATTTTGACATGTGTTTCATATTTATTTCTTGCGGATGGGAAGGAAGTATGCATGATAGTCGCATATTCAACGAGATAATAACAAATGATAATGTCCCCTTCCCATATCCTGACGAAGGTAACACACGGTCCTGTTATAAATTATTTCATAACAAATAATTTGTCACTCAGACAACGTTATATGAAAATGACGCAGCATGTTCGTTTTTCTATCATACATTGTTCTCATATCTGCAGGCAAATATTATCTTGTCGATTATGGATATGCAAACCGGATTGGGTTCTTAGCACCATTCAAAGGCGACCGTTACCACCAACAAGAATTCCGTCGTATTGCACGGAACGCGATGGCAAACACGCCAAGGGAACTATTTAACAAAGTGCACTCCTCGTTACGCAGTGTGGTGGAACGCACTTTCGGTGCCTGGAAACAGCGATGGGGGTTTATTCGAGACATGCCTCGGTATGACTTCGCAAATGTGCAAGTTCAGTTAGTAGGTGCGTCAATGGCATTATATAATTATATACGGCGTAACACAGGTAACCCAACAACTGTTCAGCCAATCTATGACGAGGAAGAGGCTATAACAATAGTAAATGCAATACCAGAAGTTGAACACGACGAGGATGGTTTAATGGTTGGAGATGAGGACCCCCATATGGCATTGGTCCGCCTTCACATACGCGACAAATTATGTTACATGCGTAATAACGGAATGTTAGGAAATATATAGTAGTCGAAATAATTTTCGTATGGTTGTCACATAATGACACACGTGGAACAGACTGTATTCAAATATATTATCATGTACAATATGTATGAGTTTCCACGGGAATGTAACCCCTTCCACTTGCTGACGTGCCTAACTTTGAAAAACAAATAAAAACAAATGAAAAAGAAAACTAAGACAGAAATTGTCATGTGCGACGTAAATTACGAAGCCATGGAAACACATAAATATATTTAAAAAAAAAAGTTATTGTATACCAATTAAGAAAAACAAGACATGCTTACAAATAAAAATCGAAGACAAAAGAAAAACAAACATAGTTTTAAAAAAAAACGTAGTTATAGTAAAAAAAAAAAACACAAAAAGAAGACAAAAACATAAATTCCCAAATGAAAATCGAAAAATGTAAGCACAATACGGCAAATCGATACCCGAAATTTAAACAAGTAACAGGAAAAAAAATTAAACAAAATACGAAAAATCTAAGCACAAAATAAATAAAATTCAAATAAAAAAAATTAATGCAAAATCCGACAAATATATTAAAAAAAAAAACCAAATACAAAAAAAAAATTAGGATTTGCAAAATTGGGGAGATCGAAACCCAACATACAAAAATTGTCAACAAAAAAAATAAAGGAAAAAATGGTAAAGCAAAACCCAAAAAAAAAAAAAAAAAAAAACAGAACAAAACAAATAAAAAGCAAAATCGAAACCCAACATAAAAAAAATAAAATAAAAAAGAAGAACCAAAATATGGCAAATCGAAACCCAAAATAAAAAAATTAAAAAATAAAAAATAAAAAATTTAAGCAAAAGTCGGCACATCGACACCCAATACACAAAAAAATTATTTGAAAACAAAGCCAAATCCAAATTATTAAAAAAAAAAGACAAGAAAAAAAAAATAAGCAAAAGAAAAAAGCCACTATTGTAAAAAAAAAAATACCAAAAAAAAAAAACATACCAAAAAAGTTTTTCTTTTCAGCAAAAACCCAAAAAAAAAAAAAAAAAAAAAAAAAAAAAACGCAAATTATGCCAAATCCCAAGCCAAATAAAAAAATAAACAAGAAAATAGAAAAGGGCAATTTGGTAATTCAACAAGATGACACCTCACCAAAAAGCCAAAAAGCCAAAAAAGCCAAAAGGCCCTTCTCAAACCAGGTTTTTTAACCCCAGGCTAAAATAGCCAAAAAAGTCAAAAAACCAAAAAGCCAACCCACTTCCCAAACCCACCCTGATTCCAAAATCCCCAAGTTTTGATGCAAAAACTTTCTTGACTGATGTCTCATCACAACCCTTTTCCCAATACCCAGATTAGAGGTCATTAAAAGTTTTTATGAAAATTGCCTTTATCATTCGAAAGCTATTTTTTGTTAATTTGTACAGGAAGTGGAAAAATTGGTACTGCCTACAGACAAAGAAGTGAGGAACACTAATGGAATGACACCTGCAGAAGTATTTAGTGATACACAACAGGAGTTGGAAAAGGAAGGAGAGAGGTGGATGAAAGACACAGCCACTTCATGCACAATTGTAGGTGCCCTCATTGTCACCGTGGTTTTTGCGGCTGCCATTACAATGCCAGGTGGAAACAACAACAATGACGGACATCCATATTTTTCCAAACATAAAGCCTTTATAATCTTCGGCATATTTGATGCATTGGCTCTTTTCTCATCCATTACTTCTGTGTTGATGTTCTTGTCCATCCTTACTGCTCGCTACTCAGAAGAGGATTTTCTCTATGCTCTCCCCAAAAGATTAATCATTGGTCTTGTTATGTTATTTGTCTCTATATTGTCCATGATGATTGCCTTTGGAGCACACTCTATCTAATGTTTGGAGATAATAAGGTTTGGATTCTTGTTCCCGTCGTTGGATTCTCCTGCATACCTGTGACCTTGTTTGCAGCCTTGCAATTTCCTCTCCTTGTAGTGATGATAAAATCCATCTCGGGTTCGGGCATCTTTGGCAAGCGAAGTGATCGTATGCTCTGCTAGGTAAAAAACATCAAATGTTGAGAATGTGAAAACATATCTTCAGCCAAACTCCTCTAGCATTCAATGGTATTTCAAATTACAATTGCTATTTGATTTGGTGGTGCAATGCAATGACTAATAAGATATTCAGTTGCTTTGTAACTAATGAGTTATTACTGTTTGATTATTTTGTCATTGTTGTCAAATTTCATTAACAAAATATGTGAGTGGTAGTCATGCATGTGAGTTATAGTTGTTGGTATTGGTTTTGCCATTTTCTCTCTATTTCTTTTACGATGGGATTCACAAATGGTATTTATATTTAATTTTTTTTTTAAAAAAAAGGGAAATTTATTAAAAAATCTTCTTTCAAGTATTTGTATTCTAATTAGTTTATAAGATATGCTTATATTTTAATAAGTCTGATTATTTTGGAAATTCGATCTACCAAATCCTAATTCTCATATTTAAGGTTATGGACAATTTTATCCTTACAAATATTTCTTAAACCCTTAGCAACTTAGTGATGTGAACATTCACATTAAATAAATTTGACAATATGAATGTCCACATTATAAAATATTCACCTTGTCAATGTGAATATTAATGCACGTTTCACCCTATTATTATTAGGGGTATTTTTGATAATTATGTCACCCATAAAACTTATTGGAACGTAAGAAAATAATTTAGATTAAGCGGAACATAAGTAGGTGAAAAGAGATTTATAAATAAATGTCCCAAAAAAAAAAAAAAATAGAACAAATAATTATTTGACTTAATTACACTTTTCACTCCGGTAGACTTAAAGTGTAAGGATCAAATTGTTCAAATTGAAAATATAAAAACTAAAATGAAATTTAAGTCAAACTATTAAGGGTGTGTACCATAACATTATCCCTTTTTGACTTTACTATTTTCTTGTTAAATAGAACAAATAATTCTTTGAGTTAATTACACTTTTCACCCTTTAAGTGTAGGGATTAAATTGTTCAAATTGAAACTATAAAAACTAAAATGAAATTCAGATCAAACTATTGAGGGTGTGTACCATAACATTAGCCCTTTTTGACTTTATTATTTTCTTGTTAAATAGAACAAATAATTATTTGAGTTAATTACTCTTTTTCGTCCTGTAGACTTAAAATATATGAATCAAATTGTTTAGATTGAAACTATAAAAACTAAAATGAAATTTAGGTCAAACTATTAAGGGTGTATACTGTAACATTACCCTTTTTTTTTACTATATTATTTTCTTATTATTGTCTCCACACATCACATGTTAGACGAAATGCTGAAATGGTGGGATGTTCAAGGTGCTTTAATAGGTTCTGTGGATTATCTGCTGTTATGGTGGGCAGGGGAGAGGATGAAAAAGATGGAGAGGAAGATATGGAGTGCTATCCCATTGGCTATGTTGTGGTCAGTTTGGAAACATAGAAATGAGAGTGTTTTCAGAGCATCTAATCCAAATTGGATTAAGCTGTGTGAGTTGATTAAGATTATGATAGCTTTGTCGTTGAAACCACTCTTTAAGGATTTTCATGTTACAGCCAATGACTTCATTCTTAACTTGAGGCAGATCAGGATGTGCTTAATTCTTAATTTGAGGCAGATCAGGATGTGCTTGGGAGGTATTATGATGCAATGAGTTGGGAGTGATTTGCTAATGAGGGTGGCCTAGGGATTGGGCTGGTTTATTAGTTCTATTGTTTGTTTTTCTTGGTTGTAGTGTTGGTCTCTCACTAACTTTGGGATTGTGCTAGCATAGGATCAGGTAGGCCTCACGGTGCCAACATAGTTAGGATGGCGTAGGTCTATTGTGATGCTCTTTGAATTTCCTCTTTTTTGTTGACATAATTCAAATGGTTGTACATTTATTCATTAATGAAGTTTTTTTTGGCTAATAAAAAAATATATTAGATGTTTGAATTAAGGATTTGAGACGATTTGTTGAGGAAAATAAAAATTCTATTTTGTTTACTTTTTTTTTATTATATTTTTTCCCCTATAAATCTCAAATCTTAAATCCAAATACAATTTAAAAAGAAAAAAGAAAAATGTGGTGTGAAATGTGAATGAAATATAGTTACATTTCACTTATAGTTACATTTCGCTTATATATATATATATATTCTTTTCTAAATCCTTACTTAAATCTAAGGTTGGACAAACATCCATTCAATTTGCCAAAACCGAATGACCTGAACCAATCTGCTACAGAATGGACGATTTTAATGGTTTGGGCGGATGAATGTGGATAAATTTTCCTAATCCGCCTAAGTTTGGACGGATGGTAAGCCACTCGATCTGCCGACACTCCTAAAAAAATGATGTTATAGTCACCCGATACAACCCGATCCGGCAAATGAGAAGCCATCCGACCCAACTCAATCCAAACACAACCAATAGATATCACATGACAAATACGCTAATGGCATCTAACAGAACCTTAACAATTCAAGTAGGTCCATATACATTTTTTGCCATAGAAATGTTATCTACTGAGTCCAATCTGTTTTGGAACTAGTTGGGATTTGGGTGGATTTGGCTCTAGGAGTTTTATCAACATTGATCATTGCTAAAAAGCCATTGAATTGCATGTGAGGGACGGTTCACGTGCTCTTTTCTTATTAATTACCATGTTCCATATATTTTTTAATTTCATTCATGTTTAACTATCAGATATTTGTTGTTTTAGAAACAACCCAAAACTACTTGTTTTTAATGTTTATTTTTGTATTAATTACACTAAGACCCTTTAACTACTACAAAATATTATTTTACCTTATTTATCTATAAACTCATTGACTCCTCAACTATGAAAATCATATAAATACAACCTTTTTGGAGATGGTTTAGAGAGGGTTTACAAAGGGTAGAAGTAATATATTTTTATAGTTAAAGAGGGTCAAAATATATGTGATTCATATATGAAGAGAGTAAAGTAATATTAGCTAATAGTTGAGGGGGTCTTAGTGTAAATAATATATATATTTTTAAAAATAATTTATTGCTTATGTTTATAAAAATTATGGATAAAAACTTGTTTGATGTTTATTTTTATTTTTATAAAATTTTAAATCTCAAAATGTTTTATAGTTAAAGAAAGAATAATTTAACTATTAGGGAGCAAATTAAAACACTAATCTTTCCTATGCTTGTTGTAGACACCTTATTTTTGACCGTTCTCAAAGACTTAGACGTCATCACTCGTGCACTCAATGATTTTGTGTGTTTGTGTTCGTTTTGAGCACCTGAAGTCCTTGGCGGAATGTCCTATCTTTAAGCCTTTGAATCTTGTCCTTCATGTGCCTTGTTTTGGACTAAAACTTAGTGTCTGGACCTCTTGGTGACCTGTCGGCCACCACCCAAGGCTGTCGGCCATGAGTGTGGCCGGTCAGCTATCAGTGGTAGCCGACGGCAGCTGTAGACACCCCATTTTTGACCGACCTTAAGACTCAGATGTCACCGATTGAGCGCTTGGTGATGTTGCATATTGTGGTCGTCCTGAGGTTGCGGAGTTTCGGCCGCGAGCCTTGCCTCAAGACTTCCGGACTCTTTTGTGCCTTGCTTCGGTTTGCAAACCAGGCTCTGTTTTCTCTATTTTCTCTTCCCGAAGGGGGAGGGGAGAGGTCTCGTAGATCATCTCTCAGTGGCCATAGGCTATGTTTCGTGGTCGTAGGCCATTTTTTTCCCGTTTGGAGCCCGGTTTTCAGTTTTTCAGAGCCGTCGGCCGTGTGCCTCGGTTCGGGACCACTTAACCACCTCCGTTTGCTCCGATTTTTGGCATGCATCTTATTTCCTCCCTTTTGAGGAACACTGAGGCTCGAGAGACCAACTTCGTGGTCGAACGACACCTCCGGTGCTTAACAATCAGTTTTCGGGGCCTCGGGCTGCGTGTTTTGGCCCATGAACCTTCGTTTTACATCGGTTTCGGTTCATTTTTGGCAGGGACCTTATTTTCATTGTTGTGAGGCTTGTAGAAGAGTGGGAGGCCAGCAATTGTTCTGAGGACCTGTTTTATTCCTTCATCGCCCTCCGTCGCCCGTTTTCCTCGCTAGAAAGCTAGTGTTGACCATCTCCGGGGCACTTTTTCTAACTTTTCTCCACACCATTGAGTTGTACACACCTGGGAGGCCACCAATATGTCATGGCCGGCCATTAACTCTCTCTGACCCTTTTGAACCCCTCTAAAAAGTTGGTTTTTCTCTCTCCTGGTTCACATTTTCAGGGTTTTGACCATATGGCTGTGTTGTGCACACATGAGAGGCCACCAATATGGGTGGCCGGCCAGCTAATTTTGATTGACCTTTTTGACCCTGGGCGGCCGGCCAGGGTGACCTCTCTGAACCTGGCCGGCCATACTCCTCACAGCTGACTCCTTGCAGATATGCCCTCCTTTTCCCCCCAAATCCTGTATCCGGGAGGGGGGTCTTTTGGGAGAAAATTTGAATTTCATATTTCCCCCCCTTTCCTCCACTCCTTTGCCTATATAACCAATACCCCCAGCTGTGTTTTAGGGGTTACAAAAAATTGCTTTAAGGCTCTTGCATCCAATCTCTCTCCTTCTCCACTCCAAGCATCAAAACCCCTCAAGTCCTACACCATTTCTACTCCATCTCCAAGCCAACCAATCCACACTCCATTCCACCAGCTTGGAGGCTTTTTCCAGAGGCTAGGAGCACCACTTCTTGGACCAAGAGGCTACTGAAGTTTGGTTCTACAAGGGTGAGTCCCATTCTCCCTCTTTTGTACACTATTTTGATCTATATCTTAGCTCCTTGTGCTTACATTTTTGGGTTCCGACCCTAACTGGAAATAGTCTTATTTTGAGCTATTTTTCATGTTTGATTAAGGGCCTTTCCCTGTTTGAGGCTTCCTTCTTACCCTTTGTGTTTAAACCCTCTTTTAGGCCTATTTTTGCATAGTATTTTAGGCTTATTTGTGAGCTGTTTTGGACTTGGTCATAAACTATAAAATACATTTTTTTGAGCCCCTCTTCAACATTGTTGAAGGGATCTCTTCTGTTTGAGGCCAGCAGCTACCCCTTGCCTCTTTATCCCTCTTTTAGGCTTTTTCTTGCATGATAGTTTAGCCTCACTTGTGTTTATTTTTGTGGCTTGATGTAAACTATAAAGTACCTTTTTTTGAGCCCCTATTCAATATTATTGAAGGGTTCCTTGCCATTTGCGGCCAGCTGCTGTCCCTTATCTCTATTCTCTCTTTTAGGGTCATTTTTGTATGATTGATTAGCCCTACTTGTGTTCACTTTTGAGATTTTTCATAAACTGGAAAGAGGATTATTTTGACATCATCTTCATGTTTTATTAAGGTTCCATTTTTGTTTGAGGTCATATTCTATCTTGTATGCTTGATTCCCTCTTATTTTGAGCCTTACACCCTAGCCTTTGTTGCACGCCTTGTTTGACCTTCTAGCCACTGGAATCCAGTGGATTTCCAGTGGCTTTGATGCTTTTTTGAGCCTCCAAATCAGAGGGGGGTGACCCCCTCTCATTTTGACTTGTTTGATGGCCATTTTGGCCTTTCAAAGTGCCCCCATCTTGCATGCTTCCTAGTCACATTCTAGGGTCAATTTGTTGAGTTTTGGGACTACCATATTTGATTTTCAAAGTTGTTTTGGGGCTGCCACATGTCTATCTTGTATGTACCTAATAATCCCTTTGTATGACCTCTAAAGGAGCCCCTCATTTGTGCATGTGTTGGTTGAATTTACATGTGTATTTGGGCGTATTTTGGCATGTTTAGTTCACTGATTTTTTCTGGTTTAGTGAGATTCCATGTGCTTCATATACGTGCCTTGTAATCCATGTTTGATAGTCATAATTGCATGCTAATTTGAGCCATCTTGCTAGCACTTTTTGGCCACACTCTAAACTGGAAAAGTTCATGTTTTGGGACTGTCTTGACTCTGTCTTTACACTTCATGTTCAAATAATGCATGCTTTGTATAGCTATAAGTCATTCCATGTGCCTAATTTTGTGTTTCGGGGTCCATCTCATGTATCGGGTGCCATGTTTCCATGTTTCGGAGCTGTTTAGCATCATGTTTTAGTGCTGGAAATTACATGCTCATATGCCATATTTCATGCCTTGCCATGCTTTGTTAGAGTGGCATTTGTGCCTTAGGATCGGTCCTCGGTTTGCGTGCATGTGTGCATGCATTCCGAGTGTCTCATTTCCATCCTAATGGCCTCCTATGTGAGTGTGATTGAGGTCCACTCATGTTGGTGTAAGTCCATCATGCATTGTGTATGCCATTTCATCTCATAGCATTGCGTATGCTAGGTTGTGTGTTAGCACATTGTATATGCCATGTTACCTCGTGCATCGTGTATGCCATTTCATAGCATTGTGCATGTTAGGTTGTATGTTAGTCGCATTCATGCATGTCATGCATATTGCATTGTGTTTGGGATAGGAGTTAGCCCGAGCACGGGAAACGAAGTACGTTTCGTACTTCGAGTGACGGAACGTGTCTCAATTCCCGGTCACCGACACTCCGGATTATCCATGATGGAGTCTCGGTCTTGTTGTGTTTATGTGTGCATTCATTTCATATTAAGTCGTGCAATTTGACTCCTCGGCCATCATGTATCGATATACGTGATTAGTGTGGCACGAGGATCGAGGACTACGCTCCCTGAAGAGTAGTCAAGCATACATATGTGAAAATACATTGCCATGCCCCTTTCCTGCCCTCTGTTGCAGCAAATCAAGAATTAGCAGCCTTCCGGAGCTTAGTGCGTTTTCCAAGAACAATTGCAAACAGAGGCTAATTGGGGCATCGCAGTGGATTTCCGCGCAAGGAAACCCGAACATGTATCATTCATCATCCGGAACAGAGTCGAGGTAGTCCCTAGCTTGCATGCTAGTTTATTGCTTTCCTAGTTAAATTTGTTAATTAATTAGGGTTTTGTACTTATTCGGACTGTATTTATTTGGGACTGTATATTATTCTTTCGGACCCTCTGCGCGAGGGCAATGTTGTAATAAGTGTGCGTGAGTGTGATGTATGTCTTCCAACCCCACGTCTTTCTTCCCTTTTATTTACCAACTTATGATGGTTAGATTAGGGCATGTTTCAATTAGCATACAGTATGATAGCATGTTTGCATTCATTCATCTGTTTTGCATGCACCGGGCTCGACGCATCATACTAACTGCATTTGTATTTCAATTCCGAGTTGAATACTTGATAGCTGTTGCATCTCATATGCCATGTTTAGAATAGTCGAGCCTGCTATAGTTGCATTTTTACATGTGTTGCATTAGGCATTTCTGTATAGTTAGGATCATGCATAGATTTCTAATTAGCTTCTGTTTTAGCTTGGAGTACTCGGTGAGTTTTTATGCTTTAGCATCCTTGCATGCGTGTGAGTGACTGCCATGATAGCATGCGTACCATGAGGCTATTTGCTTATGTGATATAACTGCCTGAGTGCCTGTGGGTGAAGGTTGGGTTATTTGGATTGGAACAAATCATCGACTGTGAGTTTTAAGCCTACTAGATAATAACAAAACCATCTTTTCTAAGCCCACCTGAGGGTGGCAAAATTTGTATTTTAAGCCTACTTGCGAGTAGCAAACCATCTTTCAAAAATAAACATGAAATGTTTTGTTCCAATTCAGGCGACCCGGTCTATACTTGTATGCTGTGCGCATCACGTAATAAATCTAAGCTAATAATCGGAATAAGAGCATACAATGTTTTCAAAACTAGATATCATGGTTAGTAGAGGCCGATCTTTGATCGGGCGAGCGGGGGTGCTCACGAAGTGACCTTCTCCAATCGTACCCAAGTTCCCGAGCCGAGGCAACTTTGGTGATGACGGACACGTGGCCTTAGGCACGAGTCAGGGTTTCCTAAATTTTCTAAAAATAAAATATTTAGGTGGCGACTCTGTATCTGGCAAAGCAGTCCATGTTTGGCACTTCTTTTCTAAAAATCTGTTTTCTCAAAACGATTTGCCGGATTTAGACTCTTTGGTTTAGATTAAGAACCGTGACACAATTTGAGTCCGAACTGTAGCGAGGTCCCTCGCGGACTTGTTACAGTTTCTAGCAAGGTTGCTTGAAGCTCTCTTGGAACTCCTTAAGTGGGTTTTGGCTTGAATTGTGGTCTAAAATCACTCTTCCCTTCAAGAGGTATAACCTTTACTCTTTAAACTTGTTTTTCATATTTGTGTTGCCATCTTTCAACTGTTTTGGGGCTAATTTTGAACTGTCAAAAACTTTGTTTTTGTGACTTAAAAGTGTTGGTTTGAGGTCTCTTTGAGTTAGGGGGTGGTCTACCCTTATTGCTCCTTTGTATGTTAAGCTTTTGTACAATTTTTCATCACTTTAAAACCAACTTTTTTAGGCCTTTTAACCACTGAATTTCATAGATTTTTTAGTGGTAAAAACCTTGTTTTGAAGTTCAAAATTGGAGGGGATAGCATCCCCTTCTTAAGTCTTGTTTGCATGTCTAGTTAGCTTTACATGTTAGCATGTTTTTCTAGCTTAACTTAGCTCAAGTCCATCATATTTTAGTCTCTGAAATAACTTGTTTTAGCTCTGTTTTGGGCTAGTTAGTTTGTTTGAGTCTTATTTTGCATAGTTGTAGTGCAACCCTATCCATTAACTTAATGTTTTAGCTTTTCGTGTCTTGAGTTCAGCATGATTTCCAACTGATTTTGGGCTATAAAAACTCTATGTTTTTGGGCTGAAGCTTGAATCCTAAGGCCATTAAAGGTCGAGGGGTTGATAGCCCTTCTTTGTACCTTGTTTTGGAGGCCTTTGCCCTTGTATTTCCCACCCTTGCATCATCTTTTTCAAAGCATTTAAACACTAATTTTCAGAGCTATTTCAGTGGCTAAAAACATATTTTGAAGTCCAAATTTAGAGGGGTTAGCCTCGCTTCCTTGTATCTTGCTTACTAGTCTAGAATGCTCCTTATTTTAGCCTATTAATCTAGCCTTTTCTAGCTTAGTTCCAGCATGTTTTAGGACCTGTTTTAGACTAATTTAGGAATGTTTTGAGCCGTTGGCTACATTTGAGCTTTATTTTGTACGCCTCTAGTGTAATAGTCCTTACAAGTTTGATGTAATAGTCCTAGAACACCCATGGCTGACAGAGTCACCCCATGGCCAACAGCCTTGGTTGGTGGCCAACAGGTCACCAAAAGGTCCAGACACCAAGTTTTGGTCCAAAACAAGGCACAGAAAGGACAAGGTTCAAAGGCTCAAAGACAGGGTATTCCACCGAGGACTTCGTGCGCTCAAAACGAACACAAATACACAAAATCATCGAGTATACGAGCGATGATGTCTAAGTCTTGAGGACGGTCAAAAATAGAGTGTCTGCCTCTCTTTGACAGAACTCGGAAGTCATGAAATGACGGGAGTGAATGTCAAAGCCCAGAGACGGCCCATTTTTGATAAGGCCGAAGACTTGGACAAACAAATAAGCAAGACAAAGAACGGTTGCGCCCGCAGGCTGCCTACGTATCCATTTGCAAGGAATCAAACCAGCTTAGTTCTAGGGCAAGATGCAAGATGATATACAATTATAATAAAACAATGTAAATGATATACAATGTGACAAAATCATCAAACTACAAGCAGTATAAAACACACAAATACCATAAAGGGATGGAGATGCAAAATAAAACTACGTTTACCACAGAAAATGTGCCGGAGCATTCTAACCACAATTCTTGCGAAATAGGTGCATGCACATGCAGAACTATGTGTTTCGTAGAAAGAGTAAGAGTACAAGTAATTGAATGGTATGATATAAGTGAGGAATGATCTGCTAGGGAAAGATAATGATTCTAAATGCTGAATGCAACAAGACAAAATATGATACAATGGATGTAGTGAATAAGGCGTAAATCGAACCACATTTTACCTAGAAAAGGTATGGACACAAAACAAACCATGTCTAACACAGAAAAGGTGCCAAAACCCTCAAACCATAATTCTTGCAAAATAGGCACATACACATGTAGAGCTATGTTTTAACGTGAACAGGTATGGACACATGCCAAACCAAGCTTAACATGGAAATGATGCAGACAATAAAATGGATACTGCTGTAGATGTATGCAATAGATGTGATATGCAATAGAAGTAATAGATGATAGATGCGATGTAGTTCCTTACAGGGGCAATCGGTGATGAGTCACCTTATGCTGTTGGGGATCTTTTGCTTCTTTTGGTTGAACCACAGATGCCACTTTTCCTTGGCTATGGTCGTAGTTTTCCCTATTCTCCAACATGGTGACAGACTAGGTTGGTTCAGTATCCAGAATTGAGGCGCACACAAGCTACCTCAACTTATGGGGCTGCCATACAGATATCAAGCCGAGGATATACTCCTGGGTATTTGAACCAGACTTTAGTCTCGGAAATTCCGAACATTTGCGTTCTAGGCATCGGCCATTCGAACTCTAGTTTCCACCGTCTCAGTTGATCTCCTAGAAACTCACCGCAAATACAGGCAAGTGGCTATACCAGACCACCAAAAGTCGTTCGGGCACGACAAACACTAAGGCCTCGTTTGAGGACTAGCCGGTTTAGCCAAAAAACCAAAAAGTTACTAAAAAAGTTAAAAAGCCAACAACCCATACCAAAAAGTTAAAGATTATCTTTTCTCTCTAATTTTTGCACATCTTTTTGTAAAAAGTCAAAAAGTTATCCCAAGCATACTAATTTTTTTAGCTCATATTTTAGTCAAATAGCCAAAAAGTTACTAAATTAGCTTGTTCCCAAACGATGCCTATATCTATTAAAAAATTATAAAGAATGCCACCCTTTAATTACTTTATTGAGAATGAATGAACAATTTTATTTAATCCTTTATTATAATTAAAATTATAAAAACTTAATTGATAAAAAACACAATTTGCCTATTAAAATAGCAAAATCAGCATCTAAAACCTTTCCATTCAAGTAGGTCCACACAATTAATTGCCAGAAAAGGAAGTGCCGATCAAAAAATGTTTGGGCAAATTACCAACACCCCTTGAGGTTTGACTAAAATACGAATTTTTTCATGAAGTTTAAAAAATTACATCCCGTCTTTTGAGATTTAGATTTGCATAATAAATTATTCCCGAAATTTATATTTGCATAACATATCATTTGTTATGTAAATATAAACTTCAGAGGACAATTTATAATTTCTTAAACTTCAAAAAAAAATTCATATTTTAATGAAATCTCGAGGGGCGTTGATAATTTGCCCAAAATGTTTCTTTCCAAAGGAAGGTTTTACACGTATGGTGTTTACTTATTCTGATTTTTCTATTACCAGGCCCTGTATCTTCAATCATTGATAACTCCGTTGGATGTTTTCGAAAAAACCAAAACAATTATGGGTTAATTATTATTTTTTTTAATCTTTTTAATTTGACCCAAATTTCATTTATTATTTTTATTATTTTAATTCAAATAATTTTATTTTATTTAACACATGATATTATTTTCAACAATGCTAGAAACCTCTAAAAAGGCATCTCTAAACCCATCTCTAATGAGGTGGAAAAGGAAAAAAATAAAAAAAATAAAAAAATCAAGACACATGATCGACTGTGGCAGTGGGAACCCACTGCCACATCACTAGTGGTACCTCTAAATTAGAGGTTCCAAGCATTTTTGTATTATTTTATAATAATTTTACTAATATTACAATCTTACAAATTTTACTCAAAAAAATTATTCTGCAATTTAGATCAAACTATACTTCAATCTCTATCGTACAAACATGATGTCACATATTCACGAGTAATTATTTAGTAATTTTGGAGTATAGAAATGTGGTATTCCATAGCATTGTGATTTATAAAAAAGTTAGGTGAGTAGAGTATTGTGTTGAATGATTAGTCAATGTGAAGGAGCATGTTAAATGATGATTGATAAAGAAGTACAGTCACGTGATATTCAGAAAACATTGAATAATTTCGCCATATTCACTCACTGCCTACCGGCCTTTTGAACCCAATCACACAAAAACCAACGATTAGAATAAATTTTATTTTACTTTTCCTATTCAAAATTACTAATCAATTATCCTAGATGATCAAACTATTTAAAACACAGTAATTTTTTCCACCACACTAGTTTGGAAGCTGTATGACAGTTGAAGAGATAAAGGCCCTAAAAATTACCGATCTCCATTGTATCAGACATTTGATCCTCGAAGAGAAAATCTCAAACCATCATCCATCAATGGCTTCCCCGTCCACCACAAAGTACCCATATCCCTCATCAGAGATTGACGTGTGGGACTTTGTCGACGACAGTCTCACCGGAAACAACTACCAACAGTGGAGACAACAAATGCACAACGTCATTGAAGAACAAGGCTTGGTCGGTTTCATCAATGGCACTATTAAGGCTCCACCTGAAAAAAGGACTCTGAGAGTGAGAATTACAGATCCTGGAAAAGATCAGACGATCTGTTACAGAAATGGATCCGAACCACACTCACCCAACGCATATGCAAAGAAGTAAAATACTTCAGAACTGCTAAAGGGTTGTGGGAAAAGTTGGAGAAATGGTTCAGTAAGCCAATTACATCACTTCTTCTTCCTTTTCCTCAAGAAATTACTCATCCGCCATTGTGGAATACCCAGTAGTGTCTGAGTTTGTGAAGAAAAGTCTGTCAGTCTCTGAAAACAATTACTCAGAGTGGAGACAACATATGTACAACCTAATTAAGGGTGAAGGATTAGTGGGTTCGGTCCAGCGAAAAGGGTCACCATGGCTGTCTCAGATGCGGCCGGTTGTGGTGGTGGTGGTGATAAAGGTGTGAAGGAGATAGAGAACGGGGATTACAGCTCATGGAAAAGATCAGATGCTCAACTACGGGCATGGATCGGATCTACACTATCCAAAGATATACCCGAACAAGTGGTGCAGAGTAGAACTGCTAAAGAGATGGACCAAATTAGAGGAAATTTTCGGAATGCTCAACCTTACGCTTACTTTTCGACCATTAATACTAGGGGGATGCACCAATAAATCCCAAATTTGTATCTTGTATCCCATTTGGTCCTATGAATTTTCTTATGAACCGTTAGGTCCTATCCCAATGTTAATGACCATTAAACATCAAACATCATCATCGTCAAAACAACATCATCATCATCAAAACAACATCAAACATCACAACATCATTATCAAAACAACATCATAATCAAAACAACATCAAACATCGTCAACTACATCACCAACATCACTTAAAAACATCATCAAACATCAACAAAAACCAACAACATCAATCATCAACAAAACATCATCAAAAACATCAACAACATCAAACATTAACGAACATCATCAAACATCCAATGTTTTTAATGTTTGTGGGTGTTTCAAACATCAGATTCATTTAAAAAAAATCATCAAATCATCATCAAAAACATCATATTCATTTAAACATCAGATTCAAAAATCAGAAATGCCCAGATCTCAAATTCCTTTGAATTTCTAACATCAAAAAATGAACATCAAAAAATTTCATAAAATAGAACATCACTGTGTTAACCGTCATGAACATCAAACATTAGAGAGAGCAAGTGTGATCACAAAAACAACCGCGAGGTGTCTAGTTCCCTCTTCTAGGGTTTTGGCCTCTGCAATCTGCAACATAGACCCCACCACATCCACCAATTGCCTCCTCAAAAACCTAGGTTCCGTCCCGGCCAATTCAATCAACAATTCAAGCGCTTCTTGACCTTTGGTTTTTGGAGGCAGCAAACGGTTACCACCATTTTCCCCGGTGGTGGGCTTATTTTTCCGGTTGGTGCCATTTTTGTCGCACCGTACCAAACACACAGAGAGAGAGAGAGAGAGAGAGAGAGAGAGAGAGAAGTGGTCCGATGATTCGATGGCGTTGATGTTGCGGACGTGTTGCGATGTTGATGTTCCGATCTCACGATCACTGATGTTGATGTTCCGATCTCACGCGCGCTGATGTTCCGATCTCACGGCTATATAATCGATACAATAATATATCTTCAGTTCTGTGGAAGCCCCATCACAGTATTGTAAATGTCAGGCATCCAAACTACCTCAATCCCGTTCACAAAGGCATAGGAATTGGGAGAACTGGAAGAAGGTTTGAAGGTTATGTTCAAAATTTCAGTGGGTACATTGACAGAATACTCTTTCATGATAAAATCATAGTTCAGTGGGTATAGAATCGATACAATATCTTCAGTTCTGATTTGTGAGAGAGAGACTTGTGAATATTTTTTCTGATGGAATGCGATGATATTAATGATGTTGTTGATGTAAATAGTGGGATTAAATGGTGCATAAGAAAATTTGTAGGACTAAATGATTTAACTTTTTACCACATAGGATTTACTGGTAATTTTTCCTTAATACTATATCCATAATTTTTACTCAGAAATGTCAATGTTTTTAAATTTATTTTGTATACAAATTTTATAATATATAATTTAAATCTCAACCATACTTTTCCATTGATGGTAGTTTTCTTTTGACAATTTTTCTAAGTTCAATGTAAATAACGGGTGATGCTAACAAAAATAAGAGGTCATGTTAATTAAGGGAGATTAGTGAAAAAAAAAAAAAAAAAAAAGAAAAGAAAAAATTGCAATCTTAACATAATTTTTTATGCATTTTAATTTAATTATTTTTACTTGTTTGCCAACATTAATGATAGCTAGCATTTTGTTGCGTTGTGAGTAGGGCGGGCATTCGTCAGGCTGGGTTAGGTTAATACTACATAATAATGAATTTTGTATTTGTCTAAGCCTGACCTGGCCTAACATCGGGCCTCTACATTTACCCAAACCTAGCTCAAAAAATAATTATAAATCCTAAGCTCACCAATTGGGCTATGTTAAAAAAAAAAAATTCTATAATTCAATTTAATCACACATTATATTTATTAAATAAGGGTTAGTTTGGGGTGTCCTAAAAAAATGCACTTTTTGTCTTTTTACGAAAAGATATGCAAAAAAGTAGAGAGGTGATGTGATAGAAAAAAGATAAAAAGATGGATTATATAGTTTATGCCAAACCAGCCCTAAGTATACTGACATCATTATAAATTAAAATTTTTTTTGTTTAAATTGAAAGATTTTTAAAATAAATTTAATCAAGCATCATTATAAATGTGAATTTCGAAAAATCAACAAAGATAAAGTTTAGATCCCCAAAATATATATTTTAATAAAATTAATTAATTAAATAGTGGGTCGGGCTAGGCCGAGCCAAACTGAGTTGAAAAAATAAATCTCAAGCCTAACCCAATAATTTATTGGGCTGAAAATGTTGCTTGGTCCTATGGGATATAAAATAACATTCTCAAGTCTTAAAAAAAAAAATAGGACTAGGTTGGGCGGGCCAACAGGCCGATACCCACCCTAATTGTGTAGTTACACTGTAAGAACTTGAATTTTTAGACGACTAATTAGTTTGTTAATAATAATATTAAGTCAATTAATAATGATTATTAAACTATTAAATTAAATGTTAATAGCATCATGATTAATACCAATATTAAACTCCTTTAAATAAATTTATTTATTTTATGTGATTAAATTTCTATATCTAAATACAGTTGTGAAAACTAAATGATTTAAACAAATAGTAACTAAATTAATCAGAGGATAGTAGGAAGTAAAATATCTAGTGACTAGGTTATATATATACATTGATTTTTATTTTGTACTCAACCAAAAAAAATAAAATGCAAAGTCAGATTTTGGGTAGAGGAATTCGGCTCCCACCTTCCCAAGAAGGTTGCTGGAGGCATGCTAAGGCGTGCATGCCTTTACACTCTAGGCCTACCTTGTAGATAATACTTCCCAAGCCAAGAGGAAAAATAAAAATAAAAATTGCCACCAAACTCCTACATATAGAACACTATTTAGTCCTTTTTATTTTCCACGACCGAGCAAAGAGAAACAAAGAACGAAAGAGTAGAAAAAAAGAAAAAGAGAGAAAAAGGAGAGGGTGCTTGGTGGTCACTATTTCAAAATAAATTTTGAAAATAGTTTGTAAAAAGCTCTTGAGGTAAGGATATTAAACCTCTATCCTCCCTTAGATATTTTTTTAACTGAATCTATATACTCAAAATATGCAAGAGTGTGCTTTTGAGGTAAGGATACTCAACCTCTATTCTCTCTTAGATATTTTTTTCACTGAATCTATATACTAAAAATATGTAAGAGTGTGCATTGTTAATACACACATAGCAAGAATAGCTCAATGCATGTTTACATTTTGATAGAATGATAATCTTATGATTATATGATTTCTATCCTTCTTGCAAGCATAGATCAGATGGTTTAGCTACTGATTTTATCTTCTTATGTGCTCAAATATTCTCCGTTGTTTGAAATAATCTTGCATGGGGTTAAAATGAAATAGGGTTGGATCATTTCTACTCAAAACTTATATTTTCTTCACTGTTTCAGATTTTAATGGAGGTAAAATGCTTTAATAAATTGAAAATAACTTGTGTTAAAAATCTGTTGGTGCTGAGAGTATATATAGGTGTTCTATACACGTGAAATTTTTAATAAAATCATTATACACCATTCTCTTACCGAAATAAATATTTGTCTGAAGTGTTGTTCACCACACAGCAGAAACAGTGACTTCAAACAGGTCTCGTTTTCTCTGCAAATGGTATTTTTCTACACGACCACTTGGGATAGTTAGATATAAGAGTTATCTTTCATTTCCGTTGATTTTACAAAAAAATGGATAAGTCTAAAAGGAGAAACTGTAGTTTTACTAAAACGGGACAGAATCGGTCCAGTTTTCTTAAAAAAATTATTTGACCATCTTCTATTGGTTTTCAGTCTTCAAACTCTTATGGAAAAATGTTCTAAACTCAAATATCTAGCAAACTGTTCTGACCATACCTCTTTTTGACACCTTTTCAGGCCCTTTTTTATTTTTCAAACACAGATCACCTGTGCAGGAAATTATTGTAACTCACTGTCCTTTTTCTTCCAAATTTTATTTCTCCATTTTAAAATCGGTTTTAGCCCTGTTATTCTTCTCGAAATATTTTCCTAACTCGATGAACTAGCACCAGTTAAAATATTGTAATGGTTGAACTTCGTTTGATATGGGTTTCATATTTTTTTGTCTAACCATACAGTGCTGAAAGAAGAAGTGTGTGAATTCCTAAGAAATTTTGTGATGATTCCTAAGACATTCTATCATATTTATTTTGGTTGTCATGCATGATTATGTTGTGTTATATAAACCTTATGTCACAATGGTTTGCAAACTAAAACTCGTACATGCATCAAAATGTGAATTTAACAAAGTAAAGAAAAACAAAATTGAACTGATGCTTTAAACTTTAAAAGTGATGGAATGAGCCCGGTTTAGAGTCTTGCGCAAGTAAGTTGTGAACCCTAACATGACACGGGAAGGTATTGTAGGCTCTTATTGGTATAGGCGATATAAGGTTGGTGGTGCGGGTGTCACAACATAGACCGTTTCCTTGGGGCAAACCGTTTCCTAAGTCTAAAAGGAGAAATTGTAGTTTTACTAAAATAGATTAAAATGGAACACTGCATTGTTTATATGTACTAATGCATATGTATGTTTATTTTCAACATTTTACATTAATGTACTGTGATCTCATTCTTCTAATTTTGACAATATAGAAATCCTCCTGGCCATTTTCTAATCTTGAAATTTATCTTCGTATTCTTTTTTGTTGGTTTCTAATGTGTATTATTCACGTGTCCCAAAACAAACCAGAGATCTCGTGTTTTAAGGGCTTAATTTGGTCACTATTAATTTCACAAGATAGTGGTTATAGAAATGGTCACTTCTGAAGCAGTTATGCAAGTTTTGGGTGGGGCTTTGCCTCGTCTTTTTTTTTTCTGACAAATGCTTTAGCATATCAGACTCAGATTTTCTTTCTAAATCCTTTGTTAAATATAGAAAGAAAAGGGGCTCAAAGTACATGCAATTACTGAATTGTTCAAGCAAGCTACGAAGTAGCTTTGGTAATCATTGGTTTTCAGCCATAGGCAAGGTTCCATTTGGAAACAATTTAATAGATCAATCAGTACTTATTAGTTGCAATTGTTAGCAGGCTGAAAGTGTGAGTGGAGCAACTGCAGATAATGGAAATCGAACATGGTATGTTGATAATACAAAGAAATTAAGTACAATTAATGGTATTGTGAATGGACTTGACATTCTAGACTTTGAGAAGGTTCAAGAATCAAAACAGGAAACAAAAGTCTTTACATCCAATGACAATGCACCTGCAGTTGAACCAGTAAGCGAAACCTTGCACAAGGTTTGTGTCGACTCTATTGAGGATGAGGCATGGGAATTGCTCCGGGAATCTATGGTTTATTATTGTGGTAGTCCCATTGGAACAATAGCTGCGAAGGACCCAACCAGTTCCAATGTTTTGAATTATGATCAGGTCTTTATCTGTGACTTTATACCTTCTGGTATAGCTTTCTTATTGAAAGAAGAGTGTGATATTGTTCGCAATTTCATCCTTCATGCATTGCAACTGCAGGTAAATGGTTCTATTACGCACTTGATCTGACAGACAAATTATTTGCATATCCTGTTTGTAATGGTTAGAACTGTTTCACTCATAATTCTGTTTTGGATTTTCCCGAAGTATCAATAGTGCTGTTTGTTGCTATGACTTTTTGTTAATAGTGTAGTTGTTCAAAATGAACATGTGTGGTTTACTAGTCTTCTTCTTCTATTATATTCTTTCCAACTAGTATGTTGACTCTGTTCATGAATTAAATACATGATCTGAACTTTACCTTTGAAGAAATAAGCTTGCAAATTGAATGTACTTGTAGACGTCCCTGAACGCCCTGGGAGGGAATGGGTCCCCCGTTCCGTTCGTCTTGGGCTCACTACAGTTCAGGACTCTAATTGTCACGGTTCGTAATCTAAACCAAAGAGTCCAAATGTGGCAAATCATTTTGAGAAAACAGATTTTTTTTGAAAGAAGTACCAAACATGGACTGCTTTGCCAGATACAGAGTCGCCACCTAAATATTTTATTTTTGGAGAAATTTAGGAAACCCTGACTCGTTTGCCTAAGGCTACGTGTCCGTTATCACCAAAGTTGCCTCAGCTCGGGAACTTGGGTACGATTGGGGAAGGTCACTTCGTGAGCACCCCCGCTCGCCCGATCAAAAATCGGCCTCTACTAACCATGATATCTAGTTTTGAAAACATTATGCGTTCTTATTCCGGTTGTTAGCCTAGATTTACTATGTGATGCGTACAGCATACAAGTATAGACCGGGTCGCCTGAATTGGAACAAAACATTTCATGTTTGTTTTTTGAAAGATGGTTTGCTACCCGTAGGTAGGCTTAAAATGCAGATTTTGCCACCCTCAGGTGGGCTTAGAAAAGATGATTTTGCCACTATCTAGTGGGCTTAAAACTCACAGTCAATGATTTGTTCCAATCCAAATAACCCAACCTTCACCCACAGGCATTCAGGCAGTTATATCACATAAGCACATAGCCTCATGGTTAGCATGCTATCATGGCAGTCACTCACACGCATGCAAGGATGCTAAAGCGTAAAAACTTACCGAGTACTCCAAGCCAAAACAGAAACTATGTTAGAAATCTATGCATGATCCTAACTATACAGAAATGCCTAATGCAACGCATGCAAAAATGCAACTATAGCAGGCTCGGCTATTCTAAATATGGCATATGGAATGCTACAGCTAACATGTATTCAACTTGGAATTGAAATACAAATGCAGTTAGTATGATGCGCCAAGCCCGGTGCATGCAAGACAGATGAATGAATGCAAACATGCTATCATATTGTATGCTAATTGAAACATGCCCTATTCTAACCATCATAAGCTGGTAAATAAAAGGGAGAAAGATGTGGGGTTGGAAGACATACATCACACGCACACACACTTATTACAATTGTGCCCTCACTTGGAGGGTCCGAAAGAATAATATACAGCCCCGAATAAATAATACAGTCCGAATATCGTACAAATCCCTAATTAATTAACAAATTTAACTAGGAAAGCAATAAATTGGCATGCAAGCCAGGGACTGTCTCGACTCTGCTCTGGATGATGGATGATGCATGTTCGGGTTGCTTGGCGCGGAAATCCATTGCGACGCCCCGATTAGCCTCTGTTTACAGTTTATGCTCGGAATATTGTGCAAAGCTCTGAACGGCTATTGATTCTTGATTTGCTGCAACAGAGAGCAAGAAAGGGGCATGGCAATGTATTTTCACATATGTATGCTTACCTCGATCCTCATGCCACCAATCACGCATCCCGATGCATGATGGCTGAAGAGTCGAATTGCATGACTTAATATGAAATGAATGCACATGAAAACACAACAAAACCTAAACTCCATCATGGGTAATCCGGAGTGTCGGCGACTGGGGAATTGAGACACGTTCCGTCACTCAAAGTACGAAACGCCCCTCGTTTCCCGTGCTCGGGCTAACTCCTATCCCAAGCACAATGCAATATGCATGACATGCATGAATGCAACTAAGATACAACCTAACATACACAATGTTATGAAATAGCATACACGATGCACGAGGTGACATGGCATACACAATGCGCTAACATACAACCTAGCATACACAATGCTATGAAATGAAATGGCATACACAATGCATAATGGACTTATACCAACACAAGTGGACCTCAGCCATACTCACATAGGAGGCCATTAGATGGAAATGAGACACTCGAGATGTGTGCACTCATGCACGCAAACCAAGGACCGAACCTAAGGCACAAATGCCACTCTACCAAAGCATGGTAAGGCATGGAACATGATATGCAAACAAGCAAATTTCAGTGCTAAAATATGATGCTAAACAGCCCCGAAACATGGTAATATGGTACCCGATGCATGGAATGAGACCCGAAACTCAAAACTGGGCACATGGAATGACTTATAGCTATACAAAGGTGCATTATTTGAACATGAAGCATGAAGACAGAGTTAAGGCAGTCCCAAAACATGAACTTTTCCAGTTTAGAGTATGGCCAAAAAGGGCTAGCAAGATGGCTTAAATTAGCATGTAATTTTGACTACCAAACATGGTTTGCATGGCAAGTATATGAAGCGCATGGAATCTCATCATACCAGAAAATATCAATGAAGTAAACATGCCAAAATATGCCCAAATGCACATGGAAAGGCAGCCAACACATGCACCAATGAGGGGTTCCTTTAGAAGGCATACAAAGGGATTCTTAAGCACATACGAGATAGACATGTGGCAGCCCCAAATCAACTTTGAAAATAAAATATGATAGTCTCAAAACTCACCAAATTGGCCTCAAAATCAGTCCACAAAGTATGCAAGATGGGGTCTCTTTGGAAGGCCAAAATGGCCACCAAACAAGTCAAGGTGAGAGGGGGTCACCCCCCTCTGATTTGTAGGCTCAAAACAGCATCAAAGCCACTGAAAATCCACTAGATTCCAGTGGCTAGAAGGTCAAACAAGGCATGCAACAAGGGCTAGGGTGTAAGACTCAAAATGAGAGGGAATCAAGCATATAAGGAGGTATGTGACCTCAAATAAGAAAATTCCTTTAATGAAACATGAAAATTATGTCAAAACAAGCCTTTTTTCAGTTTATAACAAGTCTCGAAAGTGAACACAAGTAGGGCTAATCTATCATGCAAAAATGGCCCTAAACAAGAGAATGGAGATAAGGGATAGCAGCTAACCTCAAATGGCAAGGAGCCCTTCAACAAAGTTGAAGAGAGGCTCAAAAAAAGGCACTTTACAGTTTACATAAAGCCACAAAAATAAACACAAGTGAGGCTAAACTATCATGCAAGAAAAGAACTAAAAGAGGAATAAAGAGACAAGTGGTTGCTGCTGGCCTCAAACAGAGGAGGGACCTTCAACAATGTTGAAGAGGGGCTTAAAAAATAATATTTTTCAGTTTATGACCAAGTCCAAAACAGCTCAAAAATAAGCCTAAAATACTATGCAAAAAAAGGCCTAAAAAAGAGTTAAAGAGGCAAGTGATAGTAGGAGACCTCAAACAGCAAGAGGTCCTTGATCAAACATGAAAAGGAGCTCAAAATATGACTATTTACAATTTGGGTCAGAGCCCAAAAATGCAAGAAACAAAGGCTAAAATAACATGCAAAACAAGGCAAGAAAGAGGGAAAATGGGACTCACCCTTGTAGAACCAAGCTTCAACAACTCTTGGACCAAGTTTGGGAGCTCTTAACCTCTGGAAGACAGCCTCAAGTTGCTGGAATGGATGTTGGAGGTGTGGTGCTATGAGTTGTAGTGTAAAGTGGTGTAGGACTTAAGGGGTTTTGATGCTTGGAGTAGGGAGAGGGAGAGACTGAATGCAAGAGCCTTAAAACAAATTTTGTAACCCCCCAAAATGCAGCTAGAGGTGCTGGTTATATAGGCAAAGGAGTGGAGAAAAGGGGGGGGAAATGAAATTCAAATTCCCCCCCCCAAAAAGTCCTTCCCTCGGATACAGAATCTGGGGGGAAAAGGAGGGTGTATCTGGAAGGAACATGGTGTAAGGATCATGGCCGGCCATGTATTGAGACTCTAGGTGGTCGGCCGGCCACCTCCTCTGGTCGGCCGGCCAGTTCAAAAAGGCCATGTGGCCGGCCGGCCAAGGTTCAAAAAGGCCAAGTGAAGAAAGCTGGCCGGCCACCCATATTGGTGGCCTCCCAGGTGTGTACAACACAAATATGTGGTTGTGGGCCAAAGAAAGTGGCCCGGGAGTAGTCAACAATAGCTTTCTAGTGAGGAAAATGGGCGACGGAGGGCGATAAAGGAATAAAGCTGTCTTTTCAGAACAATTGCTAGCCTCTCACCCTTCTACAAGCTTCCTAGCAATGAAAACAAGGTCCCTGCCAAAAATGAACCCAAACCGATGCAAATTGAGGGTTCGGGGGCCAAAACACGCAGCCTGGGGCCCCAAAAATTGACTGTTAAGCACCGGAGGTGGCGTTTGACCACGAAGTTGGTTTGTCAAGCCACAGTGTCCCTCAAAAGGGAGTAAGTAAGATGTGCGCCAAAAACCGGAGCAAACGGAGGTGGTTAGGCGGTCCCGAACCGAGGCACACGGCCGACGGTTCCGAAAATTGGGAACCGGGCTCCGAAACGGGAAAAATGGCCTACGACCACGAAACGTAGCCTACGGCCACTGAGAGATGATCTATGAGACCTCTCTCTCCCTTCGGAAAGAGAAAACAGAGGAAACAGAGCTTGGTTCACAAACCGAGGTAAAGCAAAGAAGAGCCCGGAAGTCCGGAGGCAAGGCTCGCGGCCGAGACTCTGAAACTTCGGAACGAGCACGATATGCAACATCACCAAGCGCTCAATCGGTGACGTCTGAGTCTTAAGGTCGGTCAAAAATGAGGTGTCTACAGTACTGCGTTATTTGTACCAATTTTCCTTCAAATGGTTTGTTAAATTGAAATTTGACAAATGGACCAGTCTGGATAGTTCAGTTGGCTAAGGCTAGCAGTCTAGAACTAGAGGCCTATGTTTTTAACTCTTCCTGGGCTTGCCTGACGGTTAATGCGTACATCTGTACGCATTAAGTTTGGGTCAAAATGATTTGCTATCGTAAGACGCATTTTCTATAAATATAAAAAATAAATTAATAAATAAAAATAAACAAAAACAAAAAGAGTTAAATAAAGGGTCATAGTGCATCACTGACTTAAATCACATGAGATACGCTTTCTGAATGCTCATGTTTTTGGAAACTAATTCTCGTATAAGAAAATATTATTTCATTATTGATGACATGTTCAAAGAAAATCACTCTTGCATTTCTTAAAAAAGGGCAACAATTCTAATGAAACTTGGCCCCAAAAAAAGAAAAGAAAAAGAAAACTAGTATGATAACAAAAACCCCTCACCAATTGGAACTATGAGACTTGTACAAGTTTGCATCTAGTGTACTTTATTTTAGGGCAGCACACCATGTTCTTGTACTTAGCAAAGAAGAAAAGAAGGGCATACTGTGTTCTGCTACTTATTAAATAGAAAAAGTGGCATACCTCATTCCGGGTCACTAAAGCAATATGCTTTCCATGTAACATAGTTACACGCTCCTTGCATGCATTTGTATGTAAGATGTATAGTTGAATAATAGAACAATGGTGCCTATGCCATTCTGGATTTCATGTCATATGGAAGTTGACTAGTCACAAATACACTGCATATATGTAATCCTTAGTTGTGTATTTGGATCCACAGATGTTTACTTGTAATGCATACAACTGACATAGTTAATTATGTGATTCGAATATATATTGATCATTTTAGTGTATAATTGTGCATGACTTATGTATTCCTTATTTTGTAGAGCTGGGAGAAAACTATGGACTGTCATAGTCCTGGTCAAGGATTGATGCCTACTAGTTTCAAGGTGCTCACAGTTCCCCTGGATGGTGACGACTCAGCAACGGAGGAGGTATTGGATCCTGATTTCGGAGAGGCAGCAATTGGTCGTGTTGCACCTGTTGATTCTAGTAAATAAACATGTCATTTCAAAAAGCCTATTAAGCAAAATATACATATCCTGGTATTAGAATTTGATGCAATTTTTTTTTTTTTTCATTTTATGATATTAATTCCAGGATTGTGGTGGATTATACTGTTGCGTGCATATGGAAAATGCTATGGAGATCTCTTAGTTTAGCAGAGAATTGATGTCCAAACTGGAATTAAAATGATTCTGAGGCTATGTCTTGCTGATGGTTTTGATATGTTCCCAACTTTATTAGTGACAGATGGTTCTTGTATGATAGATCGCCGCATGGGGATTCATGGTCACCCTCTGGAAATTCAGGTTAGTAAATCATTCATATTATTGTTATTTGGATGTGTTTTCAGTTTCTTTTTAGCAAGAAAATTTCTTGGGCTACAGCCATTGTATCTATGAAAAACATATTGCCAATGCTAATGTTAGAAATGATTGTCCTAGAGAGGTGGTTCTTTTTAGTTGTGGTTGACTATGCTGAAGGTTGATGATTTTAGAGAAGATACAATGGTGCTCAGATGATTCTCTAGTTAACATTTGAATCTGATAAAAAATTTAAATCTAAAATTTGATACAAATCTTGACATCTATGTGGTACTGATTGTTCTTTAGATATCACCAGCAAAATGTTGTTGATATTTATTTATTTATTTGTTGAAATGTTTCTCTTATATGTTGGATAAATGTAAGCTGTACCAGGGTGGATTTTCTTCTATTTTTATCATCTTTATGCTTTGTAATATAAAACAATATTATTTTGGTAGGGTGTTTCCTGTTGTTGTTGCAGGCATTATTTTATTCAGCATTACTTTGTGCACGTGAAATGCTTACTCCGGAGGATGGATCAGTTGACCTAATCCGAGCACTGAACAATCGTCTTGTGGCATTATCGTTCCATATCAGAGAGTATTATTGGATTGATATGAGAAAACTCAATGAGATTTACCGCTACAAAACAGAAGAGTACTCATATGATGCTGTGAACAAGTTCAACATCTACCCAGATCAGATTTCTCCTTGGCTTGTGGAATGGATGCCTAATAAAGGAGGTTATCTAATTGGAAACTTACAACCCGCTCACATGGATTTCCGTTTCTTTTCTCTTGGAAACTTGTGGTCTGTGGTGAGTAGTCTTGCAACAGCAGATCAGTCACACGCAATATTGGATCTCATTGAAGCCAAATGGGCAGATTTGGTAGCAGACATGCCATTCAAGATATGTTATCCTGCTCTTGAAGGTCAGAAGTGGCAGATTATTATAGGCAGTGATCCAAAGAACACGTAATATTTCTACCTTGAAGAAGTGATAGTTCTTCATCCTTGAAGTAAGGCTTAAAAAAATGAAAAAAAATTGTATCTCACCATCCTTGTGGTTTTTGGTGCAGTCCTTGGTCCTACCATAATGCAGGTGCCTAGCCTACTTTACTCTAGCGGGTAGTCAGTTGCCTTTGATTTTTGGCTGTGACGCTAAATGCTCATGTTTTATTGCTTCTTTAAGTTTCTTGATTCAATTGATGCTTTCAGAAACCATGGTGGGTTGAGTTGAGGAGCCTATTACTGTGTTATATCGACTTGTAACTGGCACCACTTCATTTCTAATTTTCTATGGGTTATAATTTGCTTCTCTTTGGACTCATTCTTAATTCCAACTACAGCTGGATTATAAAACCTGATCTACTGGTAGAGTGGGCTTTCTTTGTGAGTTATTTGTCACGTTTTACATAGTATCTGAAATGAGTCTGTACTGCTTCTTCATAGCATCTTTAAGATACTAGTGATGTTAGTACTACCTCTTTTAATGCAGTTTTCACTTGTTTGAAAACTAGCCCCCCATCCAGTGTTAAAAAAAAAAAAAAAAAAAAAACCTGAGCTCCACCCCACCCAGCAATCTGGTTAGTGCATTTCTGTAACTGTCCCACTAATTTGATGAAACATTACATAGCATGGAAATAAGTCTTTTATTATATTTAATTTTATTTTTTGTGGGACTAGTATTATCACCAAGTCTCTGCATGTCCATGCTTGCACATGACTATTTCATTGTATATGTGCAAAGTTTGCACTTGTTATTGATTATTAAGATTTTGATGTACTGTCGTCAAATGCTGTAGGAAACATTTTATTTTGCCTATTTTTGTGGTTTCCAAGTGCTTAACTTCAATGGAAGACCTACTCTTTTAATGTAACACAGAAAATGTTTTGTTATCTTTTAGTGCTTCAAATTTTTTTTTTTTGATCATGCATCTTTGAAGAAACACCAGACAATGCTAAATTTACTATCTATCAGGGCCATTTTAGAGTTTGAGAAGGAACTGTGTTATATAAATTTACATCACATCCTCACAACCCTTAATATAATCCTTGTCACATCCTCACAGTCCTCACATCCTCACAACCCTTATTTTAGAGTCTGATGTCTCTGTTGCTTTAAGATGCTTCTGAACCCTCAACATATACTCTCTATTAGTCAAAACATGAGTTTATACTTTAGGATGTTTGCTCTTTTCCTTTCTAATGATGTTTAGTTAGCACCCTACTGGATGACCAGCTAGGTATACACTATTGTCATTTATGTGGATCTGCATCATTGTCACACTCACATATTCTGGGTATCATTCTAGTAATAGTTTAGTGTTGACAATGCTTTCTCTTTTTGATGATAACGGAAATTATGGTTAATGGAGTTATGCTTGTCTAATTTGATTTTTTAGCATAGTATATAGTAGGTCTTGTGTAAAAATCAGAAACAGTGTCGTAATAATTTAACTGGTCTTTTGCAGCTCACTGTTGCATGCATTAAGATGAATAGACCAGAAACTGCTGCAAAAGCAGTAGAGGTTGCAAAGAAGCGCATATCCAGAGACAAGTGGCCTGAATATTACGACACCAAAAGAGCAAGGTTCATTGGGAAACAATCGCAGTTGTTCCAGACCTAGTCAATTGCAGGATACCTTGTTGCCAAACAACTCCTTGCTGACCCTAGTGCAGCCAAGATTCTGATTACTGAAGAAGATTCTGAGCTTGTCAATGCCTTCTCTTGCATGATCAGTGCCAACCCACGAAGAAAACGCGGTCCAAAGAGGCCAAATCAAACCTATATAGTGTGAGCAGATTTTGAGTCTGCCACAAAATTATTTGCCAAAGGTCAATTGATCGTAAACCCGTGGTTTATAATATACACTCCGGTGAAGGTTTTAGACGGTCTTTCATTGGTCATTGTTTCTTGGCTATTAATTGTAATATAATTTTTATTTTATTTTTTTTATCTCTTTCTTTGGATGGGTAAGCTCCGAATCAATAGCCTATCCATGTATTATTATTATGTTCTCTTGTTTTGCACTGCAAATATCACATTATAGGCAGACGCATCACTGTAATGGATAATTGAACCTATTTTTTCTGTTTGGCGGACTTTATAAATAAATGGTTTGAATCATCAAGATGATTTAAAAGAGACCAACAATCTTGAAAAATCTTGAAAAATTCCCGAGATATTGATTTGTGATTATAATTCAATTTTAAACAATAAATAGTAATCTTAATCAAACAATCAATAACAAATCGGCATAACGAAAAAATCACAATTAGACTCCAACTGTGATAAAAAAAAAATCACAAGCTAAAGCTATAAGACAATTCACTAAGAAGACAAAAAGAATTATACATAAGAACTCTTAATTACTTAGTGAATCTACGTCTGAATTGAACGAAATTTAATGTGTCTCTATCAACATTGTCTTCACCTCGGAATTACTTTGTCTAACGTTGAATCCACAACTCCAATGTCAAATCCACGACGATAAATTACTCTAGAATTCACCAAAGTTTCATATCCAAGTTCTCTGGAATTCACCGATGAACACCTCTCTCTTTTTTGTAAATGAAAGAATGAAATAACTCTTGATGTTTGTCAATATGTAATTCGTTGATCAATCAATTACTTTTTATACATCAAGGAAACTCATATAAAACACTCTTCAATATAGAACACTTTGTATTTTACCCCTATTTGAGAATCTGAACGGGTTAAACCCTAAAAATGGCAAACGGTGTACTTTATACTAAATAGAGCCACGAAGACCACTTGAGCGTACACCTTACCGCTCAAGCAGTTTGACTAAAGGTAGTGCTCACATATAGGCCAACCGTTCAAGCGCAACATCCACCGCTCGAGCGGTGAAATCTTTTCTAGAAGTTCAGAACATAGCCAAAAATACTTGATGAACTACCTCACTACTTAAGCGCACAAAAGGCTATTCGAGCGGTCAAACAACTTGGAACTCTTCTTGACTTTGGGGTTGCTGTTTAGTATAAAGTGGCAAATAAGTCAGTCAAGATACAGAATATCAGTACAAACTTCTCTGCACAAGCATAACTCGAGTTGGATTTATATCTAAACTCTCATAATTCGCATATACAATAGAGCGAATAAAAATACAACTAAATAGAGTTTTGTTCAACAAGATTTTCAATCACAAAAACCTAACAAATCCAACCCCTTGTTTGAAGCATGTGAATCATTGATCTTCTCTCTCCGAAATACTTACTGTTTAGTAGGTATGAAACTGTTTTTCACCCCTAAAGTGGAGATACCAGTATGTTGTTATAAGAAAGGCATCCCAAAAAAAAAAAGAAAAAAAAAGAAAAAATCATATGGTGCAAAGATTAGCTAGAGTAAACAAACCCCACACGCAAGAGGACAAAACAAAAAGTGGAGATACCATTTTGTTGTATGAGCAAGGCACAAAAAAAATGGAATCACCCAACAGTGGGCCAAAAAAAAAAAAAAAATGAAGGGTGCAATTCATCAATAGGGTGCAACTCACTCTATATTTGTATATTTTTTTCTTTTTCTGCCTCACTTAAAAAAAAAAAAAAATCAAAATACAAAGCATCATTGAAGTAAACAAATGCAACACTCAAAGGACAAAACAAGAAGGATAAAAATAGCTACCGTGGACAAGGAAGGAATCATACGAAAGGGCTAAACAAATATAAATTGCTAATCATAAGCATTGCATTAGACACTGAAATAGGAACCATCTGTGTAAACTAGCTAGGTAAGCAAGCTTTTCCATCAATGGCTTCCTCAATTGAGAATTACCCATTATACCCATACCCGTCGGAGTTTAACGTGACGAATTTTGTCCCCGACAAACTCTCTGACAGCAACTACGACGAGTGGAAGAAACTGATGCTGGACTTCATTAAGAGTCGAGGCTTGGTTGGTTTCATCGATGGCACAGTTGAGGCTCCTTCTTCTGCTCCACCTGAGAATGAGGAACAGTACAGGTCCTGGAAAAGATCAGACGGTCTCGTACAGGGATGGATTCTCACAACGCTTACCAAAGATATCCTGACGCAAGTTCTGCCCTTTAAAACTGCTAAGGAAGTGTGGACAAAGTTGGAAACAATTTTCCAGATATCTACAGAAGCTATTACCTTTGGTAATCACTTTTTAAAGGTTTTGTTTTTGTAAAGTCTCTCTTCTCTGTTAAAATTAGGATAAATTACATCATTAGTCATGTAGTTTACATAAAGTCTCACTTTAGTTTATATCACATATTCAATTTCGTTAAAATATAATTCCTCCATCATTTATCATTACAATTTAAAATAAAAAAAATTAGCATGTATGCAATTAAAGGGACTAAAGTGTAATTGAAAACAAATTACAAGAACTATCAATGTAAGGTCGATTTGGTTATTTTAATTGTTATTTTGGTTAGACGAAAAAGAAGTTGTATTTTGGATGATATGTAATTTTTTTTTTTTTTGGTAGTTCAATAGATGGTTGTGAGAGAAAAATTAATTGATTGATATCTAAGATATGACATTTTGTTTTATTAATTATTTTAGTTAAAATCCAAGTTGTTAAACAAGACTATAATTTTTTTTGAATTTCATTTTGCTCCATGTTTGTGATTTTTTTCCTTTCGAAATATTAACACGGAGAGATTATATGATAACCAAATTAAAAATGTAAAGACTAAAATTATTTAAATTGAACTACGAAAGTCAAAGCGAAATTTCACTAAAACTAGAGACAGCAGTACCAGTAGTGTAATATATCCTTAAAGGCATACATTTGAAACTCTTAAAATTAGTACTACTAAGGCCTCGTTTGGGGAGTAATCATTTTAATCAAAAAGTTATAATAAATTATCACACTATTTTTTTTTATTTTGTTGTATATTTTTTCGTAAAAAATCAAAAAATTATTAAAATAGCATATTTCCAAACAAGACCTAAATTTGAAGGGGTAGCAAAAAATTGTTGTAAAATTTTGTGGCTAAAAATTATTATTCAGTGTGTTTGGTTTGAGTTTTTTGGATTAAATTTTTTAAAAACTAAGTTTTTTGATTTTCATGTTTTTTTCTTTTTAGTGAATATTTTTAAAATTTTTAATTTTTTTAAACTTTTTTAGATGAACCTTACTTAGATGTATCTAAAAAGTAAAAAAATTTGTGAAAAAATATTTTAAAAAATTAATAAATACATAAAAATATAAAAAATGTACTGAGTTCTCATTTTTTTTTCTTGTATTTTTAGTATTTAGTGAATTTTTAAAAGGTTTCTTTCACAAATTTTTTACTTTTTAGGTATATTTATGTTAGGTATATTTAAAAAGTAAAAAAAATTGCTTAAAATATTAAAAAAATTCAATAAAAACAAAAAATACGAAAAATAAGAAAGTAAAATTTTCTGAAAAGTATTTTTGAAAACATAGAACCAAGCAAAGTGATTATTATTTTTTCCCAACAACCTTTTCATGACAATGGGAGTCAATATCCCAAGTTTTTTTTTTTTTTTTCAATAAAATTCATACTTTGTTTGGAGGCAAAAAAAAAAAAAAAAAAATGTTTAGTTGGTAAAATTCTTAATTATTATATGTTGCCGTGACGTACGTGTTAAATGGATGACAGACGAAGAAAAAGAGGAGTTTTTTTTGGCATGTCAGCCACTGCAAAGAGCGGCAATCAAAGGTGATTGGGAGAGCGCCATGAAATTCATAGAAGAAGTACCAGATGCAGTCAGGGATCCCATCAATCGATTTTCAGAAACGGCACTCATGATCGGAGTTAGGATTATTCGAAGAAACCATTTTGTGAAGAAGCTGTTGGAGAAGATGGTACCAGAAGATCTTGCTCACCATGATTTGTCTGGCCAGACTGCCATTCACATGGCTGCAGGAGTGGGCAACATTGGGGCAACCAAACTGTTGCTAGAGAAGAACCCAACGCTGTCTAATGTTGGTGACTTTGGTGGATACATTGCTCTCCATTACGCTGCTGCCGGTGGGCATAGAGAGGTTGTTCTTTACTTATTGGACGCCCAACAGCTTCAACCATTTGAGGATAAATTAGGTGCTGCACTGTTGTGTGATCTGTCTAGTTCTGGACTCTATGGTAAGTGATTATTAACTAAAACTGTAAATTTACAACGTTTTTCCTCTAATAGTTTAAAGGTTAAAAATTATTTTATATGTTCCTTGTCATTTTAGTCCCTTCAGTCATTTTGGTCTTCTCGTTTGGAGAGTGGCTATTTTAGCTAAAAAGTCAAAAAGTCAACTAAAAGTTGTCACATCACCTCTCTGTTTTTCTGCACATCTTTTCGTAAAAACTCAAAAAGTTACTAAAATAACTTGTTCCCAAACGAGAAAGTTGTTAATTTGAGTTAATTTAATCCAATTTCAAACCGTTGTTTAAATCGTTAATGGAAAAATTATAAATATTAACTATGATTCATAAAGTATATATTTTGTGTCATTTTGATCCCTAAAGTATCAATTTTGTCAATTTCGCCTTTCAATACTAGAAGGTTATGTTTCATTTTCTTTAGAGTAAACTAGATCGATAATTCCTATATTTTGTTTATTGTGCCATTTTGGTCTCTGTCATTTCAATTAGCTCGATTTTGACCATTAATTTTAGATTTTTTTTTGGGGTCAAATTAGCCCAATTAATAACACCGATTAGAGTTTTCGAAGAAATATGGCCGCTGGTTGTTTGAGATTAACTTAGTAAGTTGAACAAATTTACAATTTTGCCTATAAAAACGCGACACGTGTTGCTTATATGCGAATTTTTCATCCAAAAAAAATTGTAATAATTACACTATATTGGCACGAAATTATAAATTCATGGTCAAAATAGAGCCAATTAAAATTATAGAGACCAAAATGACATAATGACTAAAGTATTATGACTAAATTGATTTGAATTTAATATTTTAAAATTTTAATTAACAAAATCAAACTTTAGGGACTTAAACAAAAATGTGTTGAACTTTAGGAACTATAGCTTTAGGCATTGTTTGGCATAAACTAAAAAATACAAAAAGTCAAAAAGTCACTATCCTATTTAAGTCACATCATCTTATTTAAGTCACATCACCTCTCTACCACATCACTTCAAACCTAACCTATACCCAATCCATATTTCATAAAAAGTCAAAAAGTACACTCATTTAGGACATCCCAAACCACCCCTTAATTTATCCATTATAATTTTTTTTTGTCATTGTAGCAGGCTAAAATTTGACATTTGAATGGCAAAAATGACTTTTTGCAATATTTTTCACATTTTCATAAAATGAACTTGAAATTGGAAAAAAAAAATGGTATGATATTGTTAAAATTGAATAACTTCCTACTAATTACTTATTTTTCATTAATCTTACAGACATTGCTCTAACCCTGCTTCAGCGCTACCCTAATTTGGCATGCATAGAAGAACTCTCTCCTTTGGAGATAATTGCTACAAAACGTTCTTCATTTCGAAGTGGAACTTCCTTTAACTTTTGGCAAAATTTAATCTATACGTGTTAGTCTCTTCAATACTCTTTCTTATCTATTACCTATTCTTAAAATTTTCTTTATTGATTTTTTTTTTTAATCCATTTGTTGGCAAAATGATGGACTAACTGTACCAGTAGTTCCCAAAATTGTACTTTCTTGCACTTTAGTTAAGGAAAGAGAATATATAATCTAGTTAAGCAAAAAAAATCTATGAATTTCAATCCATAAATCATTTTATTCGAGCATAATTTGTTGGGATACTTTAACAAAAATAAATTATATTTGATAAAATAATTATAGTTTTATTACAAATTAATATTGTACATAATATCTATTTATTAGAAACTTTTAATATTTATGAAGGATTAAATTCATTATTAATTCTATTGATTATACAACTCCAATATAAACCCATCATCTACACCTATTTTGAGAACCAAGATCCTCTCCTTGAGGCTCTTCCTTAATTTCCTACTTGCTAGGTTATTGGGCCCACTTTTGAACCTAATTTTGATAATCTGAATTGTTCGCATTTTAAGATTTGTTGAGTATATCATACTTGTAAAAAATCAAGTTGATCGAATATTAAAAATTATGTGTTCGGATCATCGAACTAAAAACTAACTTTTAAAAAAATTTAATAAACAGTTTTCCGAACACATACTTTTTGATATCCGATCAACTTGATTTTTTACAAGTATAATAAACTCAACAAATTTTAAAATGTGAACGGTTCGAATTATCAAAATTAGACCCAAAAGTGAACCCAATAATCTAGCAAGTAGGAAATCAAGGAGGAACTTCAAGGAGAGGATCTTGGTTCCTATTTTGAAAAGAGTAATGCTACACTTACTACTTTTTTATATCATTTTCAATGTACCACCTTATGTGTTAGCACATCATTTGATATAAATATGAGTGATGAGACCCATTACACAAATTATGGGTTATCTTGGAGAAGAAGTGTGAATTGAAAGGTGGAATGTTTTTTAAGAGAGTTCTATAGTACTTTTATATATTATATATGTTTTGGGCAACTCTGGTTCTTGACGTGATTCAAGTTTTGGGTGCTAATGAACATTGGATGAAAGACATTATGAGCATTTTGAGTTTTATCTTAGAATTACTTCACTCTAGTTGTAACTTTACAAGGGAATGAAAAACAATTTTAAAATAATGACAATGCTGACTCTCAAAATCTTACATCTATTTTTCTCTACTCATGTTTTTGTCTATATAGTATTTATTGTCTTTGTTACTACAATATTTGTGCTCAATATCTTTGCTAATTATTTTGCTAGACTAAAATAATTCACTGAACTTTCCACTCTCTCTCTCATGTAGATGTTCCTGTGGAATTGGAAAACATTGCAGAGCCCCACAGCGGAGGAGATATTAAGAATCCTATCGACTGCTTGATATATGGTAACCTTTAACCAAACTCCATCCCCACAAAATATTTATAGGGACAAAAAATTAATGAAATATGGTGTGTTTGGTTGTAGGAAAAATTTGATTGTTTATTAAACATTTTAAGGTAAAATTGGCATTTTGGATAACGAAGAATGTTGACGTGTAGTGTAATTTCAAAAGCCTCACTAATCCCCCTCTAAACCTGTCAATCAAACAAAACAACCCAAAGAATTTATCATTCTCCTCAAATTTTCCAACTCGCGGCCCTCTTGCTTTCCATGATTGTCAAAACGGAAAATACATTTCATTTTGCACTGTCATCCCTTTTCACTTATTACTAAAGTCATACCACAATGCGTATCCACGAAAAAGTAATAATAAAAATTAAAATAAAATTTAAATCATAGCTTGGGAAAAAAAAATACATTTATAATTATTGATTAAAATGATTCATTTTGAGCATTACTTGTGAATGAAAATCTATGTTTGAAATCTTGTCTTCGATTTGGTAGCAGTAAGTTTGCCACCATGGCATTATTGCCTCTCATATTTTAACTGGTTTAGTATGTGTTGTGCAGTGAATCAAAGATTGCGTGCAATGTTTTGGAAAGTCGTTGAAAAAATTGGTAGGGATCGGGGTGAATATATACCTTTTTTTTTTTTTAAGACTATAATTCATTTTTTTAACTAAATCTTTAAAAAAAGTTCATTTTAATTATAGTGCCAGACATAAAGCACATCCGAGAAAAGAAATTGGTACACCGTCAAGTACAGAAGCTTGTCCAATGCATTTGCATGAAAGTTGCAAAAACAAAATTCCCAGAAGTTGTTTTATAGAGTCATCGGCTGATATTTGCACCAGTGTTACGAAAAGCAACATCGGCTGGGATTCATGAAATTGTTGAAAATATTATAGAGTCATGCCCTATTATGATTTATTTTCCTGCCGCAAAGACGCAAAGCATATTCCAATATGCAATTGGATGTCGCCGTGAAAATGTGTTCAACCTCCTATGTCAACTTGAGGAGTCTAGTTATACATTTCTGTCACCACCGGACACGTCGGGGAACAATGCTCTGCATTTGGCTGCATTGTTGGGACCTTTGCAGCAACTCAGTCTCAGAGTAAGTGCAGCTGGTGCAGCTCTACAAATGCAGCGCGAATTGCAATGGTTTAAGGTAAAATTTTCCATTCCCCAAAGGAAATAAATAAAGTGATCAAGCAATTTCTTTATATTTCATTCTTCTCTTAATTACTTGACTTTACCACACAAGTTACATATGCCCATATTACTATCCATGTTTTTAACTATGAACTTTGTCAACTCAGATGTCTTAGGACAATCCCTACCATACTGACGTCCAGCGGAATACACGGGGACTAGATATCATTCTAGTAGACGAAAGAGGCTCTCAAATCCACGAGAAAAATCGAACCTTGAATCCACAAGGAAGAGAAAATATCTTAATATTATTGATTGAATGAATAAAAGTTATTTTTGCCATGAGGCTTACATAGCTATTTATAATAAACTAAACATAATACTTGTAGGAAAAGTAATTCTAAAATAAGTTAGGAAACTTAAATAAACACAAATTAGGAAATCTAAGAGAATAGGAAACTAAAATTCTAAACTACTTAAAATCCTAGTCAAAATCTAATTCTAAAATAATAAAATTAAGAAACCTAATAGTTCTAAAATATTTATACTAAATTACAAGAATCCTACTAATATATCAAAAATATTAAAACTTAAAATATAAAAATTCTTAAAATCTTGTCCTGAAAATCTTGTCCTACATCACATACTCAAACTAGAGGTTGTTGATCTTAAAACTGTATTGAATCATGGATTTGGATAGAGATTTAGAAATGGAAAGGAAAATTAATTTTTTTTTTCTTATATGTTTCATTCACATTATTTTCACATTTTCTCTTTCCTTTTTTAAATCCTTATCTAAATTTATGATCCAAAAACATCTAAGTCTGAAATAGATGAAAGCTGCTTTCTAATTCCAAAATCCCGAAGTTTTGATGCAAAAACTTTCTCGACTGAGATGTCTCATGACAACCCCTTTCCCACTACTCAGATTAGAGGTCATTGAGTTTTTATGAAAATTGCCTTTATCATTCGAAAGCTATTTTTTGTTAATTTTTACAGGAAGTGGAAAAATTGGTACTGCCTGGAGACAAAGAAGTGAGGAACAATAATGGAATGACACCTGCAGAAGTTTTTACTGATACACACCAGGAGTTGGTAAAGGAAGGAGAGAGGTGGATGAAAGACACTGCCACTTCATGCACAATTGTAGGTGCCCTCATTGTCACTGTGGTTTTTGCGGCTGCCATTGCAGTGCCAGGTGGAAACAACAACAATGACGGACATCCATATTTTTCCAAACATAAAGCCTTTATAATCTTCGGCATATTTGATGCATTGGCTCTTTTCTCATCCATTACTTCTGTGTTGATGTTCTTGTCCATCCTTACTGCTCGCTACTCAGAAGAGGATTTTCTCTATGCTCTCCCCAAAAGATTAATCATTGGTCTTGTTATGTTATTTGTCTCTATATTGTCCATGATGATTGCCTTTGGAGCCACACTCTATCTAATGTTTGGAGATAATAAAGTTTGGATTCTTGTTCCCGTCGTTGGATTCTCCTGCATACCTGTGACCTTGTTTGCAGCCTTGCAATTTCCTCTCCTTGTAGTGATGATAAAATCCATCTCGGGTTCGGGCATCTTTGGCAAGCGAAGTGATCGTATGCTCTTCTAGGTAAAACACATCAAATGTTGAGAATGTGAAAACATATCTTCAGCCAAACTCCTCCAGTATTCAATGGTATTTCAAATTACAATTGCTATTTGATTTGGTGGTGCAATGCAATGACTAAGAAGATATTCAGTTGCTTTGTAACTAATGAGTTATTACTGTTTGATTATTTTGTCATTGTTGTCAAATTTCATTAACAAAATATGTGAGTGGTAGTCATGCATGTGAGTTATAGTCGTTGGTATTGGTTTTGCCATTTTCTCTCTATTTCTTTTACGATGGGATTCACAAATGGTATTTATATTTAATTTTTTATAAAAAAAAAGGGGAAATTTAATAGAAAATCTTCTTTGAAGTATTTGTATTCTAATTAGTTTATAAGATATGCTTATATTTTAATAAGTCTGATTATTTTGGACATTCGATCTGCCAAATTCTAATTCTCATATTTAAGGTTATGGACAATTTTATCCTTACAAATATTTGTTAAACCCTTAGCAACTTAGTGATGTAAACATTCACATTAAATAAATTTGACAATATGAATGTCCACATTATAAAATATTCACATTGTCAATGTGAATATTAATGCACGTTTCACCCTATTATTATTAGGGATATTTTTGATAATTATGTCACCCATAAGACTTATTGAAACATAAAAAAATAATTTAGATTAAGTGGAATATAAGTAGGTGAAAAGAGATTTATAAATAAATGTCCCAAAAAAAAAAAAAAAAAAGAACAAATAATTATTTGAGTTAATTACACTTTTCACTCCGGTAGACTTAAAGTGTAGGGATCAAATTGTTCAAATTGAAAATATAAAAACTAAAATGAAATTTAGGTCAAACTATTAAGGGTGTGTACCATAACATTATCCCTTTTTGACTTCACTATTTTCTTGTTAAATAGAACAAATAATTCTTTGAGTTAATTACACTTTTCACCCTTTAAGTGTAGGGATTAAATTGTTCAAATTGAAACTATAAGAACTAAAATGAAATTTAGATCAAACTATTGAGGGTGTGTACCATAACATTAGCCCTTTTTGACTTTATTATTTTCTTGTTAAATAGAACAAATAATTATTTGAGTTAATTACTCTTTTTCGTCCTGTAGACTTAAAATATATGGATCAAATTGTTTAGATTGAAACTATAAAAACTAAAATGAAATTTAGGTCAAACTATTAAGGGTGTATACCATAACATTACCCTTTTTTTTTACTATATTATTTTCTTGTTATTGTCTCCACACATCACATGTTAGATGAAATGCTGAAATGGTGGGATGTTCAAGGTGCTTTAATAGGTTCTGTGGATTATCTGCTATTATGGTGGGCAGGGGAGAGGATGAAAAAGATGGAGAGGAAGATATGGAGTGCTATCCCATTGGCTATGTTGTGGTCAGTTTGGAAACATAGAAATGAGATTGTTTTCAGAGCATCTAATCCAAATCGGATTGAGCTGTGTGAGTTGATTAAGATTAGGATAGCTTTGTCGTTGAAACCACTCTTTAAGGATTTTCATTTTACAGCCAATGACTTCATTCTTAACTTGAGGCAGATCAGGATGTGCTTGGGAGGAATTATGATGCAATGGGTTGGGGTGATTTGCTAATGAGGGTGGCCTAGGGATTGGGCTGGTTTATTAGTTCTATTGTTTATTTTTCTTGGTTGTAGTGTTGGTCTCTCACTAACTTTGGGATTGTGCTAGCATAAGATCAGGTAGGCCTCACGGTGCTAACATGGTTAGAATGGCGTAGGTCTATTGTGATGCTCCTTGCATTTCCTCTTTTTTGTTGACATAATTCAAATGGTTGTACATTTATTCATTAATGAAGTTTTTTTTTGGCTAATAAAAAAAAAAATGTTAGATGTTTGAATTAAGGATTTGAGACGATTTGTTGAGGAAAATAAAAATTCTATTTTATTTACTTTTTTGTTATTATATTTTTTCCCCTATAAATCTCAAATCTTAAATCCAAATACAATTTAAAAAGAAAAAAAAAATGTGGTGTGAAATGTGAATGAAATATAGTTACATTTCACTTATATATATATATATATATATTCTTTTCTAAATCCTTACTTAAATCTAAGGTTGGACAAACATCCATTCAATTTGCCAAAACCGAATGACCTGAACCAATCTGCTACAGAATGGACGATTTTAATGGTTTGGGCAGATGAATGTGGATAAATTTTCCCAATCCGCCTAAGTTTGGACGGATGGTAAGCCACTCGATCTGCCGACACTCCTAAAAAAATGATGTTGTAGTCACCCGATACAACCCGATCCGGCAAATGAGAAGCCATCCGACCCAACTCAATTCAAACACAACCAATAGATATCACATGACAAATACGCTAATGACATCTAATAGAACCTTAACAATTCAAGTAGGTCCATATACATTTTTTGCCATAGAAATGTTATCTACTGAGTCCAATCTGTTTTGGAACTAGTTGGGATTTGGGTGGATTTGGCTCTAGGAGGTTTATCAACATTGATCATTGCTAAAAAGCCATTGAATTGCATGTGAGGGATGGTTCACATGCTCTTTTCTTATTAATTACCAGGTTCCATATATTTTTTAATTTCATTCATGTGTAACTATTAGATATTTGTTGTTTTAGAAACAGCCAAAAACTACTTGTTTTTAACGTTTATTTTTGTATTAATTACACTAAGACCCTTTAACTACTAAAAAATATTATTTTACCTTATTTATCCATAATCTCATTGACTCCTCAACTATGAAAATCATATAAATACTACCGTTTTGGAGGTGGTTTAGAGAGGGTTTACAAAGGGTGAAAGTAATATATTTTTATAGTTGAGAGGGTCAAAATATATGTGATTCATATATGAAGAGAGTAAAGTAATATTAGCTAATAGTTGAGGGGGTCTTAGTGTAAATAATATATATTTTTTAAAAATAATTTATTGCTTATGTTTATAAAAATTATGGATAAAAACTTGTTTGATGTTTATTTTTATTTTTATAAAATTTTAAATCTTAAAATGTTTTACAGTTAAAGAAAGAATAATTTAACTATTAGGGAGCAAATTAAAACACAAATCTTCCCTATGCTTGTTGTAGACATCCCATTTTTGACCGTTCTCAAAACTTAGACATCATCGCTTATGCACTCGATGATTTTGTGTGTTTGTGTTCGTTTTGAGCACCTGAAGTCCTCAACGGAATGTCCTATCTTTGAGCCTTTGAATCTTGTCCTTCATGTACCTTGTTTTGGACCAAAACTTGGTGTCTGGACCTCTTGGTGACCTGTCGGCCACCACTCAAGGCTGTCGGCCATGAGGTGACTCTATCGGCCATGGGTGTGGCCGGTCAGCTATTAGTGGTGGCCGACCGCAGCCAGCGCCTTTTCCAGATATTTATTGATAGTTGTTTATTGACAGTTGTGCTAGCTGTTGCACATTGAGCTGCATCTCCATACGCGTGTATGGTGAGATGTTTCTAAGCTCAAGGGGTGGTTTTTCTATAAATAGGGGGGTTCCTACCCCATTTTGGAAGGTTGGAAAAATTTTGGGAGTCTCTCTCTCTAGATTTCTCTCTTTAGACTTTTCTCTCTCTCTCTTGAGCTTTTGTGCTTAGAAGCTTGCATATTTCAAACTTCAACTATTCAACCTTTAACCAAAGTGGTTCATCTTTGGGCTGAGGTTGCTTGAAGCTCTCTTGGAACTCCTTAAGTGGGTTTTGGCTTGAATTGTGGCCTAGAATCACTCTTTCCTTCAAGAGGTATAACCTTTACCCTTTAAGCTTGTTTTTCATATTTGTGTTGCCATCTTTCAACTGTTTTTGGGCAGATTTTGAACTGTCAAAAACTTTGTTTTTGTGACTTAAAAAGTGTTGGTTTAAGGTCTCTTTGAGTTAGAGGGTGGTCCACTCTTATTGCTCCTTTGTTTGTTAAACTTTTGTACCATTTTTCATCACTTTAAAACCAACTTTTTTAGGCCTTTTAACCACTGAATTTCAGAAGTTTTTTTAGTGGTAAAAACCTTGTTTTGAAATCCAAAATTGGAGGGAATAGCCTCCTCTTCTTGTGTCTTGTTTGCATGCATAGTTAACTTCACATGTTAGCATGTTTTTCTAGCTTAACTTAGCTCAAGTCCAGCATGTTTTAGCCTCTAAAATAACATGTTTTAGCTCTGTTTTGGACTGGTTAGTTTGTTTGAGTCTTGTTTTGCATAGTTGTAGTGTAACTACATGCATTAGCTTAATGTTTTAGTTTTTCGTGTCTTGAGTCCAGCATGATTTCCAACTGATTTTGGGCTATAAAAACTCTGTGTTTTTGGACTGCAGCTTGGGTCCTAAGGCCATTAAAGGTCGAGGGGTTGATAGCCCTTCTTTGTACCTTATTTTGGAGGCCTTTGCCCTTGTGTTTCCCACCCTTGCATCATCTTTTTCAGAGCTTTTAAACACTATTTTTCAGAGCTATTTCAGTGGCTAAAAACATATTTTGAAGTCCAAATTTGGAGGGGTTAGCCTCCCTTCATTGTATCTTGCTTACTAGTCTAGCATGCTCCTTATTTTAGCCTATTAATCTAGCCTTTTCTAGCTTAATTCCAGCATTTTTTAGGACATGTTTTAGACTAATTTAGGACTATTTTGAGCTGTTGGCTACATTTGAGCTTTATTTTGTACGCCTCTAGTGTAATAGTCCTTACAAGTTTGGTGTTCTAGGCCTTAGACACCTTTTTGTTTGAGTTGATAGCATTTGTTTATGCTTTTATCACTTATTTTCAACACTTAATCATCTATGCACTCTCCCTCATTTCTTCACTCTTTTGTTTTGCTTTAAAAGTGGTTTCAAACCACTTGTTTGCCTAAGTGTGAAATAGAGGTGTTACACCTAATGATTTAATCCCTTAGGGGGTTCATTACCAACAGTGTAATGCCTCTTTCATGCCCAAAACAACTTATAGTTTGAGCCTTCTTTCCATTAGAGGACAACCCACCATTTGAACTAATTGATTAAAGGATGGCTTGGTAATTAAAATGTGTAAACAAAACATAACAAGTAAAAGAGGCAAGAACATGTTTTGTGTTGCGTTGCATGTGTTCAAACCGGGCGTTAGTTTAAACACAAGAACAATGAGACATTTCATACTCAAAAGTGATGAAATGTGCCACTTTCTTTGGTCTCCATTGCCCTTGATCATGCATGATAGGGTGGTGGTCCTTTGGTCTCATTTTGCATTCATTGAACTTGTACAATTGGTTTCACAAACCATCATGCAATGAAATTGCTTGATTGATGGTTTGTAAAACCAAATGTTGTCCCTCCTTTGATCTCCTCATGAAAAGGAGAGGCAAAGTGTGCACATAATCTGTGAGAATATACTGTTTTACTCTGTCTGCTCTCTGTTGCAGCAAAAAAAGGAGTTCATGTCATCAGTGGCCGACCGGCCACCACCAGTAGCCGACCGGCCACCAGTGGTAGCCGACAGGCCCCCTATCGGCCACCAATGAAATTTGCACAGTGTGTTCCTGAGTTGGAGTAGAGGTGTTCTGGAAGTAGGCAGCCTTTTCAGTATTCAAATGTGCAAACAGAGGCTCGCAGCAGCAAAACGGTGGCTTTTCGGGTGGAGAAACTGAGCCTGCATGCATCTCTCGTTTCCTGAGGCCGTTTAGTTAACTTGCCTAGTTAATTAGTTGTAGCTAATGCTTGCAAATGTTGTAATTACTTAAGTAGATTAGTTGATTAATTTATGTTGGAATTAATTAGCTTAATTGCTTTGTAATTAGTTAGTTAAGTGTTTAGCTAATTAATTTGATTTGTAACATTTAATTAGCTCAGAATAGTTAGTTAATTCATTTTAAGTGTTGTAATAGTTAGCTTAATTAGCGTAGTTAGTTGGTTAGCTTATTTATTTGAACTCTCCTTTGCGAGGGCATAATGTTGTAATAAGTGTGCGTGCGTGTGTGCATGTCTTCCAACCCCATGTTTTTCTCCCTTTTATTTAATCGCTTTTGATGGTTAGATTAGGGACATGTTTTAATTAGCATATCGCATGCTTGAATCCATTCATCTTGTATTGCATGCACTGAGGCTCGGCACATCATTCAAACTGCATTGTCGTTTCGATATCTTATTTGAATACGTGTTTAATCACATGTTGTTCAAATCAATCCATATGCCACATTAGTAGCGAAGCCTATTAATTGCATATGACATGTGTTGCATTAGACACTTTGTGTAGTTAAGAATCATGCATTCTTCTAACTCATATTTTCCTAGCTTGGAGTACTAGGTGAGTTTTAAGCTTTAGCATACTTGCATGTGTGTGAATGTTGCCATATTTAGCATGCTTGCCATGAGGCTATGTGCTTAAATGATATAATTGCATGAATGCCTGTGGATGAAGGCTTGTTGTTTGAATTGGAATGATTCAACGAATGTGAGTTTTAAGCCCACTTTGTCAAGTGGCAAATCATGTTTTAAGCGCACTGTGTTTGGTGGCAAATCCGCATCTTTTAAGCCCACTTGAGGGTGACAAATTCAAACCCTTTTCGCAAAACAAACATGACTTAAAATGTATCAATTCTTGCGACATAGTCTATTCTTGCGACATAGTCTATACTTGCTTATGCACGTCACATAGCAAAGCTAATTTAATAATCAGAACAAGAGCACATGATGTTTATAAAATATCATATCATGATTAGTAGAAGCCGATATTTGATCGGGCGAGTGGGGGTGCTCATTACAGGACCTTCCCCTCTCGTATCCAAGTTCCTGAGCCGAGGTAGCTTTGGTGATGACGGATACGTGGCCTTTGGCACGAGTCATAGGTTTTCTAAATTCCCCCAAAATAAAAATTATTTAGGTGGCAACTCTGTAATTGACAAAGTAGTCCAATTTTGGCATTTTTGATCCCAAAATCAATTTTCCAAAACGATTTGCCGGATTTGGACTCTTTGGTGTTTATCAGTTTCACATTGCACTTGTGAGACTAGATTCAGAACCGCGGGAGCCCGAATTGTGAGGCCTTTTCTTTCAAACCCTTTTCAAAGGGGGGGCGCCGAAAAAGGCAAGCCATAGTTTCTGGCGACTCTGCTGGGGATTTAGAGAACTTGACTCGAACTCATGATATGTTATTTTATCTACACTTATGTGTTTCTTTATATTTGTATTTGCATCGGTGTGCCTAAGTCACAGTGTTTGCCATCTGCTATTCCTGAACGGTTTGCTGGAGGCTCGCTTGGAAAAGCTTGCCAAAAGGTTGACCGGTTGCGGGCTCTGCCATGATGGGAACACAGCCCTTGTATTTGGACTACCGCTGTACCGTTTGATCCTTCTTTCACTTCTCGGTGTTAAGTGCGAGAGGTATATTAGGTAGTCTTGCCGTGGTACCCTTTTTGACCATTTGGCCTAGCTACATATAGTAAAGCCATAGTGACTGTTCCAACTTAGGACATGATACTCTCCCATATACAGGATGATGTGATACTGCTTGTTTGAGTAGTAAAGCTGTAGATCACTCCAAAGCTAGGACAGGGAAACCCTAACCTCTCATAAGGGTGTTTTGAGTGCTTTTGTGCAAAATGTGAACTCTTTGGGAAGGTATGATGCAATCCTCAAAGAGTCTTAATTTTGAGGCGATTCCCTTTCAAACTTGAGGGTCATATCAGAATTAGATTTGGGTCAAAATCCAGAGGTTTGTGTTTGATATGGAGGAAAAATACCAGAACCAGAACCAGGGTCCAAATTGTATCTTGTTTTATTTTGACTAGCATACCCGGTATCTTAATCTGATGGGGCATTTTGTTTTTAATGCCAGGATTGTCTGAGCCAGTGAAAGAGTAATACCCAATTTAGCAAAGGCCAAGCCCAATCCAACCCGGAAAACCTTGACCCATCGTAATCCATCCAATCCCAGAAAAAACCATTCAGCAAAGATCCAGTCCATCTGACCCCTAAAAGGCCAGCTCAGAAAAGATCTAGCCAATGCCAAAAAATCCACTCTGGAAAAGACCAATTCAGTCAAACCTATTTAGACTAATCCAGTTCAGATACATCAAGTATAACCAGGTCAGAGTCAGTCAGCTCTCAACTTACACCCATCCATTTCCCTCGATTGCCAACTCAACAGACCCATGATGACACAGAGTTCGGAAGAAGTTGTGGCCATGATAGCGGCCTTAAACCAGGGAATTACCATCCAAGATGAGACTTAACACTGAAATACAACACTCATCTGGGGCATCTGCTACACATCCAGTCTTGGGTCCCCAGCCGAACTTTGACCCACCTCCGCCAGCTGAATGTTTGTAGAGCCTAGATCCTCGAGAAAGCTTGGTTCAAGCGCGAGTTTTCAGACCCCTAGTGCAGCATAATAAGAGGCTTTCTCCCATTGATGTTAATGATCTCGACCTGACCTTATTAAAAATTTCTAAACTTGAGAAGCAATTCAAAAAGGCACAGGGATTTAACTCCATTCCTGACATTGAGGCTGGATACATTGAGGCTGTCGTAAGACTCCCAGACAGATTCAAAATGCTACACATTGACCGTTTCGACGGGTCTGGAGATCCTATGGTACATACCCGACTTTTCTTGGATGTCCTAAAACCGATGGGTCTGACTAAGCCTCAGAAACTCTCTGTATGGAAGAACCCTATCGGGCATAGCAACCACTTGGTATACCAAGTTAGAGGATAAAATGAAGCAGAACTGAGAAGAGTTGGCTGAGGCGTTTGTCGATCAGTATTCTTACAATGCCCAAGTTGAAATGACCGCTCAAGAGCTTGAAGCAACCCACCAAAATCCTACAGAACCTTTTGTGGAATTTGTTGCAAGGTGGAGAGCAAAGGCCGCACAAATGATAGATCGACCTTCTGAGAGGGACCACGTGCAGATAGTGATGCAGAACCTTGAGCCTAATATGCTGCAAAAGTTAATAGTTGCTCCACTATTCACTTTCAAAAATTTGCATGACTTAAGGGTTTAGATTGAGAATGCATTTAATAGAGGGATTATTCCCAGAACAAGTGAACCAATAAGGAGGGTGTTTTTCAGGAGTACCAATGCTATTCCTAAACCTACTAAAATCAATACATTCGCCACAGCCGGCCCTTTTGCCAAAACAAGCCCACAAACGGCCGGCCCAACCTGAGCTCAGGGCAGAACTTTTGCCCCCCTCTATATGAGCTTAACCAGTGCACTAAAAGTCCTGATGGAAAAAGGGTATCTCAAACCCCTTGATCCCCAACCACTTCTTGACCCACTTCCTGCTAGACATAACCCCACCAAATACTGTGTCTACCATTAACAGCGCGGTCATGGCACCGATCGTTGCTATTGCCTTCGTCATGAGGTTCAGAATTTCATTGACAACCAGATGATAGCTCCACCTCACGACCCCAATGTTGCCACCAACCCACTTCCCATCCATGACCAAATATCTCCTGCCTACCTTAACCTTATCCATATAAATATCTCCTGCCTACCTTAACCTTATCCATATACTCCCATCTACCTTTAACCCCAGCATATACATCACATCGGCCCACTTACCCAAGCTTGAGATGTTCATTCTAGAAAGCATTGACTTGTGCATGATGGATGCACCCAATCCAGTTCAGGTATGCCAAGGGTGCCAAATGGACAAACCCACTACTGCTGATATGTTGGGAATGATTGAAGACCTTCAAGAAACAGTGGCAGATTTAACATTTGGGGTTTCGATCCCGTCACCAAGCTCTTCAATCTTAGGGCGAGCTGTAGTTGAAAAAGACCAACTCGAAACTATCCCAAGTTTGGGTGATGACAGATCAACAACAAATGGGTCTCGCTTTGATATAGCCACCCAATCCCTTGGCCAAGCAGAAGCAAGTGGGAAGAACAAAATCGGGACAAGTACTGATCCTTATGCACAACTTCGGTGGGCTATTAAGGCATTGAAGGTCAAAGGACTGAACAAACAGCAAATGCTTACAGTTATTGCAAAAACTATGGAGTACACTTTTGTCGCTTAGGATGAGAGCGTTTTGAATCAGAAGGCAAATAATGAAAATGGATGCTTTACCAGAAATACCCATCCTAATTCCAGTCCCAAGCCCATGAATACCCGACCAACACCTGCCGACCCATTTGCCAATGTTTCTAAGCCTAGTGCTTCCTCTTCTCAAAAGCGAACCTTTACCCAACTCCATATAAGCCTAACCTGTGCATTGAAGGTACTGATGAAGAAAGGGTATCTCAAACCGCTCAATCTTCGACTTCTCCCTAATCCTCTCCCACCTAAACACAACTCTACCCAATATTGCACATTCCACCACCAGTATGGTCACTATACTGACCATTGCTTTCACCTTCGCCATGCAATTCAAGACTTGATTGACAACAAAGTCATCACCCCACTTGAAAATCCGAAAGTTGTCAATAACCCTCTCCTTGACCGTAATAGATTACCATTCCATAGCATAAAATCCACCCACAACTTGCCAACAACCAGCCATTACCCTAGCCAACACAGCATACCTGCCAATGAACCCAAATCCAGTATGTTCATTCTTGAATCTTCTGATCTGAGCAAAAGGAACAAAATCCTTGACGAGATGGAAAGTTTACTTGATCTTGATGAGGTCAAGCTTGATGAAGCATCGATGCCAACACTGATGGATGGAATGGCAAACCTTAGTCTCAACTAGGGGAATTATCAAGAGCACTTGGAAAGGACCTTCTAACTTAGGGAGCATGGTGTGAAAAAGCAATTGCTTTGGTCAAGAAGTTGTGTGTGGACAATGTAATTTTAAGGATTAATCTGTGAGATCTTACAGGGTGTTGATGATTGTATTGTCAAACTGAAGGCAGATTTGGACCCTTCTCAACCCTCCTGTGGGTTATTTGAAGTTGTTTTTGAATTCTACTCATGGACTTGGAGAGTGAAAACCTCTATTGTTTCTAGGGTACTGATTTTGTTATGAGTTGTAAATAGATGTGTTGTGAGTTTTATTTTCTGTCTTTTCTTACATTGTTGTGTCAGTTATGTCTTTTCCTTTAAGTCGCTCTTGTGTACCCTCAGGTCTTTATCTTTATAAAAAGTGGGAGTCAAGTTTTTGATCATTTTGTTGTGTCTATAGTGATGCATGTGCGACCTTTGCAAATAGAAAAAGAGCTTTGAACTTGTTTTTGAATGAGATTTTGTGAATAAGCTCGAGCATTGAGAAGGATCCCCTAAATGGTTTGAGTCAATTCTGACTTATCGGTGCAAAATCATTCATGCTTTCAAAATTTTAACTTGTTTCTTTTGCAAAAACTTGCGAAGATGGGTTTAGAATTGTGCGTGGTATTTTACATTGTCCTGGAGGTTCTCTTTGCCGTTAGGCGATCATGTTGGCAAGCACAAGGCGGCTTTCAGACCTCACAAATCATAGAATCTCTCTCCTGGTGTTTTCATTATTTCAAAGAGAAAGAAGAAAAGAAAAGAAAGAGAAAAAAAAGGCAAAGAAAAGAAAAGAAACAAGAAAGAGAAAAGAAGAAAAGAAAAGCAAAGAAAGGAAAAGAAGTCAACCATCAAGCCAGGGGCATCCATTGGAATGAAATCAAATCAACTATGATCCATTGGAATAAAATCCAATCAAATGTGAGGAAGAGAACTTCTGTCTAAATTCCGGGAAGCCAATGTAAGAAGGTACCACATTGCGGGAAGAACCAACTTTTATAATGGAGTGAAAAGAAAGGAGGAAGGCATGCATAAAAGAATTGAGAACCAAGTTCAAATCAAGGCGAAGACAATTCCAGTGTTAGGGCAAGGATGATTATTGATCAAATTTCACCACAAGTGTTGTAATGTTATCCTTGAGAGGCTTGCTAGGCCGAAAACCTGAAAGGGCGACCTAGGCAAAAGTTAGAGCATTGAAAAATGAAAAATCAAAAAAATATAGCTCGCAAGGTTGAAAACCCCAAAGGGGCGACTTTGGTAAAAATTAGAACGTAAAAGGAGAGTGTTAACACCCGAGTGAACCTCACCATGAACTACGTTAACCTGATTCCCATCTTGGGATATGTAGGCAACTTCATCCTAAAGCTCGGTCTTAACCATATCCATTTCATCCATCTCAAACCTGGCCATCTTGCCCAATTCACGTCGTCAGTTTCGTATCAATCTATGAGCTACATCGACTACTGTGCCTATCACATACTTGTGCTGGGTAAGAAAGAACTAACTTGAGTCAACAAATGGAGAAATTTTCAATACTTGAACTTATCAGTAGAATCTCTATCTTGAACAAAAAAGGAATCAAAACTCAGGTTTTGCGAAATTGAGTTTTAAAAGGGAGCATAAGTAAAGCTAGAGGCGCTATGAATGATCAGTTACCTTGAGTCTTTTTCTACTTTTGGGTCAGTTGTGAGTTCTGTTGTGTCGTGCCTAGTGTTTGTCTCAGTCTGTGCTTTGTATCGAGTCACTATAACATGTCGCTATTCGAGTCACCATAACTTGTCTGTCGCTCAAAGGTGCTCTTCATCGAGTCGTCCTAGTGTGTTTGTCGCGCAAAGTTCAATAGAGTGGTATGGTCAAAATTTTGTACACGAAAGTTCGCTCCAAACATAAAAAAAACTCCATATATGGAATTCATAAACGAGCTGAAAGTGCCCATAGAAGGGGCATCGCGTTCATGATTATTGCAAAGTACATATGAAGAATCTATCACTGCTTTGGAGGAGACTATAGTAAATTCTCAAAACATGCTGGAGCAGAGGAGAATCATAAGTCTGATAGGTTGACAACGTTTTTGATGATCTCCATTACTTGTGTCTACATAATGGTGAAAACGGTGGCCAATGACTGGACACTAGGGGCAATTTTCAGTGCATCCGATCAGACTATCAATCGAATAAGGGGCATGAACCTAACCGGTGGCCAATGACTAGACACTAGGGGCAATTTTCAGTGCATCTGATTGGGTCATCAATTGAACAATTGAACAAGGGGCATAGATCGAACCTATCTTTTAGTCTGCCAAAGTCATCTGTTGGGCACTTTTCCCTGGATTAGGGTGGCTTACCCCCATGATGATTCTGATATGATTCAACTTTCGAAAACTGTCTCCGACCATTTCGAAACTCTCTTGGGGATTGCAATATTCCCTCTGATTAATACATGTACTTTGCATTATGCCTACATGTTCATACACATGGGCTGCTTTGAACTGCGTGATTGGTTGCTCTTATTCTTGACTTTGTTTTGTGCTTAACAGAGTTTTGTCGAGTTGTCTCCCTTTGTGTTACATTTCAATAAGTTGTGGCAAGTTACCCTAAACTCATCTCATAAGGTACATGACGCATTACGCTGAGTACTGCTCATTCCTCTCTATATGCTCATATCTTTTGCATAGAACATGCTCTCATTTTGCATAGAACATTCATCGCACTTTTTTGTGCATCTTACTTGCACTTGTTTGTGCATTTCATTGCACTTTTTTGTGCATCTTACTTGCACTATGTTTGTGCATTTCATCGTACTTTTTTGTGCATCTCACTCGCATTATCTTGTGCACCTTGTATTTTTGTATCACTCGCACTCTCTTGTGCATCGGACTCTCGGTCTAGGAGACCTTAAATCCTACATCTAGATTCGCACTCTCTCGTGCATCGGACTCTCGATCTAGGAGACCTTAAATCCTACATCTAGATTCGCACTCTCTCGTGCATCGCACTCTCTTAAATCCTCCGGTCTGGGAGACCTTAAATCCTCCGGTCTAGGAGACCTTAAATCCTCTAAAGGTGAAATTCCTTTAGGCCTCGTTTGGGAACATGCTAATTTAGTAACTTTTTGGCTATTTGGCTAAAATATGAGCTAAAAAAAACTAGTATGCTTGGGATAACTTTTTGACTTTTTACGAAAAGATGTGCAAAAATTAGAGAGAAAAGAGAATCTGACTTTTTGGTATGGGTTGTTGGCTTTTTGGCTTTTTTAGTAACTTTTTGACTTTTTGGCTAAACCGGCTAGTCCCCAAACGAGGCCTTAGTGTTTGTCGTGCCCGAACGACTTCCGGTGGTCTGGTATAGCTACCTGCCTGTGTTTGCGGTGAGTTTCTAGGAGATTAACTGAGATTATGGAAACTAGAATTCAAATGGCCGATGCCTAGAACACAAAGGTTCGGAATTTCCAAGACTAAAGTCTGGTTTAAATACCCAGGGGTATATTGACATCTATATGGCAGCCCCATAGGTTGAGGTAACTTGTGTGTGCCTCAATTCTGGATACTGAACCAACCTAGTCTATCACCATGTTGGAGAATAGGGAAAACTACGACCATAGCCAAGGAAAAAGTGGCATCTATGGTTCAACCAAAAGAAGCGGAAGATCCCCAACAGCATAAGGTGACTCATCACCGATTGCCCCTGTAAGGTGCTTTCACTTCCTAGCTACTACATTGCATCTATCATCTATTACTTCTATTGCATATCACATCTATTGCATACATCTATAGCATTATCCATTTTATTGTCTGCATCCTTTCCATGTTAAGCTTGGTTTGGCATGTGCCCATACCTTTTCACGTTAAAACATAGCTCTACATGTGTATGTGCCTATTCTGCAAGAATTATGGTCTGAGGGTTTTGGCACCTTTTCTGTGTTAGACATGATTTGTTTTGTGTCCATACCTTTTCTAGGTAAAATGTGGTTCGACTTACGCCTTATTCACTGCATCCATTGCATCGTATTTTGTCTTGTTGCATTCAGCATTTAGGATCATTATCTTTCCTTAGCAGATCATTCCTCACTTATATCATACTATCCAATTACTTGTACTCTTACTCTTTCTACAAAACACATAGTTCTGCATGTGCATGAACCTATTCCGCAAGAATTGTGGTTAGAATGCTTCGGCATATTTTCTGTGGTAAACATAGTTTGATTTTGCATCTCCATCCCTTTATGGTATTTGTGTGTTTTATACTGCTTGTGGTTTGATGATTTTGTCACATCGTATATCATTTACATTGTTTTATTATAATTGTATATCATCTTGCATCTTGCCCTAGAACTAAGCTTGTTTGATTCCTTGCAAATGGATACGTAGGCAGCCTATGGTCGCAATCGTTCTTTGTCTTACTTATTTGTTTGTCCAAGTCTTCGGCCTTATCAAAAATGAGTCATCTCTGGACTTTGACATTTACTCCTGTCATTTCATGACTTCCGAGTTCTGTCAAAGAGAGGCAGACACTCCATTTTTTATTGTCCTTAAGACTTAGACGTCATCACTCGTGCACTTGATGATTTTGTGTGTTTGTGTTCGTTTTGAGCGCACGAAGTCCTCGACGGAATACCGTCTTTGAGCCTTTGAACCTTGTCCTTTCTGTGCCTTGTTTTGGACCAAAACATGGTGTCTGGACCTCTTGGTGACCTGTTGGCCACCAACCAAGGCTGTCGGCCATGGGTGTGGCCGGTCGGCCACCAGTGCCTTTTACCAGATATTTATTGACAGTTGTGCCAGCTGTTGTACACTGAGCTGCATCTCCATACGCGTGTATGGTGAGATGTTTCTAAGCTCAAAGGGTGGTTTTTCTATAAATAAGGGGGTTCCTCTCCAATTTTAGAAGGTTGGAAAATTTTTGGGAGTCTCTCTCTCTAGATTTCTCTCTTTAGACTTCTCTCTTTCTCTTGAGCTTTTGTGCTTAGAAGCTTGAATACTTCAAACTTTAACCTATCAACCCTTAACAAAAGTGGTTCATCTTTGGGCTGAGGTTGCTTGAAGCTCTCTTTAAACTCCTTAAGTGGGTTTTGGCTTGAATTGTGGCCTAGAATCACTCTTCCCTTCAAGAGGTATAACCTTTACCCTTTAAACTTGTTTTTCATATTTGTGTTGCCATCTTTCAACTGTTTTTGGGCTGATTTTGAACTGTCAAAAACTTTGTTTTTGTGACTTAAAAGTGTTGGTTTGAGGTCTCTTTGAGTTAGGGGGTGGTCCACCCTTATTACTCCTTTGTTTGTTAAGCTTTTGTACCATTTTTCATCACTTTAAAACCAACTTTTTTAGGCCTTTTAACCACTGAATTTCAGAGATTTTTTAGTGGTAAAAACCTTGTTTTGAAGTCCAAAATTGGAGGGGATAGCCTCCCCCTCTTGTGTCTTGTTTGCATGCCTAGTTAACTTTACATGTTAGCATATTTTTCTAGCTTAACTTAGCTCAAGTCCATCATGTTTTAGCCTCTGAAATAACCTGTTTTAGCTCTGTTTTGGGCTGGTTAGTTTGTTTGAGTCTTATTTTGCATAGTTATAGTGCAACCCCATGCATTAACTTAATGTTTTAGCTTTTCGTGTCTTGAGTCCAGCATGATTTCTAACTGATTTTGGGCTATAAAAACTCTGTGTTTTTGGGCTGAAGCTTGGGTCCTAAGGCCATTAAAGGTCGAGGGGTTGATACCCCTTCTTTGTACCTTGTTTTGGAGGCCTTTGCCCTTGTGTTTCCCACCTTTGCATTATCTTTTTCAGAGGTTTTAAATACTGTTTTTCAGAGCTATTTTAGTGGCTAAAAACATATTTTGAAGTCCAAATTTAGAGGGGTTAGCCTCCCCTCCTTGTATCTTGTTTACTAGTCTAGCATGATTCTTATTTTAGCCTATTAATCTAGCATTTTCTAGCTTAATTCCAGCATGTTTTAAGACCTGTTTTGGACTAATTTAGGACTGTTTTGAGCTGTTGACTACATTTGAGCTTTTGTTTTGTACGCCTCTAGTGTAATATTCCTTACAAGTTTGGTGTTCTAGGCCTTAGACACTTTCTTGTTTGAGTTGATAGCATTTGTTTATGCTTTTACCACTCATTTTCAGCACTTAATCATCTCTGCAATCTCCCTCATTTCTTCACTCTTTTGTTTTGCTTTGAAAGTGGTTTCAAACCACTTGTTTGCCTAAGTGTGAAATAGAGGTGCTACACCTAATGGTTTAATCCCTTAGGGGGTTCATTACCAACAGTGTAATGCCTCTTTCATGCCCAAAACAAATTAGAGGACAACCCACCATTTGGACTAATTGATTAAAGGATGGCTTGGTTATTAAAATGAGTAAACAAAACATAACAAGTAAAAGAGGCAAGAGCATGTTTTGTGTTGCGTTGCATGTGTTCAAACCGGACGTTAGTTTGAACACAAGGAAAATGAGACATTTCATACTCAAAAGTGATGAAATGTGCCATTTTCTTTAGTCTCCATTGCCCTTGTTCATGCATGATAGGGTGGTGGTCCTTCGGTCTCATTTTGCATTCATTGAACTTGTACAATTGGTTTCACAAACCATCATGCAATGAAATTGCTTGATTGATGGTTTGTAAAACCAAATGTTGTCCCTCCTTTGATCTCCCCATGAAAAGGAGAGGCAAAGTGTGCACATAATCTGTGAGAATATACTGTTTTACTCTATCTACTTTCTGTTGCAGTAAAAAGAGGAGTTCATGTCATCAGTGGCCGACCGGCCACCACCAGTAGCTGACCGGCCACCAGTGGTAGCCGACAGGCCCCTTATCGGCCACCAATGAAATTTGCACAGTGTGTTCTTGAGTTGGAGTAGAGGTGTTCTGGAAGTAGGCAGCCTTTTCAGTGTTCAAATGTGCAAACAGAGGCTCGCAGCAACAAAACAGTGGCTTTTCGGGTGGAGAAACCAAGCATGCATGCATCTCTCGTTTCCTGAGACCGTTTAGTTAACTTGTCTAGTTAATTAGTTGTAGCTAATGCTTGTAAATGTTGTGATTACTTAAGTAGATTAGTTTATTAATTTATGTTAGAATTAATTAGCTTAATTGCTTTGTAATTAATTAGTTAAGTGTTTAGCTAATTAATTTGATTTGTAACATTTAATTAGCTTAGAATAGTTAGTTAATTCATTTTAAGTGTTGTAATAGTTAGCTTAATTAGCATAGCTAGTTGGTTAGCTTATTTATTCGAACCCTCCTTCGCGAGGGCATAATGTTGTAATAAGTGTGCGTGCGTGTGTGCATGTCTTCCAACCCCACGTTTTTCTCCTTTTTATTTAATCGCTTTTGATGGTTAGATTAAGGACATGTTTTAATTAGCATATCGCATGCTTGCATCCATTCATCTTGTATTGCATGAACCGAGGCTCGGCGCATCATTCAAACTGCATTGTCGTTTCGATATCTTATTTGAATACGTGTTTAATCGCATGTTGTTCAAATCAATTCATATGTCATATTAGTAGTCGAGCCTATTAATTGCATATAACATGTGTTGCATTAGACACTTTGTATAGTTAGGAATCATGCATTCTTCTAACTCATATTTTCCTAGCTTGGAGTACTAAGTGAGTTTTACGTTTTAGCATACTTGCCATGAGGCTATGTGCTTAAATGATATAATTGCATGAATGCCTGTGGATGAAGGCTTGTTGTTTGAATTAGAACGATTCAATGAATGTGAGTTTTAAGCCCACGTGGCAAATCATGTTTTAAACCCACTGTGTTTGGTGGCAAATCCGCTTCTTTTAAGCCCACTTGAGGGTGGCAAATTCAAACCCTTTTCGCAAAACAAACATGACTTCAAATGTTTCAATTCTCGTGACATAGTGTATACTTCCTTGTGCGCGTCACATAGTAAAACTAATTTAATAATCAGAACAAGAGCACATAATGTTTATAAAATATCATATCATGATTAGTAAAGGCCGATCTTTGATCGGGAAAGCGGGAGTGCTTATTTCAAAACCTTCCCCTCTCGTACCCAAGTTTCCGAGCCGAGGCAACTTTGGTGATGATAGACACGTGGCCTTTAGCACGAGTCATGGGTTTCCTAAATTTCTCAAAAATAAAAAAAATATTTAAATGCCGACTCTGTATCTGGCAAAGCAGTCCAATTTTGGCATTTTTGATTCCAAAATCAATTTTCCAAAACGATTTGCCGGATTTGGACTCTTTGGTGTTTATCAGTTTCACATTGCACTTGTGAGACTAGATTCAGAACCGCGGGAGTCTGAACTGTAAGGCCTTTTCTTTCAAACCCTTTTCGGAAGGGGGTGCCAAAAAAGATGAGCCACACTTGTCTTGCCCGGTACACCTGCAACTTTCTTCGTGTTCCAACAATTTCCTCTGCTTGTAGACATGTTCAAATCCACCTACTGTACCATTTTTGTTAAGCAAGATGTTGATATGCTCTACTAGGTCAAACATCAAAACAAGTTGAGAGACTCCATATATATATAATCTTCAGTGTTAATGTATATATGGTATATATCCCTAAATATATTTAGGAATAGTCATTGTTAGGTTTCTAGTAGGATATTCTTTCTTAACCTATACATACATGCCTTCTATTGTATAGGATTAATTCATTGATTACAATACATATACATATTATTTCCTCTCTCTCTCTCTCTCTCTCTCTCTCTCTACTATTCTAACATGATATCAAAACCATAGGTTAAGCTCTTGGTGTTTTTTGCCTTACTGGCGGGCGACAACCTTAGCTTGGCCGCCTGCTGGACCTCAACCTATTCCACTGTCATATTTTCTTTCAGTATCGATTCGTAATGATTTCTTTCTCTGTCCACTAGTTTATTCCTATCTCAAATATATATATATATATATATTTTACTCGCAATTCATTTCTTTGTGTATTTCTTGTTTTAGCCTCAAATAGGTTTATATCTTCAAACCTATTTGAGTTTGAGGGGGGCTATTATATCTATATCATGGTGAGCATCGTGATATACCATGTGAACCACCTAAGCCACCCTTCTGGTGCACAACCCAAGCTTCCCTCTCTAGTGCACCATCCAAGCTGCCCCTTGGCGTACTCAGTCATCTGTTGCCATCATCGTTTAGTACCACATCATAAATTATGTGTGTACCACGGTTGCTGGTTCAACATCTAGTCTCTACAACGGTCATGCATGACCGCGTAAACTGTCCCGATATTGATTTCGGTCAGTTCCTACAACAATCCGACATGACCTTAAATTGTTTCGACATTTGTTTCGGCCAGTTCCTATAACGGTCCGACATGACCATAAACTGTCTCCTGGCATTAGCTCCGGCCTTTGATATATCTTAAGCGCCCTTGCGCTCCCGTTCCTACAATGGTCCAACATGACCATAAACTGTTTCCCAGCATTAGCTCCGACCTCTGATATATCTCAAGCGCCCTTGCGCTCCCATTCAAACTTTACAATCTATTTGCTTTTTATTTTATTCAGTTTTATTTCATGTTTTAGTTTCTCTCTCCAAACTCAAGATGTTTATTCTCCTTAAGTTTGAGGAGCGATGTTAATGTGTATATGGTATATATTCCTAGATATATTAGGTATTGATTTTCTAAATATATTTGGGAATAGATATAGTTAGGTTTCTAATATGATACTTTTTCTCAGCCTATATATATAAGCCTTCTATTGTATATGATTAATTCATTGATTACAATATATATACATATTATTTCCTTTCTCTCTCTCCCTCTCTACTATTCTAATATTCAGCTCAACAATTGTTTATATACTCAATGGTTCCTACTCTCCTTTCTTCTCTAGAATTCTCTCGATGAGCACTTATAATGTTACTTGTGTTATTAATAATAATAAAAGGAATAAGCTAATAACGTTATAGAATTATATACAACTTTTTATCAAAATAATGTAACAATGGATATATAGTACTGTAATTTTAATTCAGAAATAGAAAAATAACCCAATTTTTTGGGTGAATAGTTAACAATCAAATGTAACATTATTTTGCGTGTTGGGAAGAATATGTAAGAAATTATTAAAGGTGACAATTTCATCTTAATTGTAATAGTAAATATGTATAAATAAATAATAAAAAAATTACACTTTAAAAATTAATAAATATGATAAATTATTTAGATATATAAAAGAGCTTTATTTGAAATTTCTCCCAAGTCTCTAATTGGCACGGTTTCCATTCATGTATGTTTGGATTGAGGATTAGAGGAGATATTTGGGAAGAGAAGAAAATGTAAAGCGAAGGGAAATCAAGAACTAGTATGTATTCATTTGATTCATAAAATTTTAAAATTGTGTCAATTTTATCTTTTAATTTTTTTATATATTATCAATTTACTCTAATCGATTATATCTATTAAAAAATTATAAAGAATGCCACCCTTTAATTACTTTATTGAGAATGAATGAACAATTTTATTTAATCCTTTATTATAATTAAAATTATAAAAACTTAATTGATAAAAAACACAATTTGCCTATTAAAATAGCAAAATCAGCATCTAAAACCTTTCCATTCAAGTAGGTCCACACAATTAATTGCCAGAAAAGGAAGTGCCGATCAAAAAATGTTTGGGCAAATTACCAACACCTCTTGAGGTTTGATTAAAATACGGATTTCCTCATGAGGTTTGAAAAATTACATTCCGCCTTTTGAGATTTAGATTTGCATAACAAATTACGCCCGAAATTTATATTTGTATAACAAATCATTTGTTATGCAAATATAAGCCTCAGGAGGCAATTTGTAATATCTCAAACCTCAAAAAGAAATTCGTATTTTAGTGAAATCTTGAGGGGTGTTGGTAATTTGCCCAAAATGTTTCTTTCCAAAGGAAGGTTTTACACGTATGGTGTTTACTTATTCTAATTTTTCTATTACCAGGCCCTATATCTTCAATCATTGATAACTCCGTTGGATGTTTTCAAAAAAAACCAAAACTGATATGAGTAGGCCCATAAGGGCCACGGCCCACCATGAGTAAACCCAGGCCCACCATTTAAACCCCATTGCATAACCCGGTTGGTAGAACTCAGCATCACTGGATGCCAGCTGGACAGAAAAGGCCAATGATATTTGGACACACGGCAGAGTCAGGCGCAGGCCACATCAGCAGACAAAGATCTGCAAAGTTATTGCCCACAGCACATCACCATTAATGCAATCCATCACAGCATTTATTGCGATAGCACCACTCAGCCGGAACAGGACCCCCTTACCCTCAACAAGGCAAGCTACGACACAGGCTTTCGGCGGTGAGGGCAAGTCGACAGAGACAGTGAAATGATTACCAGGAGATATAAGCAAAGATGAAGGACAAGAAGAAGGCTAAGCTTTCCTAACTCCCATCTCTCTCTCTCTCTCTCACCATCTTTATCGCCCAAACACTAACTTGTTCGTCGGAGGGTTCACAGGGGGACTACCCCGTTCCCCATTGAACTTGCTTGCAGGTTGCTCCGGCGAGGTTTCGACATCTCGACCCAGATTCAGGGAGCTTGGATCGGTGTCGTTGACACCCATCCACCTAGACGAACTGCATCATCAGTTGGCGCCGTCTGTGGGAACTTGGTTCTTATCCGCGCGCCAGTTGTGTTCATTGTCGCCGGAGATCCTCGTTCCAACGATCCTTTACCTCTACCCGTCGAGGTGTATGGTCACAACTAGATCCATGGCTTCTCACCACAATGCCGTTGACCACCAGACCGACCCTCCCAACCCAAACCAATCGCCACAATATTTCATCGAGCTCACCAATAGCATCAACCGCATGGCCGAGCAAAACCAGGCCCTGATAAATGCCTTGCTCCAAAGAAATCTTCCCGTGCCACCTCCGCCACCCCCAGGTGATCTGCCCCATCTGGAACAAGCCCTGAGCCACACCATCCCACAACCCAACCTCCCTAACTTGGGAGGCTTGCAACCGCCTCACCCACAAGTCATTCCACCGCCTCCACCTCCACAACCATCAATCATACCACCAGCCCCAGAAGGGGAGGCTAGCAGTATCCAGCCCCCATTCCCGTCCGGTGGAGACAATATTCCCCTCTGGGATGCCGAGCTCCGAGCCATGAAGCTCCAGCTCCAAGGGGTCATGCAGAACATCCAGCACAAGCCTTCTGCCACCGCAAACTCACCATTCGTTGCCTCTATCCGAGACAAGCCCCTGCCAGCCAAATTCAAGATGCCCACCATCGACTCCTTTGACGGTACGACCGACCCAGTCGACCATTTGGAGACTTATCGCACCCTCATGATTCTGCATGCCTTCCCCGACGAGATCATGTGCCGAGCCTTCCCCGTGACATTAAAGGGGTCAGCCCGGCTGTGGTTCGGCCAGTTACCAGCAGACTCTGTCTGTACCTTCCAGCACCTCAGCGACTCTTTCCTCAGCCACTTTATCGGAGCCCAACGCCAGCGCCGCCCGGCAACCCAGCTCCTTAACATCCGCCAGACCGAGGGGGAGTCACTGCGCAGCTTTGTTACTCGTTTCAATACCGAAGCTTTACAGGTTGCTGAAAATGATGACAAAGTCATTCTCACCGCATTCATGGCCGGGCTGCGGCCGTCTGATTTCCTCTTTTCCCTATCCAAAAACCCCCCGACCTCCATGGCAACCCTCCTCTCCAAAGCTCAAAAATACATGAATGCCGAAGACTCATTAGCCGCTCGGCAAGACCCAATCACTAAAAACCCGACCCCCAGAGATAAAAGAAAAGACCCCGAGCCCCGAAATACGCAATACAACAACCAAACACCCCCCTATCCCGACCGACCTCCACGCGCAGACCGGCCGGCACACGCCAGACCGCCCGGTCGGTTCGAGAGGTATACACCGCTTAACTCCCCTATGGAACAGGTCCTCCACCAAATCCAAAGAGACTACCCTCTCAAATGGCCCCAGCCTTCACGAAACCCTTCCGGTCGGAAAGACCAGTCTAAGTACTGTCGCTTTCATCAAGACCATGGTCATAACACAGACGACTGTATCAACCTCAGGGACCAGGTCGAAGCCCTGATACGTCAAGAGCGTCTCAGCCGGTTCACAGACATTCGCCCCCAGCAGAGGCAAAGGACCGAGCCCCTCAGACACGACCGCCGGCGGACCCCACCTAGACAGCCAGCCCAGCCAAACCGAGGTCAAGATCGACCCCAACAACCCCAACCCCCCGGTCATCCTCTGCCGCCAGTCGGTGAAATCCGGGTCATTTCAGGTGGCTTTGCTTGTGGAGGCCCCTCCAGATCAGCTCAAAGGGCAGAACTCAGGAAAATCAGACAGGGCTCAGACAAAGCAGTTGTCACCGTCGACCGACCAACGAAGCAGCCCAAGCAGTGGACAGAGCCCGTTACCTTTTCTGACACCGATTGCACAGGTGTCCGCTACCCTCATGACGATCCTCTCGTTATCTCTGCCATCCTATCGAACTACAAGGTCAGACGCATTCTAGTCGACAACGGCAGCTCCTTAGACCCCATATTCCTCAACTGTTTCCGCCAGCTCAAGATCGGAGAGGAGAGCCTGACCCCCCTCCAGACCCCGTTGGTCGGTTTCACTGGCGACCGGGTCACGTCCATTGGCTCTATCGATCTCCCCATCACCATCGGAGAGTACCCCAAACAGACCACAAGACTGCTCACATTCCTGGTAGTCGACTGTCCTTCCGCCTACAATATGATCCTCGGCCGCAGTGCCCTCAACGCCTTTCAAGCTATCACATCAACTTACCACCTCGCCATAAAATTCCCAACTGACCTGGGGGTCGGCACGGTCAGGGGGGAACAGACCATAGCCAGAGAATGTTATGTTGCGTCGCTCAAAGACGTCAAGTTGAAGGAGGCCATGATCATCGAGGGGCTTGACGCCCGGGATGAAGACGAGCTGGTCAGGGGAGAGCCAGTCGAGGAGTTAGTTGAGGTCAGCATCGACCCCACCAACCCACTCAAAACCGCCAAGATCGGCAGCCAACTATCGCCCCAAGCAAAATCCGATCTTACCGCCCTGTTGACCGAACACAGGGACGTCTTTGCTTGGACCCATGCGGACATGCCAGGCATTGATCCCTCCTTTATTACTCATCACCTCAGCATTGAACCCCACTTCCGACCATACCGTCAAAAGCAGCGTATTTTCCATCCAGAACGCAATAACCTCATAGCCGCAGAAGTCGACAAACTCCTCGCAGCTCAATTCATCCAGAATGTTGACTATCCTAAGTGGTTGTCCAATGTGGTTCTAGTCCGCAAGAACAATGGCAAGTGGCGTCTCTGTGTCGATTATTCAGACCTGAACCGAGCTTGTCCTAAGGATAGCTACCCACTCCCCCGCATAGATCTCCTGGTCGACGCCACGGCCGGTCACCAAATGCTCAGCTTCATGGATGCCTTCTCTGGGTATAACCAAATCATGATGCACTCATCCGATCGGGAGCACACATCCTTCATCACTGACCGAGGTACCTACCACTACTGTGTCATGCCGTTCGGACTAAAGAATGCCGGGGCCACTTACCAACGGTTAGTCAACACTGTCTTCCAGCATCAGATCGGTCGAAACATGGAAGTATATGTGGACGACATGTTGGTCAAGAGCAAACTCTCTACTGATCATCTAGCCGACCTCAGAGAGACCTTCACTACCCTTCGCAAATATCAGATGAAACTCAACCCAGAAAAGTGTGCCTTTGGCGTAGGATCTGGAAAATTCTTGGGTTTTATGGTCAGTCAGCGCGGCATCGAGGCTAACCCCGAAAAGATCAAAGCCTTGATTGAGATGCAGTCACCCAAGACTGTTAAAGATGTCCAAAGACTCACTGGTAGAGTGGCAGCCCTCAACCGTTTCATTTCCCGCGCAACAGACAAGTGCCTACCATTCTTCAAAGTCCTCAGGCAGACCTTTGAATGGACAACCGAATCCGAAGAGGCTTTCCAACAGTTAAAGCAATGCATGGCCAACCCACCCCTCCTCTCACAGGCCATCACAGGTGAACCCCTTTTCCTTTACTTAGCTGTGTCCGGCACCGCCGTTAGCGCAGCCCTTATCAGAGAAGACAGCTCAGTCCAACGGCCAGTCTACTACATAAGTCGAGCTCTGAGGGGAGCAGAGCAGAACTACCCATTGTTAGAAAAGTTGTCCTTGGCTTTGGTCACCGCCTCCCGACGGCTCCGCCCTTATTTTCAAGCCCACTCCATAGTGGTCCTGACAGATCAACCCTTGAAGAAGGTCATGCAGTAACCAGAGCTCTCCGGCAGACTGATGCAGTGGTCATTAGAACTCAGCCAGTTTGATATCTCCTACCGCCCTCGAACAGCGATCAAGGGGCAAGCTGTGGCCGACTTCATCATGGAATTCACCAACCCAACACCGACCTCTACCACAACAACCCCACCAGCTCTTGCCGACCTTGAAGACCCTCATTCTTGGACTCTCAATGTTGACGGGTCATCCCGCAGGAAAGGCTGTGGGGCTGGCATCATCCTCACCTCTCCTGAGGGCGGATATTTTAAGTGCGCTCTTCGTTTCCTGTTTGAGGCTAGTAACAACGAGGCTGAGTACGAAGCATTGATAGCGGGTCTCCGCCTTGCCAAGGACATCGGAGTCAGCCACATCCAGGTATTCAGTGACTCCCAGCTTATCGTTAGTCAGATCACGGGGGAATTCGACGCCAAGGACGACACAATGAGGGGCTACAGGGATCTGGCACTACCCCTCATCCGCCTTTTCAATACCTTCCACATCAGACACATACCCCGGGCGGAAAACTCCAAAGCAGATGAAATGGCTCAGCTGGCCTCTGCAGACCACTCCAACCTCAGCCATGATGTCCGCCTCGAATACCTATCCCACCCAGCCATCTCGCCCGACCTACAAGAAGTGCAGTTCCTCCAGACGGAACCCATTCCTTGGGCTTCTGATATCTTCCTCTTCTTGACCACTGGAGGACTCCCAGATGACCAACAACAAGCTGCTAAGGTCAGAGCTAGGTCGGCTAACTATGTTCTAGTTGATGGCATCCTTTACAAGCGCGGTTTCTCACGTCCATACCTGCGCTGCCTTAACCCCGCCCAAGCAACCTATGCAATGCAGGAAATCCATGAAGGAGTCTGCGGCAATCACTCAGGTGGTAGGTCGCTCGCTCACAAGATACTCCGTACAGGATGCTTTTGGCCGACTCTCAACAAAGATGCCACTGATTTTGTGCTTAAATGCGACAAGTGCCAGCGCTTCGCCAATATCCCCCATGCTCCTCCAACTGAGCTGTTCAACCTCTGCAGCCCTTATCCATTCGCCAAATGGGGGATCGACTTGATTGGTCCACTTCCCACTGGCCGAGGCCAGACCAAGTTTGCGATTGTTGCCATCGACTACTTCACCAAGTGGGTCGAGGCAGAACCCCTCGCCACAATCACCGAGCGGAATACTACTAAGTTCATTTGGCAATCGATCGTCTGCCGCTTCGGCGTTCCCCAGGCCATCGTCTCTGACAACGGCAAACAATTCGACAACGCCAAATACAGGAAATTTTGTGCAGATCTCCAAATTCAACCATGTTTCTCTTCTCCCGGTCATCCCCAAGCAAATGGTCAAGTTGAAGTCACCAACCGGTCTCTCCTGAAGATCATCAAAACCAAGCTTGAAGCTGCTAAAGGCCTTTGGGCAGAAGAACTACCGAATGTGCTCTGGGCTTACCGTACCACTGCCCAAACTCCTACTGGGGAAACCCCTTTTCGCTTAACATACGGCGTGGAGGCGGTCATCCCGGTCGAAGTCGGTCTGCCCACCCCCAGGGTCTTACATCCGGATCTCGCCTCAACAGAAGAACTCCGCCGAGCAGACCTAGACCTCATCGAAGAACTCAGGGAGACTGCGGCCGTCAGATTGGCCTCGTACTAACAGAAAATGAGAACACACTACAATCGCAGAGTCCGACCTCGGGAATTCTCCGTAGGGGACCTTGTCCTGCGAGAAGCAACCCTCGCCACAAAGAACCCAACCGAAGGGAAGCTCGCAGCCAAATGGGAGGGACCCTATGTTGTGAAGGCCCGCCCACGGCCAGGCACCTACCGACTTCAAGAAATGGATGGCCGAGATCTTCCCCACCCCTGGAATGCTGAACATCTGAAGCGTTACTATCAATGAATTCCTACTTTTGTATTGCCAAACTCCTTGTATCTTCTTTCTTTCAATACATAGTACAAATGTCGATTGGAGTTTCAACCTTCCATATTTCAACTGTCTTAATATAGTTTTCACGAAAAACTTTCATTTGCAGCACTTTCAAAAGCCTCAGTCCGACCTGAGCACTTTCAAAAGCCTCAGTCCGACCTGAGCACTTTCAAAAGCCTCGGCCAGACCGAGCACTTTCAAAAGCCTCAGTCAGACCTGAGCACTTCCAAAAGCCTCGGCCAGACCGAGCACTTTCAAAAGCCTCAGTCGGACCTGAGCACTTCCAAAAGCCTTAGTCAGACCTGAGCACTTTCAAAAGCCTCAGTCCGACTTGAGCACTTTCAAAAGCCTCAGTCCGACCTGAGCACTCTCAAAAGCCTCAGTCCGACCAGACCTGAGCACTCTCAAAAGCCTCAGTCCGACCTGAGCATTTTCACAAGCCCCAGTCAGACCTATGCATGAAAGCTTATAAAGCAAAACACTCAGTCATAGTCTGACTCTTAAACATAATTTCAAAATAATTTGACACTTAGTCATATTTTAAAGATGCTCCCCCATATTTCATTTGAAAATCACACCTTCAACATTACATTTCAGTCTACTTTTTCAAGCTAATTTGACACTTAGTCATATTTTAAAGATGTTCTCCCACACTTAAACAAATTTGCCATTTCACTCTGTATTAGAAAATTCCTTGTCCTATTCTGGCTTGGATTCTGGCATGACTTTAGTTTCACCTTGCTCTACTGCCTAGCACAAGCATTTGCTGAAAACATCAGTGCACAAAATAATCCCAAGAAAAACAAAGCAAGACCAAACCAGCACAAGGGGAAATACACTGGACTCCTCAACTAGAACCATAAGCGCCATTTTATTCATTCAAAAATGTGTGTACAACTTACTTACATCCCTTCCAAAAAAAAAAAACAAAACAAAACAAAAACAAACAACAAGACGATAAACCAAAACTCCTAAGTCTACTCATCATCCAGCTCACTCTTCTCCTTCACTTGAGGCCAGGTCTTCTTCTTCCACGCCTTCGTCTAATGGGGTTTGGGCCACGTCATCTTCACCAATCGTTACGCCACTGAAGTCAAGTTCTGGGAACAGCTCCTCCGCTCTTCGTCTGAACATTTTCCACCCACTGTCCCAGTACTCTGACATTTCATGTTTGTAATAGTCCGACTCTTGGAAGTTTGCAATCACTTCAGCCTCAGACCTCCCCTCAGCGGCTGTCTTTGATGGGCCAGCTCCCCCAGACTCCTCCCTTGCTAAACTACTGGCCACAGCAGCATCAATGGCCATCTGAAAATCTGGCGATGCCTTGAACTGCTCAACAGCTGCGACGCACATATCTGGGTAGGCAGCCCTCTCCGAGGCCGCCCTCGCCCTTTCCTCACCCAACTCCTTTATCAAGGCCCCCCTGTCAGCAGCGACCTTCTCCCTTTCAGCCTCTAACCCCCTCTTTAAGGCCTCTGCCTCCGCAATCAACCTCCCCCTCTCTACTTCAAACTGTTTCTGCAGACTCTCCCTCTCTGCAACCACCCTACTCCGCTCCACCTCCCACTCCTTAAACAGACTCTCCCTCTGCTCGGCCGCCCTAGCGCGCTCGCCTTCCATATCTTTTTGAAGAGCCTCCACTTTAGCATCTGCGTCATCTCTCTGCCTGACGAGATCTTCATTATTGGTCATGGCCTCCTCATGACGCTCGATCGCAGTAGCACAGGCCTTTTGGGACTCCTCCAGCTTCTTCTGCTCACCAGTCAACTGGAACTCGAGCGACACAACCCTGCGGCGTGTGTCCTCCAACTCCGACTTGACTGATGGCAGCTCGGTATAGGCAGCCTTCCAGGAAGCACTCTCCTTCTTCAGCTTGGTTAAGTCTGCCTTGGCCTCATCAGCTTTGATCTTGGCCGCTGCACCTTTCCTCAGCAAGGCCCCTGCCAGGGTAGTTACCTCCGTTTGGGCGGAGCATAACCCCCTGAACAGGTCGGCCTCCCCGAATCCAGAGGCCGAACGCAGAGCTGGCTCCTCCACCATCTTCACCAGACGGTCTGCCATCGCCTTAGCTGATCCCCCATCTCCCTCCAACCTTCCAGCTACAGCACGCGCATGGTAAATGGTGGCCCCCAGACCAACTCCTCTTTCCTGAGGCGCAGGCCCCCTTGGGGTCTGCTCCCTCCCACTTGGCTCTGCCCCAACCAACCCCACCTCCACTTGCACCACTGGGGCCTTCTCCAACCCCCCACTTGGCTCACCCCCAGCCAGCTCAGCTCCCACTTGTTCTGCTGGGGTCTTCTCCACAACGTCCGTCGTTGGACTGACTATCACCACCTCTGGGGTGTCCTTAGCCACAAAGACCTCTTCCCTAGCCAAGACGCTCACTCCTTCTGGGCCTTGCCCCAACTCCCCCCCTCCACTTGCTTGGCCACACTCGCCTCTTCCGTTCTCACTTCCTTTCTTCTCTTTTGGGCTGGCTCTCCATCCCCCCGCCTCAACCTCTTCTTCTTCTTCCCTACACCCAGTTCCTTCATCTCCTTCAGTGACCTCTCCTTTAAAGGATCTTTGGGGAGCGGTCGCGGCACAAACTCGCTCAAGTTCTTCTCTCCCAGGGACTTGGGGCGAGGTCGAATCCTCTCCCTCGCCAGCGGCTGAGACGGTTGGCCAACTTGGGCTTCCTTGAACTTCTGAGCTCTCAGTAGCATGGCCTGATCCTCCGCCTCCTGCGCCTTTCTCTTGGCCTCCAACTCCGCTCGGTCGAGGTCCCCCCCGACCGGTTGTGGGCCCAACCCCGCTTCAAACAGCGCAGATGGCTGAACCAGCTCGTCCCACCTAACTTTTTCCCTCTCCCTCCACTCCTTCACCTTCCTTACTCTCTCCTCCATCGCAGCACCCCCCTTTGACTCCACAAACTTGGTCGGCACCTTCCACGTCTTGCGTGCCCCAGCCCCTCCAGAGTTGGACACGTAGAACCACCTATGCCTCCAACCTTTGATCGAGGTTGGCAACCCTGCCACCAAGCCCTTCCCCGCCACGGCCTGTAGGGTTACCCAAGTCTCCTGCTGCCCTGAAGCTTTGTAGCAGCAAAAGAATTCATCCACTGTCATGGCCTCCCCCTCCATTGCCTTTGGCCAGGCGCTTGCACACGACAGCAAAATCTTCCACGCATTGGGCATCAGCTGCCCTGGTGCCATGTCCAAACGATTAAGCACATCCACCACGATCTGCGGCAGCGGCAATCGCAACCCACCCTTCAGCGCCTCCTCGTAGAGGGAGAACTCCCCTGGCCTGACGTCAGATGGCCGCTCTGTTGACTTTGGCACCACCAACTCTACCTCCGCCGGAATCTGGTACCTTTCGCGGATAGCCTCCAACTCCACCGCCGTAACAATGGACCTGTCAGCCCTCGAGTGCCAGTGATCTGGTTCCACCTGGCTGATTGGCTGCGGCACTGCTATCATGACGGAACCTTGGGATCGCACCGTTGGCACCTCCACCCTCCCTGATCTATATTGCTGCGCCAGCTCCACAACATCGCCCTCTCCCAGCGGATCCATCCTCACATCCCCAGTCCCTTCCTGCGCCATTGCTAAGCTGTGTTTGCGAATAGCTTCAGATGCAGGTTCCAGAAAATCGCAGAAGTGTTTTAATGGGGTATCGTGAGCAACGAAGGAATTGATACTTCGAATATTTTGAGTTTTTGTAAACAAGTAGGTGAATCGTATGATACCAAAAGCCCATGGTTTGCCCGTATTCCAAGGATCCAAATTAATGTTCGCCAGTTTGAAAACTTTTCAAATCATCTGCCAAAACTGTATCATCAATGCCCATAATAATGCCCTGACGTTTCACTCCTAATCTAACGCTTGACCTTTCACCTCCCCCGAAATTTTGCCACGTGTATGGTCCAGATGCACTGACTTCTGCCCTCACCTTGTCTTTTCCACTTCAAATCGCCACGTGACACGCCGCCCCTTAAGCCCCGTGCCCTCCCGCTCGGCCACCCTTACGGTCGACCTCATCCGCTCGGCCACCCTCACGATCGACCTCATCCGCTCGGCCACCCTCACGATCGGCCTCATCCGCTCGGCCACCATTACGGTCGACCTCATCCACTCGGCGACCCTTACGGTTGGCCTCATCGGCTCGGCCACCCTCACGATCGACCTCATCCGCTCGGCCACCATTACGGTCGACCTCATCCACTCGGCGACCCTTACGGTCGGCCTCATCCGCTCGGCCACCATTACGGTCGACCTCATCCACTCGGCCACCCTTACGGTCGGCCTTACTTGCTCGGTCACCCTTGCGGTCGGTCTAGTCCACTCGGCCGACCTCACACCCAGCCTGCCAACCGAATTCATCCTCCTTCTCATTATTCCCTTCGTTGGACTAAAGCTGCACTCGGGCATGGGGGACTACTGATATGAGTAAGCCCATAAGGGCCACGGCCCACCATGAGTAAACCCAGGCCCACCATTTAAACCCCATTGCATAACCCGGTTGGTAGAACTCAGCATCACTGGATGCCAGCTGGACAGAAAAGGCCAATGATATTTGGACACACGGCAGAGTCAGGCGCAGGCCACATCAGCAGACAAAGATCTGCAAAGTTATTGCCCACAGCACATCACCATTAATGCAATCCATCACAGCATTTATTGCGATAGCACCACTCAGCCGGAACAGGACCCCCTTACCCTCAACAAGGCAAGCTACGACACAGGCTTTCGGCGGTGAGGGCAAGTCGACAGAGACAGTGAAATGATTACCAGGAGATATAAGCAAAGATGAAGGACAAGAAGAAGGCTAAGCTTTCCTAACTCCCATCTCTCTCTCTCTCTCTCACCATTTTTATCGCCCAAACACTAACTTGTTCGTCGGAGGGTTCACAGGGGGACTACCCCGTTCCCCATTGAACTTGCTTGCAGGTTGCTCCGGCGAGGTTTCGACATCTCGACCCAGATTCAGGGAGCTTGGATCGGCGTCGTTGACACCCATCCACCTAGACGAACTGCATCATCAAAAACAATTATGGGTTAATTATTATTTTTTTTAATCTTTTTAATTTGATCCAAATTTCATTTTTTATTTTCATTATTCTAATTCAAATAATTTTATTTTATTTAACACATGATATTATTTTATAATAATTTTACTAATATGACAATCTTACAAATTTTACTCAAAAAAATTATTCTGCAATTTAGACCACACTATACTTCAATCTCTATCGTACAAACACGATGTCACATATTCACGAGTAATTATTTAGTAATTTTGGAGTATAGAAATGTGGTATTCCATAGCATTGTGATTGATGAAGAAGTTAGGTGAGTGGAGTATTGTATTGGATGATTAGTGAACGTGAGGGAGCATATTGAATGATGATTGATTAAGAAGTACAAACACGTGATACTCCGAAAAGATTTAATAATTTCCCCATATTCACTCACTGCCTACCAGCTTTTTGAACCCAATCACACATAAACCAACGATTAGAATAAATTTTATTAGCAATACTACGTATCATGAAAAGTCTTTCATGAAAATAATCATGAAAGATTTGTGACCTTTGGATTACACTTAAAATAAAGGATCACACACTAATCAAGGTAATCTAAGGATCACAAATCTTTCATGATCATTTTCATGAAAAAAATTTCATGATCCCTAACATTTCTCAAATTTTATTTTACTTTTCCTATTCAAAATTACTAATCAATTATCCTAGATGATCAAACTATTTAAAACACATAGTAATTTTTTCCACCACACTAGTTTGGAAGCTGTATGATAGTTGATGAGATAAAGGCCCTAAAAATTACCGATCTCCATTGTATCAGACATTTGATCCTCGAAGAGAAAATCTCAAACCATCATCCATCAATGGCTTCCCCGTCCACCACAAAGTACCCATATCCCTCATCAGAGATTGACGTGTGGGACTTTGTCGACGACAGTCTCACCGGAAACGACTACCAACAGTGGAGACAACAAATGCACAACCTCATTGAAGAACAAGGCTTGGTCGGTTTCATCAATGGCATTATTAAGGCTCCACCTGAAAAAAGGACTCTGAGAGTGAGAATTACAGGTCCTGGAAAAGATCAGACGATCTGTTACAGAAATGGATCCGCACCACACTCACCCAAGGCATATACAAAGAAGTAAAATACTTCAGAACTGCTAAAGGGTTGTGGGAAAAGTTGGAGAAATGGTTCAGTAAGCCAATTACATCACTTCTTCTTCCTTTTCCTCAAGAAATTACTCATCCGCCATTGTGGAATACCCAGTAGTGTCTGAGTTTGTGAAGAAAAGTCTGTCAGTCTCTGAAAACAATTACTCAGAGTGGAGACAACATATGTACAACCTAATTAAGAGTGAAGGATTAGTGGGTTTGGTCCAGCGAAAAGGGTCACCATCGCTGTCTCAGATGCGGCCGGTTGTGGTGGTGGTGGTGATAAGGGTGTGAAGGAGATAGAGGACGAAGATTACAGCTCATGGAAAAGATCAGATGCTCAACTACGGGCATGGATCGGATCTACACTATCCAAAGATATACCCGAACAAGTGGTGCAGAGTAGAACTGCTAAGGAGATGTGGACCAAATTAGAGGAAATTTTCGGAATGCTCAACCTTACGCTTACTTTTCAACCATTAATACTATATCCATAATTTTTACTCAGAAATGTCAATGTTTTTAAATTTATTTTGTATACAAATTTTATAATATATAATTTAAATCTCAACTATACTTTTCCATCGATGGTAGTTTTCTTTTGACAATTTTTCTAAGTTCAATGTAAATAACGGGTGATGCTAACAAAAATAAGAGGTCATGTTAATTAAGGGAGATTAGTGAACAAAAAAAAAAAAAGAAAAAAAAATTGAAATCTTAACATAATTTTTTATGCATTTTAATTTAATTATTTTTACTTGTTTGCCAACATTAATGATAGCTAGCATTCTGTTGCGTTGTGAGTAGGGGCGGGCATTCGTCAGGCTGGGTTAGGCTAACACTACATAATAATGAATTTTGTATTTGTTTAAGCCCGACCTGGCCTAACATTGGGCCTCTACATTTACCTAAACCCAGCTCAAAAAATAATTATAAATCCTAAGCTCACCAATTGGGCTATATGTTAAATTTTTTTTTAAAACATTCTATAATTCAATTCAATCACACATTATATTTATTAAATAAGTATACTGACATCATTATAAATTGAAACTTTTTTTTGTTTAATTTGAAAGATTTTTAAAATAAATTTAATCAAGCATCACTATAAATGTGAATTTCGAAAAATCAACAAAGATAAAGTTTAGATCCCAAAAATATATATTTTAATAAAATTAATTAATTAAATAGTGGGTCGGGCCAAGCCGAGCCAAACTGAGTTGAAAATATAAATCCCAAGCCTAACCTAACAATTTATTGGGCTGAAAATGTTGCCTGGTCCTAGGGGATAAAATAACATTCTCAAGCCTTAAAAAAAAAATAGGACTAGGTCGAGCGGGCCAACAGGCCGATACCCACCCTAATTGTGTAGTTACGTTGTAAGAACCTGAATTTTTAGACAACTAATTAGTTTGTTAATAATAATATTAAGGGGGATTTGGTCATAGCCCCCTCACTACCTAATTTCTCTTTCAAAAGAACAAGAATTATATAAGTACTTTCAAAACTCCCTGATATTTTAAAACTTATTTCTTTTACTATATTACCCTCAGCTCTCATATTAAGACATTTTCACTATGTATTTCAGAGTAAAATTTTACTCTGTATGAAAGTAAAATTTTACTTTCATACAAAGTAAAATTTTACTTTAGTTTCAGAGTGTAAAATTTTACTTTCATGCAGAGTAAAATTTTACTTTCACTCTGAAACTAAAGTAAAATTTCTCTGTGAAACTAAAAGTAAAATTTTACTCTGAATGAGAGTAAAAGTAAAATTTTACTCTGTATGAAAGTAAAATTTTACTCTGGTTTTGTCAAATGAAAAAAACAAAGCAATAGAACCAGAGTAAAATTTTACTCTGGTTCTATCAAATGAAATTTGATTACAGGCTCTTTGATTTTGGCTGAATCAAATAATTACACTAAAATTTATAGATAATCATAGAAAACTTGGTTATTTGTGTGCATATATTCACAGTAACAGTAAGAATGGAAACAAATTCTCGTACAGGAGGAAAAGAGGTTGCAAAGTATGGAGCATTTGAATACATGTGAAATATAAAATCAAGATCAAAACACACAAATATACAGATATATATATAGATTACAGATCGGAATATATATATATATATATATATATTCGAATTCAAATCTCAAAACACACAAACACACACATATATAAATATATATATACATAGATTACAGATCGGAATATGTAGATATATATATATATATATATTCGAATTCAAATCTCAAAACACATATATATTCGAATTTAAATCTCAAAACACACAAACACACACATATATATAGATATATATATATATATATATATATGTATCTACTCTTCAATTCGGCCTTCAAGGTCATCGCAATGGCTTGGCTAGTCGACCAACTCATGGATCTCAGGCGAGGATCTTTGATCAAATGGCAACAGCGGTGATCGAACAGTGAAGAAATCAACCGAAGAAGGAGATCGAACTCCGATCTGAGGCGGAGCAGAGGAAGTCGCTGACTGGTTTTGATACCAAATCTTGAAACCCTAGCCATGGCGTCTTGAGAGATTGAGATGGTGATTAGGGAAGATTTAGTTGAGGGTATAATAGTCTGATAAAATATTTAAATAATAAATTTTGTCCTTTATGCAAGACTTTTTAATTATGAGGGGGTTTAGAAAGTATAATTATTTTCTTAGTCCTTCTAACAATGAAAGGAAGGTAAAGGAGGTTTATAGCCAAATTTCCCTAATATTAAGTCAATTAATAATGATTATTAAACTATTAAATTAAATGTTAATAGCATCATGATTAATACCAATATTAAACTCCTTTAAATAAATTTATTTATTTTATGTGATTAAATTTCTATATCTAAATACAGTTGTGAAAACTAAATGATTTAAACAAATAGTAACTAAATTAATCAGAGGATAGCAGGAAGTAAAATATCCAGTGACTAGGTTATATATATACATTGATTTTTATTTTGTACTCAACCAAAAAAAAAAAAAAAAAAAATGCAAAGTCAGATTTTGGGTAGAGGAATTCGGCCCCCACCTTCCCAAGAAGGCTGCTGGAGGCATGCTAAGGCATGCATGCCTTTACACTCTAGGCCTACCTTGTAGATAATAATTCCCAAGCTAAGAGGAAAAATAAAAATAAAAATTACCTCCAAACTCCTACATATAGAACACTATTCAGTCCTTTTTATTTTCCACGACTAAGCAAAGAGAAACAAAGAAAGAAAGAGTAGAAAAGAAAGAAAAAGAGAGGAAAAGGAGAGGGTGCTTGGTGGTAACCATTTCAAAATAAATTTTGAGAATAGTTTGTAAAAAGCTCTTGAGGTAAGGATACTAAACCTCTATCCACCCTTAGATATTTTTTTAATTGAATTTATACACTAAAAATATGCAAGAGTGTGCTTTTGAGGTAAGGATACTCAACCTCTATCCTGTCTTAGATATTTTTTTCACTGAATCTATATACTAAAAATATGCAAGAGTGTGCATTGTTAATACACACATAGCAAGAATAGCTCAATGCATGTTTACATTTTAATAGAATGATAATCTTATGATTATATGATTTCTATCATTCTTGCAAGTATAGATCAGATGATTTAGCTACTGATTTTATCTTCTTATGTCCTCAAATATTCTTCGTTGTTTGAAATAATATTGCATGGGGTTAAAATGAGATAGGGTTGGATCATTTCTACTCAAAACTTATATTTCCTTCACTGTTTTAGATTTTATCGGAGGTAAAACGCTTTAATAAATTGAAAATAACTTGTGTTAAAAATCTGTTGGTGCTGGGAGAATATATAGGTGTTCTATACACGTGAAATTTTTAATAAAATCATTGGACACCATTCTCTTACCGAAATAAATATTTGTCTGAAGTGTTGTTCACCACACAGTAGAAACAGTGACTTCAAACAGATCTCATTTTCTCTGCAAATGGTATTTTTCTACACGACCACTTGGGATAGTTAGATATAAGAGTTATCTTTCATTTGCCGCCGATTTCACAAAAAATGGATAAGTCTAAAAGGAGAAATTGTAGTTTTACTAAAATGGGACAGAATCGGTCAGCTTTCTTAAAAAAATTATTTGACCATCTTCCATTGGTTTTCAGTCTTCAAACTCTTCTAGAAAAACGTTCTAAACTCAAATATCTAGCAAACCGTTCTGACCATACCTCTTTTTAACACCTTTTGAGGCCCCTTTTTATTTTTCAAACACAGATCACCTGTGCAGGAAGTTATTGTAACTCACTGTCTATTTTCTTCCAAATTTTATTTCTCCATTTTAAAATCATTTTTAGCCCTAGTATTCTTCTCGAAATATTTTCCTAACTCGATGAACTAGCACCAGTTAAAATATTGTAATGGTTGAACTTCATTTGGTAAGGATTTCATATTTTTTTTGTCTAACCATACAGTGCTGAAAGAAGAAGTGTGTGAATTCTTAAGAAATTTTGTGATGATTCCTAAAACATTCTATCATATTTATTTTGGTTGTCATACATGATTATGTTGTGTTATATAAACCTTATGTCACTGTGGTTTGCAAAGTAAAACTCGTACATGCATCAAAATGCAAATTTAACAAAGTAAAGAAACACGAAATTGAACTGATGCATTAAATTTTAAAAGTGATGGAATGAGCCCGATTTAGAGTCTTGCGCAAGTAAGTTGTGAACCCTAACATGGCATGGGAAGGTATTTCGGCTCTTATTGGTATAGGTGCTATAAGGTTGGTGGTGCGAATGTCACAACATAGACCGTTCCCTTGGGGCAGACCGTGATGTCACGACTCGAGTAGGTAACCTTGGTGCATGAGCATCATTAGTAGTTACAGCAAGTAACATTTGAATATTTGACCAAGAGAGAGCCAGAATTGCCCGTGGCCATTGCTTAGCGATTGAGTAGAAATAGTACTCTGCGGGGAGTTACTTAAACTTACCTGATAAACTAAATCTATGTAAATTTAAAAGAAAAGTTAACATTTTTCCTTATGATGAAATAGTGCTTCCGCTTGACATGGTTTTTATCATCTATTATTATTATTTCAACTGATAGCATTCTTGTTATGCTTATTAAATGCTACTTGTTATTATGTTACTACACAATATTCATTAATTATGAATATTATTATCGGGGTGGGTATTTTCGGATTCTAGTATCTTATTGAGCTCATCGCTCATTGGCATTCTCGTTGCCCTGGCGTCTTATGCCAGGTACCGAAGAAACCGAAAGGAAACACCAATGCCTTACAAGGCGACATTCAGCCTTGGTTAGCTTGAAGAGTGCCCAAGTTCCATGAACCATTTTTGTAAGTTTCTAGTTTTTCTCTAGCTTTTTTTATTTTATTTTTATATTTGCGTTATTTTTGTGTACTAAGACTAAGTTTTAAGTTTTATTGGAGTTGTAATTTAAGAACTTTTAATTTCTGGGTTGTTAATTAATGGGTGCTGGTAATATTGGTGGCAACATTGATGAGGAGTTCTTAATTAAGAAAATTGATTTTAAGTTCTAATTATGATATCCCTAAATTTTGGGGCGTCACATACGCATTTTGTGGTTGATGTTATAAAATTTTATAATAAATTTACACATTTTGTGGTAGGATAGCATTTTCTAATAGATAGAAATACAGATACATATTCAATTGTAATAAAAATAAATAATTAATATAAAGGGTAACTACCCTTTTCACCTTCAAATTTTGACTTAAATTTTACTTGGATCACTCATCTTATAATTGCAACAATTAAGTTATCAAATTTGAACTAGAGTCAATGTGCTTCTCCTATCACTCCATATAAGTGAAAGTTAACATATAAAGGGACCAAAAAAGTAAAATTTGAATGAAAGTTTGAGTGTAAAAGTAAGAACTTCAAATCATTCGTTCGCCCTTGTTCAATCTCATCCCATGAGATTCACAATAGACAAACAATATCTTAATAATAATAATAATAATAATAATAATAATAATAATAATAATAATAATAATAAATGAAATTAAGACTTCTGATCTTTAAAGTATTCATTTTGTATTATTTTATATACACATAACTTACATTTAAAATTTCAAAAATGAAATTGACAAAATCAAAATTTAAATACCATAGTGGCACAAAAACATACTTCAGGTCCTTTTGTCCATGTTTTACCCAAGGCATTTAAATATAAAGAGTAGAATTTCTCAAAACAACCTGTTCTAGTGATCTGGGACTAGAGACCAAAACAATAACCTTTTGTTAAAGAGTGGAATGCCCCTATCATTATTATTTGGCCAATGTTACCAGAAGATCTAGCTCTAGGTGACACCAGAAAAAGGACAGCACTTCACAGGGCTGCAGGAGCTGGCAACATTGAGGCAGCCGAACTGTTAGTGAAAAAGAACCCCGTACCTGCCAAATACTCAAAACTACAATAAACGAATTCCTTTGTTTTATGCAGCTTCTCGTGGGAATAGAGAGATGTGCCTTTACTTGCTAAGGGTCACTACTATAAATGATGATGATGAGACAAAGCCTAAGAGTACCACCAATCATTTGTCTCAATTCTTGTCTTGTTCTCTGACTAGTGCCAATCACTTATTGCCATATTCTCAAAATCCAAAACAAATGGAGGATGGTAAGAGGAAAAGGATAGATGATCTCTGGTGGAATCCTACACTGTTTGACGGTGAATCAGGTTTTAGAAATTTGCATCAGTTGATCATTAGTGGACTTTATGGTGAGTACGTTGTTAACACGATAGGAGAGTTTTAAACTAGAATATATAACTTAATTTCAATTAACTAACTGTTATTTTTTTATTTTTCGTTAATCCTACAGACATTGCTCTAGCATTGCTTTGAGACAAACCTGAGTTAGCATTCTTCATTCCAGAGAAAGAAAAGGATCCTCTTGACCATCATTCTTTGATGGCAATTGCTCAAAAGTCTTCTTCATTCCGAAGTGGAGCATCCTTCAACTTCTTCCAAAACAAAATCTATTTGTGTTAGTGTATTTGGCCCCTTCACTCTCCTCTCTATGCATTACCTATTCTGCAATTTTTCTCTATTGCTGATTTATTTATTTAATTTTGGGTTAATTACAATTAACATTTATTTTTGTTGAAATTAATATTTTCACGTATTTTCAAAACATTTTATACTTTAATTTCAATATTAAACAATGTCCCAACAACACTCTTTATATTTGTCATATAATAATTTCTTTATATTTGTTCTCTACTTCAGGTGTTCCTCTGAAATTGGAAAACATCACAAAGCATAAAAGGAAACCGGATATTGAGAATGCTGCCAACGGCTGCATTTATGGTGTGTATAGCGGTAAAGCTTTGAATCTCAAATCTCACTGTAGCCTTTGGACCTTTTTTAGTTATTTTTAAATGACAAGGGTCAGTATTCTAAGGTCAAATAACATTAGATAAAGTGGATTTTGCTCTAAATTTAAACTAACCGCAGTCGTGAGCTTAATACAAGAAAGTCCAAAAGACTAACCTAGACAAAACTCTATAACTAGTGTGGTGCTAATGCAATTCATGAGTTTATGGTACTAGTAAAGAAACATCTCTATCCTCTCACATGAATAAGAGATAAAATTTCTATATTTTTCAAGTCCATGTAAACTACCCCCCCCAATACAAAAAAAAAAAAAAACACATTTGAGAAGAAGGTTTTTTTTTGCTTTTAGGCTAAAATAGTTCTAAAAGACAAAAATAAGTTAACATAGTCATTAAAACAAAATATTATATCAAATCTATAATCATTTTATTTTTTCTCTCACAAACATTACATTAACTTTTATTTTCACTTATTTTTTCAAGATGCGGCAATTAAACCCTGTATATAAGAATAGTGCGTAATTCAAAGACGATAATGTTCCGACATCTGCAAAAAGAATATCACGAGAAACACTCACCTTCTTTGATGGTTGAGGCTGAGAAGCAAAGATGAATCTCAGACACATTTGGATCAGCAATCAAATTATTCCCAAACACCACCACCGCCTCAAGAAGCCAATCTAACACCGCACTGCCACTAGGGCTTCCGGTTCACAATTCGGCTCAAAGACCCGTTGGACCGCTCAATTACGTGTTCGAAATCGGCTCAATTTCTGATTGGGTTGGGTCTCGGACTCGGTGGGGGTGGTGGAGAAGAGGACGCAGGAGGCAGCGATTAGGGTGGCAAAGGAGGGCAGGCGACCTAGGAGTTCATTCAATCCAATCATAACAGCCTCAAGAACTTAAACGGGGGTTGTGGTTTCGAGAAATTATTTGGTCGTCATACAACAATACTTTTATTATTTACATTGTCACACTTATTTAATAAATTTTTAAAAACTAATATAAAAATAGGGATCTTTTTTGATAAATTCTCATTTTAAGAGTTTTATTCCATCAAATCTATATTCTTTTTTACTATTCTATTAGGGTATGTTTGATTAAATGGATTAGAGCATGGGATTGAGATTAGAAAAATGTTTGAAGGCCACAATTTTTGTGGCTCAAATGGCTCAAAATTGTCAAAACGACGTTTTGACAATTTTGAGCCATTTGAGCCACAAAAATTGTGGCCATCTACCATTGCTGTTGAGATTATTAATCCATGGGACCCAATTATCCTATGTTTGTTATAACATTTTGGTTTAAGATAATTAATCTAACAAATTTGTAGGATTATTAGTAATGGGGTTGGGGTGGGATTATATATCCTGAATTGGAGAAATAAAGTAAAAAGACTATTTCACCCTGACTATATAAGCAAAAATGCAAGCCAAATCGTATCATTTCTACCTAGAAAAGACTCAGCAGCTTTGCTGAGAGAAGATCTCCACCTTTGTGAAGATCTCCATCTCAGTGTGCCGATTTCAGCCTTCGTTCGTTGGAAAATTCACCGGCGGCACTGAAAAACTCTCATTACCGGTGAGATTATCATCTTCGCCATTTATTTTTTCCAGATTTTTATCTATTTCAGCAATTAATTTTACATGTTTGGTTCAAAATTTATGATAAGCAACATCGTCAGAATTTATGAGATGTATTTGTATATATATACATAGATCTTTGTAGTTGTAACAATATTTTGATGGTTTTGATATATTATATACTAGATCTGTGTTTGATTCTATTGTTAAAATTTTGCCCATCATGTGTTTGATTCTATCTTCAAGTGAGAAACTCATCATAAATAATTGAAACATGCTCATGAAGTGTTTGATTATTGCCCATCAAGTGTTTTTAACTTTCACTTTGATTCTTGCTTTGAAACCCCATGGAGTTTAGTTGCTGTCTATTTCAGTTCAGTTTTGGCTTGATCACTAGTAGTTTTCTCCATTTTAGAACTTAATTTTTAATCTCAAGTTGTGCGCATTAGTTTTTGTATAATAATACTAATAATAATAATACTAATTAATAATACTAATAATACTATATATACTAATTTATTTGTTGTGATCTATGTCATGTATTGCTATTTTGAAAATTATTGCATTGACATGGCCGTATCATATATATATATATATATCACTGTTGTTGTGACTTGTATCGTGCCCTGATTTTTTGAAAATTATCATGTCAACATATCTGTATCGTGTCGTATTTGTGTCTTTTACATATCTGTGTTTGTTAGCCATTAAGTGATGGGCCCTTTTTGCTGATCCAATATTGTGAGGGAAGGTTGCTATGGACAAAATTGCTTTAGTAACAGAACCATTATTAGGTTGTCATAGAACTTGGGTACTACCATTTCTGATGGATGTTATAGCATACAAAACCTTGGAAGTTTGGAATTACCTCACAAATTTTTTATGATGAATATGGATGGGGCCTAGTTGAGTTGATGTTGCAATTTTGTTTGTTTTATAATGCAGTTCCTGTCTCCTGCCAACTGATTAATCACCTAGTTATTTAGTTATTTTGTTGTGTGAATATCATTTCTATCATTAAAGTTAAGGTCATTCCTTCATCTTTTCGTTGTTATTAAGGGAAAAGTTCATATCAGGGAAAAGTTCATCTTTTCTTTGTTGATCAATGAGTCATAGTCCTTATTATATTTCTGCAAATTTGACTGCCCATTATAATTTTTAAATATATGATATGTTTCTCTCTTGCTATTTTAAATTAAAAAAAAAAAATCTATGCGTAAGAAAAAAATTGTAATCATATTGAATGTGTTTAGATTTGAATTAATGCAATCTTTTGGGAGGTCTTTCAGTGCCCATCAGGAATACATATTGTTCTAATCTCTTACACTAACTAGATCTGATGTGTTAGTTGAAGCATTTGTAGATGGACAATAATGAATGCTCGGACAGTACGATGGACCTATTTGAAGCATTTGTAGCACTCCAAGAAGTTGTGTCATCTATTAACTATGTATGTGGTGTGTACATTATTGTACTACATGTTGCCTTGGAAAGGTACCAATCTAGGTTGGATATTAAAAGGTCACCACATTGAGTCAAAGATAAAAATTTGGAGGAAACACTATGGCCTTTTGTATGAAATGACTAAGCTTAGCGGGTTTGGATGGGATGACATTGAGAAGATGGTTACAGTGATGATGTTTGGGAAAACTTTGTTCAGGTAAGTTTTTTTCTTCTATTTTTTAGTGTTCATCTCATCATAACTACTAGATATCCCATTCATCTTCATTTCAATTTTATCTCATTTAGCTTACCTTTAATTTGAGCTCTTGTTGAAAGAGCTCCAAGTACATATTCACTCCCTGTACTTTTGTTTATGTACTGCATGCATAAATGTTCTTTCTTTCTTTTGAACTTGTGTAGAGACAACCAAGTGCGAGTTCTATGCGAAACAAGTCATTTCCATATTATGAAGATTGGCTTGTTCTCTTTGGCAAAGATAGAGTCACTAGTGAGTTAGCTGAAGATCCCGTAGATGTAGTTGAAGCAGTTGTTGTGGAAGAAGCCATGGGAGAGAAGGGTGATGGTTCTCCAGCTAAGCAATTCAATGTTACTGACTTCGAGTGTTCAATGTCTACAAATGGAAATGCATCCAACTCTTCTACCTTTAGCAAGGGAGGAACAAAAAGAGGCAGAACTATTGAAGGAATCGCAAGTTGTATTGCTACAATGACAAAGACACTCGGTTCTTTTTTGGACAAAACGGACACTAGATTGGATGAGATTGTTAAAAGGATTGGATATCAACATGACTTATCCCAAGCTAGGAGGAGTGTCAATGCTGAACTTTTGAAAGTCCCCCTTACATCAACTCAAAGGTTGACAGTTGGTTCTCTCATTGTCAAAGATGCTCAGTGAATTGACTTCTTTTTCAGTCTCTCCGATGCTGACAAATTGGAGTGGGTATGTCTTTTGTTGGGAGGGCACGTATGAGTACACATGTTGGGGATTGTGGTTTATTCGACACAATAGAATATATAATAGTATTTGATAATGTGAGAATTTAGTTGTGTAGAAGATATTAGAGATGCTATATTTCTAGCTTACATATATCACTATTCTACAAACTATTGTGAACATTGTTTTTCTTAGTTTAATATTGAACTTGAGTTGATTGGTGGATCAAAAAAACAAAAAACATAATCTATTACATGTGGTTTTGATGGGTGAATCAAACATAATATGTGTTTAGACAAATCTACATTCAAACATAATTTTGCATGTGTACTTTTAGGCCATGTTTGCATGTGTTTAATTACCATTTTGTGTGTGTGGACATGTTTGCATGTGTTTAATTACTATTTTGTGTGGGTGGGTGGGTGTGTGGTGGTCATGTTTGGTTTGGTTTTTATAAACTTGTTTTGAAAATTAATTTGGTGAAAGAAATAAAAAATAAATAAATTAAAACACTTATTATTAAATCTATATAATTTTATATTTTAGAAGGCCAAAAATAATTTTTATAAATTTTAAAATATTTTTTTGTATTTATTTTATCAAATTAGTTTATATTTTTAAAAAAAATAAAAAACAAACCAAACAGGGTCTTTGTTTTTTGTATTTTAATTTTGCTTTTATTTATTTATTTATTTATAATTTTTTTCAAAATCACGTTTATGAAAAAATTTTAGTAAAGTAAGAATTGTGAAGAAATATTGATGGAGGGTAAGATTGGAAAATAAAATACATATAGTTATAATCCTACATTCATAAGTTTCTTATCCCATGCAAATCAAACAATGGATAAGAGGATAATTTATCCTACTAATCCAATTGGATAACTAATACCACATTAATTTGATAGGAGTATTAATACCTCACTATTAGTCTTGTGAAATCAAACATGGCTTTAGATCCTATTTGAGGTAAGAAGACCAAAATACTCTCAATCTCTCATGTCCCTATTAAATATCATATGAGGTAAGAAGACCAAAACACTCTCAATCTCTCCTGTCCCTATTAATATTGATATTTAATGTTGATTGTCATTATGTTTTGATAATTCTCATGCATTAGGATGTTGACTGTCATTATATTCATATTAATTTGAAATGAATTTTTGTCATTGTGTTGTCATTCACATCATGTAATTGAAATGAATATTCACATCATTATATTCACATTAATTTGAAATGAATTTTTATCATTGTGTTGTCAATTACATAATGTGAATATTCATACTAAAACATACGAATATAAACGTTCATATCACTACATTAGATGAGAGAGAATGTTTACATGTTGTGAACATTCACATCACTGTATGTTGTGAATAAGAATGTGTTGTCAATTAAAAATATAATGAACGTTATTTTTAATGTGTTGTCAATTAAAAATATATTCACATTAGATGAGAGAGAATATTCACATTATTTTTAATATGTTGTCAATTAAAAATATATTCACATTATATAATAATATAAAATAATAACATCAATGTTATTTAATTTGTATATGAAATTTCTTATGCCTTAGTCCTTTCCTTTCTCTCTCCTCTCCCAATATTAAATATAAATATTAAGAGTCTAAGAAAATAGTCTAAATTAAGAAAAAGGATTTTATGGAATAAAAGTATAAATACATGAGACTAAATGGGTTAAAAAATTCCTTCATGAATTTCTTGGATTAAAACACTTCTAAATGACATTTATCAATAAAAATCCCATAAAAATAATAAAGTTTATTATCTGAATTAATAAAAAAAATTCTAAATTTAGATTTCTTTTTTCTTTCGTCCAAAAAGATTCAAGCCCTAAAATATTAAGTTCATAAGAATAAACTATTGCAAAATAGTCAAATTACCCCATATATATATATATATATATATATATTAGTGGTTGGCATACGCGATACGTGTACAATTCAAATAAATAAAAATAAAATAAAATATTTGTTATATATTGTATGCTAGTCAAGCAGTAATAGTCTTATTCATTTGTCATAAGTCTAAGGTTTAAGTCCCCTTCTCTTATCTATCTAATTTTTTTGTTATTATTTTAAATAAAAAAGTGAACATATGACAGCATAAGAAATCAAGGCTTCAGGACAACATAAGAGGTGTTCACTTTATATATAGTATAGATAGATTAGGGCAAATTACCAACACCCTCCTCGAGATTTGACTAAAATATGAATTCTCCCCTGAAGTTTGAGAAATTACAAATTGACCCATGAAATTTATATTTGCATAACAAATTGTCCCTGAGGTTTATATTTACATAACAAATGAGGGAGTAATTTGTTATGTAAATATAAACTTTAAGAAATGAGATGTAATTTTTCAAATCTCAGAAGAAATCCATATTTTAGTCCAACCTCGATGGAGTGTTGGTAATTTGCCCTATAGATTATTTTGTAAACCAAACCCTAAAGCAACCCCTCTCATCTCTCACTCGCTCATTTATCTCTATCTCTCTCTCTCTCTCTCTCTCTTTCTTCTCTCTTCTCTTTTCTCTTTCCTCTTTCCTCTCCAAATTCGATCGGAGCCCCTGCTGTCTATGGTTCGTTCTTGACGCCACCGTCCTCAACTCCTCCTTCTACACCATCGACGGTGGCCAACGCGCCGTCCTCTTCGATCAATTTCGTGGCGTCATTGTCGAACTGCCGACCATCGACCACTAGAACATCGTTGATCCGGTTGTTGCCACGTATTGGCCTCTATTTTCCTGGCCTCCTCATTCCCATTGTCTCGACCAGAACCATCACCTGTGCTACCCTCTCCACTCGAATATGGTTTTGGGTCCCCAACCTGACTCGAGCTTTTACCCTCCTCTGTCTTCTTCGCCTTCGCTTTCTGGTCGCCACTTGGCTGATCCATGATCTTCATCGTTACCCAGATCTCGACTAAATTAAGAGAGAGAGAGAGAGAGAGAGAGAGAGAGAGAGAGAGAAATGATTGGCTTCGTCACGGAGAGGTCAGACGGACCGTAGGGTGGCGCGTAAGGCTTGGGCTTCTAGGTTTTTTATTTTTTATTTTTGGATTTTTGGGTAATGTTTGGCTTTTTTAAAACATGATTTAGATTAAAGAAAATAAAAATAAAATATGTTTGGTTAATAAATTTTTAAAATACAATTCAAAACTCAATATTTTTTCATTTTCCTTTTATTATTATTAATAAATCAATCAATCACTTTTTCTTTCTCTTTTTACAATCTACACCTCAATCAATTAAATTTTCTCTATACTCATCTTGAACTAAATAAATAAAAAAATTATAAATAATTCCAAAATTATTTTGAAAAATCATAATTAAATAAATTTTTAGCTTTTAAAACTCTTTTCAAAAACTTATATTTTAAAATATAAAAACTCATTTTAAAAACTAAACTAAACAGTGATTAATGAACATGTGTTATTTTGTTTGTTGGTTTGTTCGTTCAATTTTTTTACACTATTCGATGGTTTGGCTCTTTATTTTGGGGTGTTTTGGGAAGATGGTTATAATCTGATTTTTGGTGAAAAGCTGATTATAAGCAGATTATAATCAGTTTTTCTGTGAGAGAAGAGGAGATAAAAAATCTAAAAATCAGATTTTTTATCTCTTCCCAAAAGAGGCCTTTATGATGATATGATGGTGATAATCTCTTCAGATCTGTTTATATAGATCTGGAAAGGATTGGAAGGATGTGAGGAAGGAAGAGTAGATTAGGAAAGTGTAGAGTGAACATCTAGACCATGGAGTTTTTTTTCTAGTTATTGTTATTGTTGTTATTGATTATTATTGTTGTTATTATGGTACATTTGGATCTGCAGATATCTCAGATTAGATTTTGTTTTTTTTAGTTTATTATTGTTATTGTTGTTGTTGATGATGATGATAATGATGAAGAAAAAACAAATTGTAACAGATAGGGGTAGAACAAATGATAGTCACACAAAAAAAAAATAAATAAATAAACAGATCAGATCTATTTCAGCAGATCAGATCTGTTTAAATCGATAAACAAATTAAATTGCTATTTTAACAAATAAAAAAATTGAACATATAACAAATAGACAAACATGAAAAATTGGCTTGGCATTTTAACATATCACTCTTTGAATTTCAACAGATAACTTTGTATTTCAACACAATACAAAATATTTAAACAAGTAAGGGAAATTTGAATTGAAAAGATTAAACAATTAAACAGACAGGGTAAAAGAAATTGAACATGTAGGAAAAAAATTGAATAGATAGGAAAAAATTTTAACAGATAGTCAACAAAAGTTAATAAATAAATTAAAGGGTAAAATTGAAAACAAAATATTTTCAAAACAAATATAAGGACTTCTCACCAAACTATTTCACAAGGTGGATTTCTCACCAACAAAAAATATTCACTGGATTTAATGCCTTATACTCTCCTTAGCTTGGATTTATCACTAATTTATTCAAAAAAAAAAAAATTTTAAATTATTAATTAACATATTAAACGTGCTTGTCTCAAATCCACCACATAATTTCCCAAATAAATTAGGAATTTAGAAATTTTTAATTTTTATTTAAACTTCTAAATGGTTTACATTTTTTTTTAAAATGAGATTTTTTATGTGATTTCAGTTGCATAAGTAATCATGATTAGTTTCTTATTTACAGTTCATCAAAAATAATGAAATGGGATCATAGGCATTAGGTATTGAGCATTTGGAATGAAGTAGCTTCAATTTGACATTTTAATAAGTAATGATAGATAAATTCTGTCTAAATGATAAAAGCTTGAAACTAAAGTCTTTCAAAGTAAATGTTTCAACACAAAACATCCTTCAAACTCAATCTTTGAACGAAATTGTCACAACAAAAATGATTAGACTATCTCAAAATACGGTAAGAATAGGGAAAAAGTCGGGAAAAATGACAAAAATCGAAATTATTTTTTATTTCTTTCCTTTTTTTTTTATTCTTTCTGTCCATAAATCTCCTTTTAAATCTAAAATCCAAATGCAAGTTAAAAAATTACTAGAGATTTGTTCATCACCATTGTTTTGCCTCTCTGTTTTTGACTGGTTTAGTATCTTGTACAGTGAAGAAAAGATTTCGTGCAATCTTTTGGGGAGTCAGAGAAAATTTTGGTAAGAAGTGAATACTATTATATGTTTATGGAGACTATTATCATTATTATTATTATTACATCCTTAAAGAGTCATTTTAATTACAGTGCCATGTATCAAGCACATCCGAGAGAAAAAAAAATGGAACATCATGATGCACATAAGCTTGTCAAATTCATTTGCAATGAAATCGTAAAATCAAATTACTCAAGTGCGGAAAAGATATTTTCGCCACCATTATTCCAAGCAATATCAGCTGGGATTCATGAAATTGTCGAAGCGATTTAGGGTCATACCTTAATGCAATTCATCTTCAAAACCAGAAGAAGTAATCCATATTCCATCATGCAGTTGTGTGTTGTCGTGAAAATGTGTTCAACGTCATAAATCAAGTTGCAGAGTCCAAGACTATATTTTTGTCACAATGGGATGAATTGAAGAACAATGCACTGCATTTGGCTGGATATTTGGCACCTCAACAACAACTCTATCGTAGAGCAGGTGTAGCTCTTCAGATGCAGCGGGAATTGCAATGGTTTAAGGTAATCTTCCCAAACTCCATACTAATTAAATAAAATGATTACCAATTACTTATTACAAGTATGTAATGCTATATGAAGAGAATTGCTTTATAAAATTATTATACAGAATGACAACTCTATCGTAAAGCGGGTGCAGCTCTTCAGATGCAGCGGGAATTGCAATGGTTTAAGGTAATCTTCCCAAACTCCATACTAATTAAACAAAATGATTACCAATTACTTATTACAAGTATGTAATGCTAGAATTGCTTTATAAAATTATTATACAGAATGACAACTCTATCGTAGAGTGGGTGTAGCTCTTCAAATGCAGCGGGAATTGCAATGGTTTAAGGTAATCTTCCCAAACTCCATACTAATTACATAAAATGATTACCAATTACTTATTACAAGTATGTAATGCTATATGAAGAGAATTGCTTTATAAAATTATTATACAGAATGACATATCTATCCAAGTTTGTTGCAAGTCCGAAACTTGTACTACATGTGACATTTTATAAAAAAAAACATTTTCAAACAACAGATCCATCACATGCGTTCAAAGTATAAAAAATGTCACTGCCACATTATTGTTAATGACATGAAACTCATGTTAGTGTTTCATTTTATTTTAAATTATGTAATACTATGTTCATTTAGTTACTTTTTTTTAAAAATAAAATAAATTATACAGGAAGTGGAAAACACATGCTGTGTCTAGAAACAAAGAAGGCAGGAACTACGACGGAATGACACCTGCAGAAGTATTTACCGATAAACATAAGGAGCTGGTGAAGAAGGGGAGCAGTGGATGAAAGACAGAGCCAATGCATGCTCGATTGTAGCAACTCTCATTGTCACTGTGGTGATTGCAGCTGCAATTACAGTACCAGGTGGAAACAACAGCAATGGTGATGCAAATTTTAACAAAAGAGCGTCCTTCTTATTCTTTGGCATATTTGATGCATTCGCTATTTCCTCATCCATAACTTTTGTGTTGTTGTTCTTGTCCATCCTTACTTCTCGCTATGCAGAAGACGATTTTCTTGTTACCCTTCCAAGGAGATTAATTTTTGGTCTCCTAACTCTATTTCCCTCCATATTATCTACCATGATAGCCTTTGGTGCCACACTCTATCTTGTGTTTGAGGAAAGTTACAAGTGGATTATTATCCTGTTTTTGTATTGCCAGGCATACCTGTGTGTTTATTTGTATTCTTGCAATCTCCTCTCCTCCTAGACATTGGGAGCAAAGTGATAGCAATGGCATGCTCTACTAGGTATGAGGAGTCTTTTCCCAATCCCATTTGTGTAAAACAGTGGTGCTAGTGTGTGGATCAAAGCTGCTGGTCAGAATAAGGTGTTCCTTGCTAGTGTGGAGTGGTGTGTTTTTGTAATTAATGCAAGTAATGTGTGCGAGCAAGTCAGGTGCTCTTATGTTTGTAAAACATATAGAAGCTTAGAGTGAGCACTTGTAATTTTTATGCAAGTATACCTGTGTTATTAGTATTAAATGGAAAATGATATTTTTTATAAAAGAAATTATATATAATTATTTATTAAAATGATGTGAAAGTGACTTTTTTAAAAGCATAAGGCACCTTGTAGATTTGTAATTTTAAAGTGATAAAATTAAAAAAAATCATATCATTCTATATTAATTTTATGTAATAAATAATAATAGTCGCAATAAAAATGTAATTTTAGAGTGCTGAATTTAAATGTGGATGGATCATCACTGGGGAGTCGAGCACTCGGAGTTATGCTGACTGACATTAGAGTTTGGTTTTAGTTTTTTGAAAATACTTTTTAGAAAATTTTACTTTCTTTTTTTCGGTATTTTTTGTTTTTATTAATTTTTTTTATATTTTAAGAAATTCTTTTATTTTTAGACACACCTAACATAAATACACTTAAAAAGTATAATTTTTGTAAAAAAAAATCTTCAAACAATTCACTAAATACCAAAAATATAAAAAAATATATGAAAATTCAATATATTTTTCGTATTTTTGTGTATTTATTAATTTTTAAAAATATTTTACTTGGGAGCTTTTTTAGTAAATCCCCTTTATAAGAGTTTTATACTATACAACCCAAGACGTTTTAGATTATTCCATTAGATCTTATTTATTATATAAAGACCAAAAACACCTCAAGCCAAAACCCACGTTCATCATCTTTGAACCAAATAACAATCTCTCTCTCTCTCTCTCTCTAGAAAATCGAGGAGAAGATCTCTCAATCTTTCAAAACCCTAAACCCTAGTCATCAATCCCTTATTTTCCCTCTCATCGTCTCATTGCAATGTTCATCGTCTTTGTGTCGTTCTTTGCTGAAATCACCATTGTTGTCTCCATCTTTGCTGGAATCACCATTGCAGACCACTTGGGGCAACCAAACCATCGAAATGGTCACCAAACGTAAGTATTCATCACCTATTTTCTATACAAACCCTAAAACTCTTCCTGAATTTGCACCAATGTAGATTTCCATATATATCCCTTGATTCTATGTGGAAGCTCATATTATTGTTATTATTCTCTTAATCGTGCGATTATTGTTATTAATACTATTCATGATTGGATGTAAACCCCTCACCCCCAATTATATGATTTTTTTCATGAAAATAGATTATAGTAACAGTTGTTATTGTTGTTATTAATAGTAGTGAACATTCACATGAAAAACACAATTGTGGACCAACTTACTTGTTTTAGTTGTTGTTGTTGTATGTTATTTGGATGTGAACATTCACAATCGGCTTAAATTGACCACCCCCCCTGTTAATGGCTGTGAACATTCATATCATATGGTGTTTGCTTATGAGGTTTATTGTCATTTTTGTACTCTCAGTAATTTGGGTGAATATTCATATATTGTTCAATATTTTTCTGTGCATGTTAACACTATACAAGCCATTTTTATTTTAAACATAATGGTTTTGTGTTGCTATAATTATGGCTTAATTAGATTTTTCTAAAGTTTAACATTATTCACAATATGGCTTATGTGAATGTCAGTATGAACATTCACATTATTCTTATTGTTAAAATAATTGGTACATGGGTTTGGTCAATATGGTTATGTGAATGTTACTATTGAGATAGTATGTAAATGTTTCATTTGTGTTGAGAAATTATGTTCTTGTCAATATGATATACTTTGAAATCAATGATATGTTGGTGATGTCTTAGTGGCCCATGCTGTGAAAAAATTTGTTACATGATTGTTGTGGATCTACCCATTTGTATTATATATTGTGAACATTCACATCAAGATAACCTTCAAATAATAAAGTGTCTTCTAATTGTAGTTTGATTTTGATGTGAACTTTAACTACTGGCTTAAGTTTAACTGTTTTGTGATGTTAACAATTTGAATGTTCATATAGACACTCACTAATGTGCACGTCTATGTAGCAAATGTTGCCCTAAATTCCGCACAAAGATGAATAGAGAGGATTACCATGTCAAAGATGATAATATGCCAATAGAGAGGAGCACCCACATCAACATGCGTTGCGTTAACTACCACACCGATCAAATATTACAGGCTTAATTAAATTGATGACGAGCACCAAGTTCTCAGAGACTCAATTGAACTATTTTGAGGCAAACTCCATTTTAGATATTATTTGATGCATTGATGAACGCTAAGATCAACCACGCCAAATGCATGAAATTTGATGATGTCATCGTACGCGTGTTGAAAGCATACAAGCATGCCAAAAACTATTATTGATGTGAATATTATGGTTTTCTCCAATACAAATCCCATGATTTACGTACAAAACCAATGTATCCACTACTAATGGATGTGAACTGCACATCCTTTGCAATTTTGTAAAAATATTGGAATATGTATTGATTGAACAAAAGAACCAGAATTAATTATTTTCGTTGCACCTAATAAGGTACACTAGTATGTTATCAAAATGTTTGCTATTACAAAGTCAATGCTAATATTTACATTGGTTTCTGTTCCTTTATAATTATGTACACATAACTATTAGTTTCATGTGACTAAACTAATTTATTTGATATTTTATTCGTGATGTTAATACTCACATCAATAATTTGATTGTGCATAAACGTATATTTCATGTTTGTGTATACATAGAAATGATGGTTTGTAGTTATGGCAATGTTGATATTGTCATATTTTTAGAGATTATAAAATCAATGTGAACATTCACATTTTTTTAGAAAGAGCAAAAAATGGATTGCTGAAACAGAAAGAGAAAAAAAATGAAAAACGTATATATCAAAAATAGCAAAATATGAAAAATGCTTATATCTTATTTTGTGTGTAATACATATGAATAAAGTAAAATAAGGGTATAATAGTCCAATAAAAAATCTAAATCAGGAAAAAAGGACCTCATGAAATAAAACTATAAATACATGGAACTAACTAGGTTATAAGAATAGTTTGTGGACTTAATGGAATAGAACACCTTGGGAGCTTTTTTAAATATATTTAAGTAAGGTGCATCTAAAAAAGTAAAAAAAAAAAATTTTGTTTAAAATTTAAAAAATATTCACTAAAAACAAAAAAATACAAAAAACAAAAAACTCAAATTTTAAAAAACTTAATTCAGAAAACTGAAACCAAACACACTGGTGCTGGGGATTTTTATATTTTTATTTTTTAATTGAGAAGAGAGTAATTATAAATATAAGAATTATTATATTAAGTTGACAATTAGCTTGATAATAGTTAGAAAATTTATAGTCAGTAAACCCAACAATCACTGCCAATCCAAACTCAAACTTGGAAAGAAACAAACTATTACTTATAACCTCATAATAAAAAATAAAAATAAAAATAAAAATAATTATAAATATCAAATTTATTTTCATAAAAATTAAACCCACAACAACACACTATCAAGTCCGGTCTTGTGGCTAGGCCACAGGCAACTGCCTTGGCGTCCCAGAAGGGTCTCCAAATTGTTTGAACCCCTACAAAAATAAAATAGGCTCAATAACTTAAAAAGGCCAAATCTGATTATAAAAAATTAAAATAAGCTCAATAATTTGTAGAGGCCCAACCTGGCCAAGCTAATTGTAAAATAAAAATCTTTTGATTCGTCATGAGATTTTCTTTCTTTTGCTTTGTTTTGGCCATTTTTATTTTATTTTAATTATGAGTCATATTAATATATGCTTTGATTATAAACGAATTAACTACAAATTTTCTTTCTTTTGCTTTGTTTTGGCCAATTGTTTTTTTATTTTATTTTAAATAATGAGTCATATTAATTGTTAATGTATATGTGGTATTCTTAGATATATTAGTTATTGATTTCCTAAATATATTTAGGAATAGCCATAGTTAGGTTTCTTATAGGATACTTTGTGTCATAGTTAGGTTTCTACTAGGATACTCTTTCTCAGCCTATGTATATATGCCTTTTATTGTATAGGATTAATTCATTGAATACAATACATATTATTTTCGTTCTCTCTCTCTCTCTCTACTATTCTAACATGGTATCAGAGCTATAAGTTAAGTTCTTGGTGTTCTTCGCCTTACCGACAGTCGTAACCTTGGCTTGACCGCCCGCCAGACCTCAACCCATTCCGCTGCTATATTTTCCTTTTAGTATCGCTTCGTGGTGATCTCTTCCTCTATCCGCTGACTTATTTCTACTCCAAATATCTCTATCATATATATATATATATATATATTTGCTCACAATCCATTTTTTCTTTTTCTTTTTCGTGTGTTTTTGCTCCACTTTGTCTTTTCCTCTGTTTCAACCTCAAATAGGCTTCTATCTTCAAACCTATTTGAGTTTGAGGGGGGTATTATACCTATATCATGGTGAGCATGGTTATACACCATGCAAACCACCCAAGTCGCCCCCTTTTGCGCACCACCCAAGCCACCTTTCTGGCGTACAATTCAAGCTGCCCCCTCTGGCACACAATTTTTATTATACCTATATCATGGTAAGCATGGTTATATACCATGCGAACCAACCAAGTCACCCCCTTTGGCGTACCACCCAAGCCGCCTCCTCTGGCGCGCAATCCAAGCTGCCCCCTCTGGCACATAATCCAAGCCGCTCCCTCTGGCACACAATCCAAGCTGCTAGCGCACAACCCAAACCGCCTCCTTTGGCGCACAATCCAAGCCGCCCCCTAATGCACTCAGTTATCTGTTGTTATCATTATTCAACACCACTTCATAAGTTATGTGTGTGTCACACTTGCTGGTTCAACATCCAGTTTTCTACATTGTTCTGGCACGACACTTTTAAACTGTCCCGACATTGATTCTAGTTAGCTCCTACATCAGTCCGGCATGACCTTAAACTGTCCCAACCTTGATTCTGGTTAGCTCCTACATTAGTCTGGCATGACCCCTTTAAACTGTCCTGACATTGATTCCGATTTGCTCCTACATCGGTCTGGCATGACCTGAAACTGTCTCGACATTGATTTCGGTTAGTTTCTACAACGGTCCAACACGACCATAAACTGTTTCTCGGCATTAGCTCTGGCCTCTAATGTATCTCAAGCGCGCTTACACTCTCGTCTGGACTTTGCAATCTATTTGACTTTTATTTTATTTAGTTTTATTTCATGTTTTGGTTCTCTTTCCAAACTCACGATATTTATTTTCCTTGAGTTTGATGGGGGATGTTAATGTAAATGTGGTATTCCTAGATATATTAAGTATTGATTTCCTAGATATATTTAGGAATAATCATAGTTAGGTTTCTTGTAGGATACTCTTTGTCATAGTTAGAGGTCAGGAATATTTGTCATTTCTTTGATTTGTTTTAGGAAGATGGTTAAAAATTAATTTTTTATTTTTTTTGAAAAAATATATAAAAAATATAAGAAATAATATAATTCAAAATAGATTAAAAGCTGTAAGATTCCAAAATAGCCCTTTGCATAACACAACATATCAATTAGGTGCCAACTTGGAAATTATGAATATTAGTTATCATCCAGGTTTTAGTTAAATTATTTAATTTTTACCGTTTATATGACTGAAAAATTGAAAAGAAATTATTTTGATCTATTAAATTTGTAATGATTATTTCTAGACAACAAATAAATTATGGTGATGCAAAATGATGATAGAAAGTTTGTCTCTTTTATGTTTTATCATTTTTTTACCTCGATTTTTATTTTATTTTTTTCTCTTTCATTTTGGCCGTTCTTGTTTATATGGGGTTTTTTTTTTTTTCCTATTTATTTTTAAAACTAATTCTTTTAATCAAAATTAAACAAAAAATATCACATGTTGAAGTAAAATATATTATTATATTTAATCTGTACCTCTAATTCAAACTTCTCAAATATAATAATATATTATTTTAAGGTTATAAAAAGTTGATAACGAGAGTTGCTATATAATTTGATCTAAACATATAAAACACTGTTTATATTGAGTGATTATTTGGTGTTCTGTGTAGTATTGTCCCACATCATTTATCACTTAATATCTGTCAAGTTGTCCCCAAAATTCTAACAAACAGTACTAGGTTCAACATTTTAACCAATAAATAAAAGTTAAGACAAGATCCCCATATATATATATATATATATATTTGTTTATATTACCGAGTTATATGATATAATATTATTTGTGTTTATTGTTTAGAGAAATATCACATCATTGAAATTTTAAAAAAGTAATTACAAATTAATGAAAAAAATTATAAATATTAATAATTATAATTATAAATTTTTTCATGATTTTGTTTTATTTTATATCAAAATAATAAATCAATATAATGATATTATTGCACATGTGCCTATCATTTGTGCATTTCATCAAACTTAACTATAGATTGTGGGGAAATTCTATATCACCCCCGTTTGTTTTGGGTGAAAGGGAGGGTATTGGGATTGCTAATACCAAGGTATTAGTAATAGTCTTGTTTGTTTTGGGAGAAAGCCTTGGGACTATTAGTCCCTTAGTATTACTAATACCCTTGGAGAGGGGATTGGTAAGGAGGAGGTAGAGATGGTATTAGAAAAATAGTGAGGGGATTAGAAATTTTTTTTATTTTTTTTATTTTTTATATATTGGAATTTTTTTTAAATATAATTTTTAATTTTTTATATTTTTTTATTTGTTTTATTATTTTATATAAAAATAATTTAATAATTCCTCACTATTAATCCCCTCACTATCAATCCCCTCACTACTAATCCCCTCACTAACAATTCCCTCACTATTAATCCCCTCACTATCAATCTCCTTCATTCTATCTTCCAAAACAAACGGAGTTACTACATTTGTGTATTTCATTATGATTTGTTGTATTGTTAATTATGATTTATTATGATATTATTTTGATTATAAAATAAGACTTCTTTGTTATACTTTTGCGTGGTGTTTAGTTATAACTTTTTTTTTAAAAAAAAATAAATTAAATTATGTCATTTATAATAATTAAACTTACAAATGACATAACTTACATATGATGCATACCTTTACCATAACATAATTCTATAATTGTGTAAACAAACTTGGAAAGTATAAATACATATGTATTTTATCTTTGCCCAAAAAATATTAAAAAAAAAAGGTATGGGACCTATACTTTTTTTTGAGGAGATTTATTAGAAAATCATTTTTCAAGTGTTTGTATCTCAATTAGTCCATAAGATATTCTTATATTTTAATAAGTCTTATTATTTGAACATTTAATCTACTAAATCCTAATTCTTATATTTAAAGTATTTTATGGACATTTCTATCCTTACAAATATTTTTTTGAACGGTTAGCAATTTGGTGATGTAAATATTCATATTGACAGTGTAAATATTCACATTGATATGTTAGCATTCACATTGATGGTGTAAATATTTACATTGACGGTGTGAACATTCACGTCACGGAACATTCACACTATAAATGTAAATATTATTAGGGGTATTTTGATAACTATGTCACTCATAAAACTTATTGAAATATAAGAAAACAATGTAAATTAAATGGAACATAAGTAAGTGAAAAATAATTTATAAAAAAAGTACCTACTTTTTTTAAGATACGAAAGTATAAAATTTAATATATTATACATTTGATGATAAATCATTTAATAAAATACATCATAATATAAATAGATCTCAAAAGTGATTGAGTGAATTTCAACGCAAGGACCATATGAGTCTCACATATGAAAAAAAAAAAAAAAAAGAAAAAAAAAAAAAAAAAAAAAAAAGAAAAATCTTCCATGACTTGGATGTATACCATATCAAAAAATATAAAAATAAAATATGGAACATGTACTTTATTAATAATATATAATATTTAATGAAAAAGAGAAATATTAAAAAAAAAAAACAAAATTAAACACGGTTTGGTGAAAAATAACCGCAGAAGAACATCTTGTGATCCGAGTCCCACCACCACGTAACTTTCACAAACACAACACAAAACAAAAAAAATTATCTCACGTGCTTTTTGCTTCTTAAAAAGCCCGATAACGATTGTTGTACTACATTCACACACCATTGCTTGCTTCGCTTCTCTCTCTGATTTCCAATTTCTCTTTTGGAAGAGTCTACCTCTTTTGTTTACGGATCCAAATTGTTTCTCATACGGGGGCGAAATATCCTCTGCTTTCCGTACTCTTTAGACGTCAAGCTTCTCGTGACGGCGTCAGATCCTGCGACACAGAAGTAGTGAGCTGTCCGGCGGTGGTGTGCCGGATAGACCCTCCGACGATCAAGTCAGACCACTTGAGGTAGAAGAAGGCTATCAGAAAGAGAGTGTTTGTGGAGGAATGAATTCGCATACCTGTAACGTTCGTCTTCTTCCATATTTCTAGGCTGGCCATGCAGCCCCAAGATTGTACGCGCACTACCTCTGCTGTCCTTCCCTGGACAGGTGGCAGTGCTCGCCTCTCATCACCTTACGCGTGTAAAGGCTTAGTCCTTCCACCAGTACACACAGAACTGCCCAACGGCATTGAGGCGTGCGTGGAGCAGAAGTCCTCTCCCTTACGCCATTGGCCCAGGTGGCATACTTAACCGGAATACCATGACCGGCCTGTCACTTGGAGAGTTGCTATTACATGCGCATGACCGAGCTATGTGTCGCCGACCTATAACTTAGAATCAGACGGAAGCCCGACCACCTCGACCGAACTATCTTTGATCGGTTCATCACAACCGGTTGCGAGGCATGCCGGCCTCCAACCGTTCTACCTTCAATCTCGGTCATACGAGCCACTTTATATCGACTGATCGGTCCGAGGCGTACCGGCCCTGATCGAGCCCACGGTCTAGCTCGGGTTACCTTTTAGCCCGGTCAGCATCCGCTAACCCGCGTTCCGTCCAATACGTGCAAGACGCAGCTCGGCTATGCCAGTTGGTGCATGACCGGTCAATATTTCCGATCGTGCAAGTCAGGCCGCTGGCCATGCCAATAGAGAGATTAGCTCGGCGCCGCGCGGTCCGTCGCATCTGACGTTATGTTAGCTCGGCCGTACAGTCAGGCACAAATCTCCCCTTTCATTTCCTTTGCCAGTTCTGGGTAAATTTTTTAGGATCCAAATTGTTGTTCTCTAGCATTACTCTTTCTCCTTTTGTTTCTGAAACTACCCATTTCGTTTCTCGTCTCTATTGTTCTTCAATCAGGTAAAGAAGGCATTTTTGCGTTAATTTTTTGGAATTTATTTGTGTATTTAACTCTAAATTTGTTCTTTCTTCTGCAAATTTTATTTTATTTTGTTATGAATGATGCCAATATATGCTTTCAACTTTGCCATGAATTGGGTGTTTTTGTTTCTGTAATACCCCTGTTCCGTAATATGTTAATTGGTCCTTAAAATGAGTATGATTATGTGGTTAATATAATTTTGTGTGCCATTATGTGAAAATACGTGGTTTTGAATTTCTATCTGTTCACCGTAGAAATATCTGTTTGATTATCTGCTTTGGAAATTAAATTGAAGGCCTTATCGGCCACGGAACCCAAAATTGATTGCGCTATTGTAATTAGCATAATTTTTAGAGCCTACGGTGAAATTTAATTGAAAATTGATTTGGATCAAATTAATCAGATTAATATTGATGATTTAGTGCCCAACTATTTAATATTATTAAATAATAGTTAGTGGGTTATGTTGTAAAGACTCTACACCCTCAAATTCCTCTCCCTTATATCATTTTGGCTGATGCTAACTCAAGAGAGAAAGGAGAGGGTCGGCCTTAGAGAGAGAGAGGGAGAGAATTGTGTAGTTTTGGCTCAAGGCTTGGAAATCTTGAAGATTAAGTCCAAGAATTGATTAGAGTTTGGAAGATTAAGCTCCTTGGTCAATAATTCATGTATTTTAGTTATGATCTTGTGAATTCAAGTTTGAAAGAGGGTCAAGAACATGGATTAGTTTGATCATAAGGAAATTGAGTTGAATTTGTTGTAATGAAGACCTATATGTGCATGCATGTGTGTAATTGCTTTGAATATTGCATGTTTGAGCTCAAAGGGTATGATCTTTGTAAATTTGTAGTTGAAGCTCATGTTTTGATTACCTTTTCATCATCTAAGTTGAGAGTAAGGGTTATATAGCACATGCATGTACAATTCATGAGAATATGAGCTTGAATGCATGAATTTGTTATGTTAGAATGAGTTTGATGGGAGATTGGGGTATGCATGTGATTTATTTGTGAAATTGAGCTTCATTGGGTTGTAATTTGGGGTTTATACCATGTTAGTATAATTATATTTGAGATTTGAGCCATTGCATGCAAGAAATGTTAGCTTGAAGGTCGAATTTGAGCTCAAGAACACAATCTGGGAAACCCAGAATTTTGATGTCCGCTCGAGCGGGGTAATGGCCGCTCGAGCGGAAAAAACGTGCTCCCAGTACTTTTTGCAGACTTGGTGTCCGCTCGAGCGGGTGAGTTCACGCTCAAGCGGGGGAGCTACGTAGACAGGCCTTCCGCTCGAGCGCCCTATTTCACGCTCGAGCGTATTTTTCATGCAACCAGTACTTTTGCAGGCCTTAAGGGTCCGCTCGAGCGGTGGAGTCCACGCTCGAGCGGGGACCCTGTTTTCTGAAATTTTGTTTTCGCATTCAGTGTTTCGTTTTCCGTTCTCTTTCACTTGCAAGTACTCTTAGGCATGTGTTAAGCATTGTAAATGAGTTAAAGAGATAAGAACAAGGCCTAAAGAGGAATATGTGAAATAAGGAACGGATTGAATTGTTAATGACCCTTTTGTATTCATGAAATTTGTAGGGTCGAGCTCTAGGGCGAACCAACCAACCGATCACTGTGAGTAATATCTTATCAAGATATCTGAAATATACTGTTGTCCAATTGCTCACTTCTATGGAAGTTTTATAAGTTCGTCGATTTAATTGGTGGACAACGTTTTGACATAAATGAATGGACCGAAGGTCGTTTTGACATAAATGAATGGACCGAAGGTCGTTTTGACATAAATGAATGGACCGAAGGTCGTTTTGGCATAAATGAATGAACCGAAGGTCGTTTTGACATAAATGAATGGACCAAAGGTCGTTTTGACATAAATGAATGGACCGCAGGTCGTTTTGACATAAATGAATGGACCGAAGGTCGTTTTGACATAAATGAATTGACCGAAGGTCATTTAGACATGAATGAGTGGGCCGAAGGCCGTTTTGACATGAATGAGTGGGCCGAAGGCCGTTTTGACATGAATGAATGGGCCAGAGGCCGTTCTGTCATGAATGAAAGTCTGAATGGGCCAAAGGCTAGTTTGTCACTTGAGTAGGCCAAAGGCCAGTTTGACACGAGTGATAGTTTGACATAAATAATAGTTTGACATGAATAATAGTTTGATATAAGTAATAGTTTGACAAGAATAACAGTTCGATCTGAATAATAGAATGAATGGGCCAGAGGCCTTTTTGACATGAATGAATGGGCTAGAGGCCGTTTTGACACGAACGAAAGTCTGAATGGGCCAAGGGCTAGTTTGTTATGGAAAGATAAATGGGCCAAAGGCCAGTATGTTTGGAACCACAGTCACATGACCTAAATTATGTATATATATGTTAAATAGAAATATGAATTGTGCCCAAGGCCGTTTGGAGCATGTTGTTCTACATATCGTTTGTATAACTTCTGTATTTGATATTATTCACTGAGCTATCGCTCACGCTCATTCATGTATTTGTAGGTGAGCCAAGAGAAGTCCAAACCCAGCCCCAGTGAAGTCTGTCAAGAACAACAAAGGTTTTGGAGAGTCAGCCCTTGTGTCTCACGTACGAGACCCGTCTTTGCCATTTTGTTATGTATTATATTTTGTCATGTGGGCAAGGACTTTGTGTATATCGGTATATAGTTGAGATGGGTTGACTTAGACTCGAATGATCCTGTTGTGCAAAACTTTTTGGTACTATGTTTTTGTTGTGAGTTATTAACGTGCATATGTATGGTTTGTTTTGATGTGCACATAAGCACGGCTCTATAGATAAAGTTTAAAATTTTTGCTTCCATTGGCCCCTATACTCTGACGAGTTACGTCTATTTGGTTTGAGGCCGTAGGTAATCTCAGGATTACTGGCCGGTTATGTTCTTAACCCATAGGGGCGGGTTCGGGTCATGACAGTTTCCTTCATTGGGTTAAATGTTGGTCAATATGAAATGGGTATGCTTCGATGGAAGAATTTTTAAATTTGTTTTTAGCAAAATGAAGCAAGATTTGGTGAAAGTGATATGGTTTTTATTTTTATTTTTATTTTTTTTATTTTAAATCGGTAGCGAAACTGTTTGAGTTAGTGAGTCTGTTATTGATTGTTCTGCTGGTACGGCAAATTTATATGAAGTAAGATTAAAATGGGTTTGCTGCGAGTTTGTGGTTATCGATATCTTGGAATTTTTTGAATATCTTAAACTGTTGTTCTTTCATGTTTCTGATTAATTTTGTTATATTGTTCATTCTTGTTTGTTTGATGGATACAGCTCTTTGAAAGTGTAGATTCATGGACAATCTGATTTGTAAATTCTGTGAGATCAATAAATTTGTGGAGTTGTTCTTTGGAACTTGAGCTAAATTTTTGCTGATCTTGATTGGTTGGAAGGAAAATTAATGGAAACTATAGTAAATAAAATTTTTTCTTATGTTTTGTGTTGTTGTTCTTGGTCCAACATAAAATAAAACTCACCTCATGAAAGCAAGTAGTTATCTTTGGCTCAATCTTGTGAGATTAGCTTTCTCTTATTTGGAATTACTTTTATTTTTCCTTTGCCTTTATTTTCCTTTGATTAAAATGGAACACTGTATTGTTTATATGTACTAATGCATATGTATGTTTATTTTCAACATTTTACATTAACGTACTGTGATCTCATTCTTCTAATTTTGACAATATAGAAATCCTCCGGGCCATTTTCTAATCTTGAAATTTATCTTCTTATTCTTTTTTGTTGGTTTCTAATGTGTATTATTCAGGTGTCCCAAAACAAACCAGAGATCTCGTGTTTCAAAGGTTTAATTTGGTCACTATTAATTTCACTAGATAGTGGTTATAGCAACGGGCACTTCTGAAGCAGTTATGCAAGTTTTGGGTGGGGCTTTGCCTCGTCTTTTCTTTTCTGACAAATGCTTTAGCATATCAGACTCAGATTTTCTTTCTAAATCCTTTGTTAAATATAGAAAGAAAAGGGGCTCAAAGTATATGCAATTACTGAATTGTTCAAGCAAGCTACGAGGTAGCTTTGGTAATCATTGGTTTCCAGCCATAGGCAAGGTTCCATTTGGAAACACTTTAGTAGATCGATCAGTACTTATTATTTGCAATTGTCAGCAGGCTGAAAGTGTGAGTGGAGCAACTGCAGATAATGGAAATCGAACATGGTATGTGGATAATGCAAAGAAATTAAGTACAATTAATGGTATTGTGAATGGACCTGACATTCTAGACTTTGAGAAGGTTCAAGAATCAAAACAGGAAACAGAAGTCTTTACATCCAATGGCAATGCACCTGCAGTTGAACCAGTAAGAGATACCTTGCACAAGGTTTGTGTCGACTCTATTGAGGACGAGGCATAGGAATTGCTCCGAGAATCTATGGTTTATTATTGTGGTAGTCCTATTGGAACAATAGCTGCGAAGGACCCAACCAGTTCCAATGTTCTGAATTATGATCAGGTCTTTATCCGTGACTTTATACCTTCTGGTATAGCTTTCTTATTGAAAGAAGAGTATGATGTTGTTCGCAACTTCATCCTTCATACATTGCTACTGCAGGTAAATGGTTCTATTACGCACTTGATCTGACAGACAAATTATTTGCATATCCTGTTTTGTAATGGTTAGAACTCTTTCACTCATAATTCTGTTTTGGATTTTCCCGAAGTATCAATAGTGCTGTTTGTTGCTATGACTTTTTGTTAATAGTGTAATTGTTCAAAATGAACATGTGTGGTTTACTAGTCTTCTTCTTCTATTCTATTCTTTCCAACTAGTATGTTGACTCTGTTCATGATTTAAATACATGATCTGAACTTTACCTTTGAAGAAATAAGCTTGCAAATCGAATGTACTGTGTTATTTGTCCATGGTAGTGGTCAAATACCAGTTTGCCTTCAAATGGTTTGTTGAAATCTGAGAGATGGACCTGTCTGGATAGTTCAGTTGGCTAAGGCAAGCAGTCAAGAACTAGAGGCCTCTGTTTTTAACTCTCCCCGGGCTTGCCTGACGGTGAATGCGTGCATCTGTACGCATTAAGTTTGGGTCAAAATAATTTGCTATCGTAAGATGCGTTTTCTATAAATTAAAAAAAAAAGAGTTAAATAAAGGGTCATAGAGCATCAATGACTTAAATCACATGAGATACACTTTCTGAATGCTCATGTTTTTGGAAACTAATTCTAGTATAAGAAAGTTTGAACACGATAAAGTGCATTTACATAATATTATTTCATTATTGATGACATGTTAAAAGAAAATCACTCTTGCATTTCTTAAAAAAGGGCAACAGTTCTAATGAAACTTGGCCCAAAAAAAGAAAAGAAAAAGAAAACTAGTATGATAACAAAAACCCCTCACCAATTGGAACTATGAGACTTGTACAAGTCTGCATCTAGTGTACTTTGTTTTAGGGTATGTAGCACACCATGTTTTCGTACTTACCAAAGAAGAAAAGAAGGGCATACTGTGTTCTGCTACTTATTAAATAGAAAGAGTGGCGTACCTCATCCCCTCTCACTAAAGCAATATGCTTTCCATGTAACATAGTTACACGCTCCTTGCATGCATTTGTATGTAAGATGTATAGTTGAATAATAGAACAATGGTGCCTATGCCATTCTGGATTTCATGTCATATGGAAGCTGACTAGTCGCAAATACACTGCATCTATGTAATCCTTAGTTGTGTATTTGGATCCACAGGTGTTTACTTGTAATGCATACAACTGACATAGTTAATTATGTGATTCAAATATATATTGATCATTTTAGTGTAGAATTGTGCATGACTCATGTAGTCCTTATTTTGTAGAGCTGGGAGAAAACTATGGACTGTCATAGTCCTGGTCAAGGTTTGATGCCTGCTAGTTTCAAGGTGCGCACAGTTCCCCTGGATGGTGATGACTCAGCAACAGAGGAGGTATTGGATCCTGATTTCGGAGAGGCAGCAATTGGTCGTGTTGCACCTGTTGATTCTGGTAAATAAACATATCATTTCAAAAAGCCTATTAAGCAAAATATACATATCCTGGTATTAGAATTTTATGAATTTTTTTTTTTTTTCCATTTTATGATATTAATTCCAGGATTGTGGTGGATTATACTGTTGCGTGCATATGGAAAATGCTCTGGAGATCTCTCAGTTCAGGAGAGAATTGATGTCCAAACTGGAATTAAAATGATTCTGAGGCTATGTCTTGCTGATGGTTTTGATATGTTCCCAACTTTATTAGTGACAGATGGATCTTGTATGATAGATCACCGTATGGGAATTCATGGTCACCCTCTGGAAATTCAGGTTAGTAAATCATTCATATTATTGTGTGTATCTATGAAAGACATTGCCAATGCTAATGTTAGAAATGATTGTCCTAGAGAGGTGGTTCTTTTTATTTGTGGTTGACTATGCTGAAGGTTGATGATTTTAGAGAAGATACAGTGGTAGTCAGATGATTCTCTAGTTAACATTTGAATCTGATAAAAAATTTAAATATAAAATTTGATACAAATCTTGACATCTATGTGGTATTGATTGTTCTTTAGATATCACCAGCAAAATGTTGTTGATATTTATTTATTTATTTGTTGAAATGTTTCTCTTATATGCTGGATATATGTAAACTGTACCAGGGTGGATTTTCTTTTATTTTTATCATCTTTATGCTTAGTAAGATAAAACAGTATTATTTTGGTAGGGTGTTTCTTGTTGTTGTTGCAGGCACTATTTTATTCAGCATTACTTTGTGCACGTGAAATGCTTGCTCCGGAGGATGGATCAGCTGACCTAATCCGAGCACTGAACAATCGTCTTGTGGCATTATCGTTCCATATCAGAGAGTATTATTGGATTGATATGAGAAAACTCAATGAGATTTACTGCTACAAGACAGAAGAGTACTCATATGATGCTGTGAACAAGTTCAATATCTACCCAGATCATATTTCTCCTTGGCTTGTGGAATGGATGCCTAATAAAGGAGGTTATTTAATTGGAAACTTACAACCCGCTCACATGGATTTCCGTTTCTTTTCTCTTGGAAACTTGTGGTCTGTGGTGAGTAGTCTTGCCACAGCAGATCAGTCACACGCAATATTGGATCTCATTGAAGCCAAATGGGCAGATTTGGTAGCAGACATGCCATTCAAGATATGTTATCCTGCCCTTGAAGGTCAGGAGTGGCAGATTATTACGGGCAGTGATCCAAAGAACACGTAATATTTCTACCTTGAAGAAGTGATAGTTCTTCATCCTTGAACTAAGGCTTTAAAAAAAGAAAAAAAATTGTATCTCACCATCCTTGTGGTTTTTGGTGCAGTCCTTGGTCCTACCATAATGCAGGTGCCTGGCCTACTTTACTCTGGCAAACATTTTGTTTTGCCTATTTCTTGTTGGGATCGGGGATCCCGCCCAAGACCTTATAGAATTTATAACAACCAGAAAAAGACAACCACACAGAAGGAGACACAATATTTAACGTGGTTCGGCAATAATGCCTACGTTCACGGGAGAGTAACCGTTTATCATTCATGGAGAGATACAGAAATATTACAGAGGAGAAGCTCACACTATTCTCACTCACCCATTCCCCCGTCTCTCTCGCTCACACCGAGGGAGACGGTTTTCTCTAACTCACATCTCTCTTTGTTGTTCTTGCTCTCTACTTCAATTCTCTAACACCTCCTCCATTTATACACAAAGGAGGAGGGATTTGATTGGCCATCACCAACCTCTTTCCACTCTCTAGTGGTTGGAGTTGGTGAGCCACCTCCATTGTTGGCCACTTCTTCTCTAAGTGCTCCACTCTCTTTAGTGCACCACTCTCTCTAAGTGCTCCATGATCATCTTAATGGGGTGATGAATGATACATACAACAAATCACCCCCTCAACCCATGTGAGATGATCCACTACACACACAGCTGCTAATCTTGTCACGCCCAAAAACAATAGAATCTTCATCTCCTCACTGAGACGCTGCATCCCCTTAAGCTAGAGATAATACACCAGAGATACAAGAGGAGGAGGGAATCCTACATCCTCAACTCAACTCACACCACTCTCTGATTTGGAGAGAGCCTTTGCTCCTATCTCCCACGGATCTCTTCCACGCTTCCTGTCTTGGATGTCTTCACCTGCTATGCTTGAACTGGCGTAACCAAGATATCCGACACCCCCTGCTGAGATGCCCTTGACTGTTATGCCTTATCTCTTTGCATGACCAAAACTGGAGCAACAGAAAAACTCTTCATTTGTCTGGTCAAAGTTCCTGGTTTTCTTTGCTCGGAGTTTCCCTTGAACTATCCTGAACTATCAGCATTTGCCCTTTGCACTCTTGAACAACTTCCCAGCATTTCCACACACTTATTGTTCATGCCTTTTGCAATCCCTAATCTCCAGTTCAGCGATACACGTTACCTGCGTATCTATCACTTGTACTACCAGATGATGGTTGACAGTAGCTCTTTCTTCCAAAGCAACTTCAACAAATCTGTACAAGTCACCAACTATGCAACACCTTGCATAGTACCCACACCCACATTCTTGAGTGCTCATCGTGGCTCCATCTCTCCTCTTGCGCTCGAGCTCGCCTGAGAGATCCGCAACAACTCTGTTTTATTAAGAGGTGCGTTCGCGGCCACAGAATCAAAAAACCGATACCATAACCCAGGTATCCAATCATTCAGTCAAAACTGAATACCATCTGCTGTACAAAACACAAGCACTTTTTCCAAAAACACAGCAGATTCCATTGCTCAAAATCACATTGAGCCAATGCAAAGAACATGCAGAACCAATCGAGCTAGCTCTTCGATTTTCTGCAACTCAAGCTTCATCATAGTGCCAAGTTCCGATTTCCATAGGCGCCAAACAAGTTGTCCTTGACAACTCCAAACAAAACATGGTGAGCAACCCGCTTGAACCAATGCTGAGGAGACTAAACAAGTCAAAGCAACTTCGAAAGCGGTACCAAAACCATCATGTCCGATCAACCATCGAACACAATACTGCTCTCTTCAAGCTCAAATTAATCAAGAGAGCCAAACAAATTCTCCGAGAATTGAGGCAAGTTCTCCACCAAACAAAACTGGACTGTGGACATAGTTAGGCTCTAACCAGTTCAGAAGTATCGGAACAAACTTCAAATGAACTTACAAAATACCAAGAGCCAAAAAATTCTGAAGTGTCGAGCAAACTCCAGATCCCTCCAACTGCCACTCCAACCGGCAAACACAAGATGATGCACCATCTTCACAGTTGCCAAAAACCGCCCAAAAGGCGCGTGCACTGTAAATGCACAACTCCAACAGTCCCTGCTGACTCCACCGAGTCTGCAAATGATCTATCCCCTCCAAATCCAACGGTAGATTAAGGGATGGATCCCAACACATGAGATTCACAAAATCACCATCTTCACGTTTCTCCGCAGCAATCTTTTCCAATCTTCAATGAACACCAACGGTCAAACCGCTTCCAGAGAAGCAAACACCCGGAGCCTGAATCGTCACCCAGACTACCAATAGCTGATGTCTTCGAATATGGAACAGATTGCGAAAATGAAAATCCACAAGAAGAAGAAACAATCAAGTCTCACAAACCGGAGACACCCCTGGATCTAATCAGACACGATCATAGATCCCAGCTGTGATAATGAATCTCAATAAACCACGACTCTGAAAGTCGCCAATAATCCGTGAAAGACCGCCAACAACAATGCCTCCAATAGACATTGAACAAAAAATGCCAAAGCTCCACCAAGATCTGAAGTAAATTTTCACACCTTCTTCAAATCGACAAATGTGGAAAAACTCCACCAAGATCTGAAGTAGATTGTCACACCTTCTTCAAATCGACAAATGCGGAAACCAAGGCTTCACCAGATGCGAGTCTTCCAACAAAGATCCACGAAGGATCTCCAACGCCTCCACAGAGGCCAATGCCAATAAAGTACTACCATTTGGACTTATTACATATGCCAAATCTCCATAGTACACTCTGCCAATGCTGGTTCTCTCTATCCCCTAGAGAAAAACCCAATGAACTCTGAAGTTCTGCAACTAACCTGAGAGTCTCCAAATGAACTGATAACTTTTGCAACTGACTCTGAAAGGTCTTCAATTGGCTTCCAATTGGCTTCAACCGGGTGAACAAAATAAATCACCCCCATCACCCACATGGATGATAAAACACCGTTGTACAAATATGCCTCCATTCCACTGAGCATCCAGAGTGAATCTGCACCTCCTACTTGGAATGTCTTCAACCGCCACACATCATCTTGCATGGCTCGCACCTCTATCACCAGGTACTTGCATCCTCCAATAGAATGCTCAGTGTTTCCCTGTTGAGGTGACTCCACCCAAACTCTCTGGGTGCCCGTCGCGACTTCACTGCCACGAACCAGATTCAGGACAAAGAAAAAAGATTTGCCTCTCCCTGGGTGCGCACTGCAGCGTCTTATCCTTTTCATTTTCTTTGTCTGGAGCTTTCTTCTGTGAACTAATTGTTGCTGCTAGGTCAAAATCTGGCACACTGCACCTTTGTATCACATTCAGCTACGTACTCTTACACTGTTGTATGCCAGCACCTTGTATGACATTCCTGTGTACTCATCTGTGCTATTGTGGCTACGTGCTCCTACACCTTATGTATGCACTATTGCAGCTGTTGTCCTTCTACGTTCACATACTACCAGTACTTCTTGTATTATGTTTGACAGTAGCTCCAACTGCCACAATATTCCCCTGAGCCTGCACTGGTTGCCAATCATCTATTTGATGAAGTGGATTGTTCTTCTGATTGAACCAGATCCTCCGATGACATCAACAACCAGGAAAGTTCCCAGGAAAGACTGGTAGGGTCACAATCGGTCCCACTTAAGAACCACTCTCCTTAGACAGTGTCTTTTTGACAGAACTTTCCTAGACATTGTTGATCTTGAGATAATCATGTGCAATAAAAAAACTGATTGCCCTTGACCAAACCTGATCTCCATTGATTTGCCATTTGATTAAGCCTGATCTCCTTTGGTTTTCAATGATCTATCTCGATCTGTATCTGGTTGTCCAATCTGGTTAGAATCTGCCTGTTCTAACCTCTTCAGTGAATCCGCAGCGTTCCACAATATCCGGCAACCTTCCTTTGACTATTAAAGATGACAAACTCTCATGTTTTAACAGTCTTTAAAAAAAAAATGATTCAGAATTTCACCATTCTGACCTCGCGGTTGCGTCCGGAACGGTCCGATTAACTAGGACCAATCATCGCTGCACTTCCGGGGACCTCACTGAAAAATATCCCCGAAAGCTGGGCCACACCGCAATTTTCTGAAAATTCTGGGCCAATTACAATTTTCAAAAGTTCAGGGAATATTCCGTGAACTAACAGAATATTTCGTCCGCTGCACCCGATGCCGTCCGTCCCTTTAATCTGCCTTCTTTTTACAGAAACTCCGTTTCCAAAACTGACCGTACGGATGTGTCCGGAATACTCCAAATAGTCGGAAACCACTATTGGATCGCCAAAAACGGACTCCAAATGGCTTAAATCTAGCCAAAACATTTTGTACGCCTCAGATCTGCGGCTGCACCTTAGCCGCGAAGCACCGGATCCTCCCCTGCGGTTGTACTATTACCGCGTCGCACTGGATCATGCCTTCCAGATGCTGACGTGGCAGATGACGTGGCAGACACGTGGCAGTCCATGACTGGCCTATGGTGCCACATGTCGCTGACGTGGCATGCCACGTGTCGATGACGTGGCATGCCACGTGGCGTTGACTGGATCGCCACGTGGCGTTGACTGATGACGTGGTGCACTGACCTGGCGTGCGCGTGCGCGTGGCGCGTGTCATCCACGCGCGGCCTCCCACTTGTCTTCCTTCTCTGCGCGCGCGTGTGGTGCGTGGTGCGCGTGTGATCCGACGCGCCGTTGTCCTTCCTCGGCGCGTGTGGCGCGTGCTGAGAGTGGGCCTCATGCGCCTCCTTCTAGGGGCGCGTGAGGGTGCGTCCGGCTTCCGTTTGGGTGTTTTTTGTATTTCTGGACTCCTCTTGTCGAGCCCTTTGTCCTGGTAGGCTCAAAACCTGATTTCGAGCAATCCGATTTCTGGACAGATTCGAAACAGTACGGGTTTTTGTTCCGAAACGCCACCGACGAGGCTCTGTTACCACTTGTTGGGATCGGGGATCCCGCCCAAGACCTTATAGAATTTATAACAACCAGAAAAAGACAACCACACAGAAGGAGACACAATATTTAACGTGGTTCGGCAATAATGCCTACGTTCACGGGAGAGTAACCGTTTATCATTCATGGAGAGATACAGAAATATTACAGAGGAGAAGCTCACACTATTCTCACTCACCCATTCCTCTGTCTCTCTCGCTCACACCGAGGGAGACGGTTTTCTCTAACTCACATCTCTCTTTGTTGTTCTTGCTCTCTACTTCAATTCTCTAACACCTCCTCCATTTATACACAAAGGAGGAGGGATTTGATTGGCCATCACCAACCTCCTTCCACTCTCTAGTGGTTGGAGTTGGTGAGCCACCTCCATTGTTGGCCACTTCTTCTCTAAGTGCTCCACTCTCTTTAGTGCACCACTCTCTCTAAGTGCTCCATGATCATCTTAATGGGGTGATGAATGATACATACAACATTTTTGTGGTTTCCAAGTGCTTAACTTCAATGGAAGACCTACTCTTCTAATGTAACACACAATGTTTTGTTATTTTTTAGTACTTCAATTTTTTTTTTGAAACATGCATCTTCGAAGAAACACCAGACAATGCTAAATTTACTATCTAGTAGGGCCATTTTAGAGTTTTAGGAGGAACTATGTTATATAAATTTACATCACATCCTCACAACCCTTAATATAATCCTTGTCACATCCTCACAGCCCTCACATCCTCACAATCTGAGGTCTCTGTTGCTTTAAGATACTTCTAAACCCTCAACATATACTCTTTATTAGTCAGAACATGAGTTTATAGTTTAGGATGTTTGCTCTTTTCCTTTCTAATGATGTTTAGTTAGCACCGTGCTGGATGACCAGCTGGGTACTCACTATTTTCATATATGTGGATCTGCATCATTGTTACACTCACATATTTTGGGTATCATTCTAGTAATAGTTTAGTGTTGACAATGCTTTATCTTTTTCATATATGGAGTTATGCTTGTTTAATTTGATTTTTTAACATAGTCTATAGTAGTTCCTGTGTAAAAATTAGAAACAGTATGTTGCAATAATTTAACTGGTCTTTTGCAGCTCACTGTTGCATGCATTAAGATGAATAGACCAGAAACTGCTGCAAAAGCAGTAGAGGTTGCAAAGAAGCGCATATCCATAGACAAGTGGCCTGAATATTACGACACCAAAAGAGCAAGGTTCATTGGGAAACAATCGCGGTTGTTCCAGACCTGGTCAATTGCAGGATACCTTGTTGCCAAACAACTCCTTGCCGACCCTAGTGCAGCCAAAATTCTGATTACTGAAGAAGATTCTGAGCTTGTCAATGCCTTCTCTTGCATGATCAGTGCCAACCCACGAAGAAAACGCGGTCCAAAGAGGCCAAATCAAACCTATATAGTGTGAGCAGATTTTGAGAGTCTGCCACAAATTATTTGGCAAAAGTCAATTGATCGTAAACCTTGGGGTTTATAATATACACCCCAGCGAAGGTTTTAGACCGTCTTCCATTGGTCATTGTTTCTTGGCTATTAATTGTAATATAATTTTCATTTTATTTTTTTATCTCTTTTTTTGGATGGGTAAGCTCTGATTCAATAGCCTATCCATGTATTATTATTATGTTCTCTTGTTTTGCACTGCAAATATCACATTATAGGGATTATGAAACTATTTCTTGTTGAAAGCTTCTATGGCAGACACATCACTGTAATGGATAATTGAACCTATTTCTTCTGTTGGGGGACTCTATAAAATAAATGGTTTGAATCATCAAGATGATCTGAAAGAGACCGACAATCTTGAAAATTCTTAAAAAATTCTTCAGATATTGATTTGTGATTATAATTCAATTTTAAACAATAAATAGTAATCTTAATCAAACAATCAATAACAAATCGACATAACGATTTGACGTGGAAAAAATCACAATTGAACTCCTCCAATTGTGATAAAAAAAAATTATGAGTTAAAGTTATAAAACAATCCACTAAAAAGACGAAGAATTATACACAAGAATTCTTAATTACTTTTACGTTCGAATTGAACAAATTCGATGTGTCTCTATCAACACCGTCTTCACCTCGGAATTGCTTTGTTCAACGTTGAATCAACAATGTTAATGTCGAATCTACAACGATAAGGCACTCCAGAATCTATCAAAGTTTCAGATCTAAGTTTTTCGGAATTCACCGATGAATGCCTCTCTCTTTTTGTGAATGAAAGCATGAAATAACTCTTGATATTTGTCAATATATAATTCGTTAATCAATCAATTACCTTTTATATATATATATATCAAGGAAACTCATATAAAACACCCTCCAATATAGAACACTTTGTATTTTATTACTATCTGAGAATCTGAATGCCTTAAACCTTAAAAATGACAAACGACGCACTTTATACTAAGTAGAGCCGCAAAGATCGCTCGAGCGTACACTTTACCATTCAAGCGGTTTGACTAAAGGTAGTGCTCACATATAGGCCAACCGCTCAAGCACAACATCCACAACTCGAGCGATGAAACATCTTTTCTAGAAGTTTAGAACACATCCAGATATACTGGATGAACCATTCACCACTCGAACGCACAAAAGACTGCTTGAGATCAGATGGTCTCGTATGGGGAACAATACAGGTCCTGGAAAAGATTAGACGGTCTCGTGCGGGGATGGATTCTCACAACGCTCACCAAAGATATCCTAACGCAAGTTCTACCCTTTAAAACTGCTAAGGAAGTGTGGACAGAGTTGGAAACAACTTACCACTTTTTTACACAAGCTATTACCTTTTGTAATCACTTTTTAAAGGTTTTGTTTTTGTAAAGTCTCTCTTCTCTGTTAAAATTAGGATAAATTACATCATTAGTCATGTAGTTTAAATAAAGTCTCACTTTAGTTTCTATCACATATTCAATTTCGTTAAAATATGATTCCTCCATCATTTATCATTACAATTTAAAATTAAAAAAATTAGCATGTATGCAATTAAAGGGACTAAAGTGTAATTTAAAACAAATTACAAGAACTATCAATGTAAAGACGATTTGGTTATTTTAATTGTTATTTTGGTTAGACGAAAAAGAAGTTGTATTTTGGATGATATGTAATTTTTTTTTTGGTAGTTCAATAGATGGTTGTGAGAGAAAAATTGATTAATTGATATCTAAGATATGACATTTTGTTTTATTAATTATTTTAGTTAAAATCCAAGTTGTTAAACAAGGCTATAATTTGTTTTGAATTTCATTTTGGTCCATGTTTTTGATTTTTTTTCCCTTCGAAATATTAACACGGAGAGATTATATGATAACCAAATTAAAAATGTAAAGACTAAAATTATTTAAATTGAATTACAAAAATCAAAGTGAAATTTCACTAAAACTAGAGCAGCAGTAGTGTAATATATCCTTAAAGGTAGTACTACTACATTTGAAACTCTTAAAATTAATAATACTAAGGTCTCGTTTGGGGAGTAATCATTTTAGTTAAAAAGTTATTATAAGTTATCACACCACTTTTTTTTTTATTTTTTTGTATATCTTTTTGTAAAAAGTCAAAAAATTACTAAAATAACATATTTCCAAACAAGACCTAAATTTGAAGGGGTAACGAAAAATTGTTGTAAAATTTTGTGGCTGAAAATTATTATTTTATTATTTTTTCCCAACAACCTTTTCATGACAATGGGAGTCAATATTTTTTTATTTATTTTTTTTTCAAATAAAATTCTTACTTTGTTTGGAGGCAAAAAAAAAATGTTTAGTTGGTAAAATTCTTAAAATAAGTTTTTTTTTTTCTAATGTTCACAATTTTTTTTATTTTTTAGATACATCTAAGTAAGGTGCATCTAAAAAAGTAAAAAAATATTTAAAATGTCTAAAATATTTATTAAAAATAAAAAAATACGAAAACTTAAAAACTTAATTTTTAAAAAATTTAATCCAAAAAATTCAAACCAAACATTATTTTTTCCCAACAACCTTTTCATGACAATGGGAGTCAATCTCCTAAGTTTTTATTTTTTTTATTTTAATAAAATTCTTACTTTGTTTGGAGGCAAAAAAAAATGTTTAGTTGGTAAAATTCTTAATTATTATATGTTGTAGTGACGTACGTGTTGAATGGATGACAGGCGAAGAAACAGAGGAGTTTCTTTTGGCATGTCAGCCACTGCAAATAGCGGCAATCAAAGGTGATTGGGAGAGCGCCATGAAATTCATAGAAGAATCACGAGTTGCAGCCAGGGTTCCCATCACTCGATATTCAGAAACGGCACTCATGATCGCGGTTAGGATTATTCGAAGGAACCATTTTGTGAAGAAGCTGTTGCAGAAGATGGAACCAGAAGATCTTGCTAACCGTGATGTCGAAGGCCAGACTGCCCTTCACATTGCTGCAGGAGTGGGCAACATTGAGGCAACCAAACTGTTGCTAGAGAAGAACCCAACGCTGTCTAATGTTGATGACTTTGATGGAGAAATAGCTCTCCAGTGCGCTGCTCGCCATGGGAATAGAGAGGTTGTTCTTTACTTATTGGACGCCACAAAACAAGACCAACAGCTTCAACCATTTGAGGATAAATTAGGTGCTGCACTGTTGTGTGATCTGTCTACTTCTGGACTCTATGGTAAGTGATTATTAACTAAAACTGTAAATTTACGACGTTAGTATTACGAATGAAGAAATCAATCTTACTTTCATATACTTTGTGCAGCAGATATATATACACATACAGGATAACAAACATTTGTTTGAAATCCTAAAATGTAGAGTAGTTAAAACTGAGTTAAAACTGTTTCCTAACTCTAAAGTACAAGTATATCAAAAGAATTCAAAATGGAGAAACTAAAGGACTGTTACAATCTGTACAAGTATTTTGAATGAATTCAATTCAAAATAGATCTGTTACAATCCTGTGATATGCCCCCTCAAGATGGAGCGCGGGAGAGAAGTCCAATCTTGGATTTGAGATCCAGAAAACGAAGACGGTGAAGAGGTTTAGTGAGGGCATCGGCAAGTTGATCTGCTGAGGAGACATGAGTAACCCGAAGGACACCATTTTGGACTTGGTCTCTAATGAAGTGATAATCGATGGCAACATGTTTCATTCTGGAGTGGAACACGGGATTGGAGCAGAGTTGGGTAGCACCAACATTATCACAATATAAAATGGGACAGCAAGGGAGTTGAACACCAAGATCAGTGAGAAGATAGCAGAGCCAGTTGAGCTCAGCTGCTGCATTAGCGACTGACCGGTATTCCGCTTCAGTGGAAGATCGTGCAACAGTTTTCTGTTTCTTAGAACTCCAAGAGACTGGATTACAACCAAGATAGATAACGTAAGCACTGGTTGAAGAAAAATCATTCTTGTCACCTGCCCAATCGGCGTCTGCATAGGCGTGTAAATTCAATGGGGACCGGCAATGTAGTTGGAGGCCGTCATTAATAGTTCCACATGGATAGCGTAAGAGACATTTAACAAAGTTCCAATGATCGGTTGTGGGAGTGTGCATGTACTGGGAAAGCTTGTTAACCGCAAAAGCAAGATCTGGTCTGGTAATCAAGAGATATTGAAGGCTGCCAACAACTGTTCGGTACTCGGTAGGATCAGGCAAAGCAGAGCCGGATTTTAACAAAGCTGGACATGTTGGAATGGGAGTGAGCACAGGTTTGGCATCAGTCATATGAGTTCGAGCGAGAATATCCAAAATGTAATGCCGCTGAGACAATAAAATCCCTTGCTGATTTGGGACGACCTCCACACCCAAAAAATAGGAGAGCTGTCCAAGATCCTTAATTGAAAACCGATGAGCAAGAAGATCAACAAATGAGTTGATCATGTGAGTGTTGTCTCTAGTGAGAATTAAGTCATCCACATAGACCAGGATATACATTCGATGACCAGCAGTGGTGAGAACAAATAGTGAAGTATCTGCATGAGAATTTTTGAAGCCTGAGGTAAGAAGGAAAGTTCGAAGTTCATGATACCAGGCTCTCGGTGCTTGTTTGAGGCCATAGAAGGCCTTTTGAAGTTTGCAGACATAAGATGGATGATCTTGATCAACAAAACCTGTGGGTTGTTGCATGTAGACATCCTCGGAGAGGTGGCCTTGTAAAAAGGCATTGTTAACATCCAGTTGACGTAAGGACCAACCCCGAGAGATGGCAAGACTGAGGACAACACGGACTGTTGTGGGTTTTACAACAGGACTGAAAGTCTCGAGATAATCGACGCCGGGTCTTTGATGAAATCCTTTGGTGACCAATCGTGCTTTGAACCTGTCAATAAAGCCATCAGAGTTACGTTTAATTCGAAAAATCCATTTGCACCCAACTATATTCATGGTAGAATCAGGTGGGACAAGTTCCCATGTGCCGTTTCGAACTAAAGCATCACACTTATCAGACATGGCTTGACGCCATCGTGGATCTTTAAGGGCAGTAGTTACGGTAGTTGGTTCAAGGTCATCGGGTTTGGAGAGTTGGGTATGAAGGTTCATTTTAGTGATGGGTTTATGAATGTGGTTCTTTGCTCGGGTGGTCATTGGGTGAGTGGGAAGGGGATGAAGTTCAGGTGGGTTAGGAGGAGGTGACTCGGGGATAAGTAATGGTGGATCGGTGGAGGGTGTGAATGAAGGTGAGTGTGAGTGGGTGGTTGCGGTAGTGGTTGGAACCTGTACTGGAATGTATGGTGGAGCTGCAAGTTGAGGTTGCTGAAAGACGAGGACTTCCGATGGTGTATGGAGTGGCGGCTGGAAAGTAGGTGCGAGAACTGGAATTGGGACAGGAATCCAAGTTGCTATGAGGTTGGGGAGAGGACAAGAGGACGGGCCAGACCGTGAAGAGTATGAAAAGTGGGATTCAACAAATTTGACATGTCCGGAGACATAGATTTTGGAGGTGGAAGGGTCAAGACAGAAGTATGCACTTTGAGTGAGAGAGTATCCAAGAAAAACACACGGCTTGGATCGGGATTCAAGCTTGTGGGAGGTGTAAGGTCGGAGCCAAGGGTAGCGTAAGCAACCAAAGACCCTTAACTTGGAGTAGTTGGGGGCTGTCAGAAAGATTTTGTGGTAGGGTGAGGAGAGATTTAAAGTGGGAATGGGCATTCTATTGATAAGGTAGATTGTTGTAGCAAAGGCATGAGTCCAGTAGGAGAGGGGTAAAGAAGCATGAGTGAGGAGAGCTAGACCGGTTTCGATGATATGAAGGTGCCGTCTTTCAGAGTAACCATTGTGTTCAGGTGTGTGAGGGGGAGTGGTGAGATGTGAGATACCATTGGTGGAAAGAAAATTAGCTAGGGAAAGGTATTCACCACCATTGTCGGAATAGAGTGTTTTGATGGTGGAAGTGAAGTGTTTTTCCACAATGACTTTGAATCTTATGAAGACTTCTTTGACATCAGATTTGTGTTTGAGTGGGTAAAACCAAATATATTTATTGAAATGATCAATACAAATTACATAATATTTAAAGCCATTATGGGAGTAAATGGAAGAGGTCCAGACATCAGAGAATATGACTTCAAGAGGTTGAGTAGAGACAATGGTAGAGTTTGAGAAAGACAATTTGTGACTTTTATTGCAAAGACAAGCATTACATGAAAAATCAGAAGATAAAGGTGAAGATAAGCCTAAGGCATTGCTAGAAACAATATGCTTGAGAATTGGAAAAGCTGGATGTCCTAAGCGATGGTGCCAGTCAATGGTTGTTGTCTTGATTGTAGAGAAAACAAGTAAAGAGGAGGAGGGTGGCCACTCATATACACCATCTTTAGTCTATCCCTGCAGCAGTGTGGCCCCGGTGTGAAGTTCCTTCACAAGAAAAGTGAATGGTAAGAACTCAATGGAAACATTGTTAGAAGTGCAAAATTGTGAAATAGAAATTAGGTTCTTTTTCATAGATGGAACACACAGAACATTGGTTAATGTAAAGTTTTGGTGAGGAGTGTTGAGAGAGGTGGAACTAGTGTGGGTGATGGCAAGATTGGAGCCATCGCCGATCATGATGTCATCAGTGCCAAAGTAGGGAGCATGCAAAGAGAGGTTGTCGAGATCAGATGTGACATGATGGGATGCACCACTATCCAAAAGCCAGGAGGGCGTGGTGGAAAGTTGGGTGGCAAGATGAGCCTGTGGTTGCCAGGGTGTGCCTTGTGGGGAAGAGCTGGAGGTGGTGAAAGACTGAATGGGTACAAGACGAAATGAAGGACACCGTTTGGCAGTGTGACCCTGAAGCCTGCAAATTTGGCAGTGACCAAGGTATGGTCTGGGTGGAGGACGTGGGCCCTGTGATGAATGGGGTCCTGTAGTGGTTGTAACAGGTGGGCGGTTGGTGGAGTTGAGGGATGGCCGCCAATTGGTGGGGGTAGTGTTTTGTGGTGGGGAAGGACGCCAGTTTCTGGTGTTGGGTTTGTATGTGGGATTTGCAGTGGCTGGAAAGTAATGGGGCTCAGGTTGGTGGCTTTGAAGGGAGGCTTCAAAATTAAGGAGTTTTTCGTGAAGTTCTTCAAAAGTGATAGAGGTATCTCTTGCTTGGACAGCTCGAACTAATTCTTTGTATTCATCACCGAGGCCATCGAGGATTTTGTCGGTGATATCTTCTTCATCTATTGGAGCACCAAGAAGAGCAAGGTCATCGGCTCGAGTTTTGATGGTTTGCATAAACTCAGTGATGGTGAGGGAGCCTTTGGGGGTGTTTTTGAGTTGGGTTTTGATTTGTTTGATACGGCCTCAAGAGGGTTTAGCATAGGTGTTGGCTAGAATTGTCCAGGCTTGTTTAGAGGTTTTGGCTTGAGCTATGAAAGGAATAATGGTGGGTGAAATGGAGCCAATAATAGCATTGAGGATCAGTTGGTCCTGTCTGTTCCATAGAGTGTGACTGGGATTAGGAATGATGTTATTTTCTTGGGTTAAAGTGGCTGGCGGACATGGGTTGGAGCCATTAATGTAGCCAAGAAGGTCATAGCCAATGAAGAGGGTTCGGAACTGCAGTTTCCAGGAGAGGTAATTGGTAGAGGTGAGTTTGAGAGGGGCTTGGGCAGCAACGTTGATGCTGATGAGAATTTGGTGTGCTTCATTGGTGTTGAGGATGGTTGCAGGGGCAGACTCTGTAGTCATGAGTGCTGATGAACAGGAAAAAAAAAATGGAACAATGGATCGGTTTTAGGCTACTGATACCATATTACGAATGAAGAAATCAATCTTACTTTCATATACTTTGTGCAGCAGATATATATACACATACAAGATAACAAACATTTGTTTGAAATCCTAAAATGTAGAGTAGTTAAAACTGAGTTAAAACTGTTTCCTAACTCTAAGGTACAAGTATATCAAAAGAATTCAAAATGGAGAAACTAAAGGGCTGTTACAATCTGTACAAGTATTCTAAATGAATTCAAAATAGATCTGTTACAATCCTGTGATAGTTAGTCCTCTAATAGTTTAAAGGTTAAAATTATTTTATATCCTCCTTTTCATTTTAGTCCCTTCAGTCATTTTGGTCTTAAAGTTGTCAATTTGGATTAATTTAATCCAATTTCAAACCGTTGTTTAAATCGTTAATGGAAAAATTATAAATATTAACTATGATTAGTAAAGTATATATTTTGTGTCATTTTGATCCCTAAAGTATCAATTTTGTCAATTTCGCCTTTCAATACTAGAAGCTTATGTTTCATTTTCTTTAGAGTAAACTAGATTGATAATCTCTATATTTTGCTTATTGTGCCATTTTGGTCTCTATCATTTCAATTAGCTCGATTTTGACCATTAATTTTAGATTTTTTTTGTCAAATTAGTCCAATTAATAGCACCGATTAGAGTTTTCGAAGAAAAATGGCCGCTAGTTGTTTGAGATTAACTTAGTAAGTTGAACAAATTTACAATTTTGCCTATAAAAGCGCGACATGTGTTGCTTATATGCGAATTTTTCATCCAAAAAAATTGTAATAATTACACTAAATTGACACGAAATTATAAATTCAAGATCAAAATCGAGCCAATTAAAATTGTAGAAACCAAAATGACACAATGACTAAAGTATTATGACTAAATTGATTTGAATTTAATATTTTAAAATTTTAATTAACAAAATCAAACTTTAGGGACTTAAACAAAAATGTGTTAAACTTTAGGAACTATAGCTTTAATTTATCCATTATAATTTTTTTTGTCATTGTAGCAGGCTAAAATTTGACATTTGAATGGAAAAAATGACTTTTTGCAATATTTTTCACATTTTCATAAAATGAACTTAAAATTTTGGGGGGGGGGGGGGGGGGGGGGAATGGTATGATATTGTTAAAATTGAATAACTCCCTTCTAATTACATATTTTTCATTAATCTTACAGACATTGCTCTAACCTTGCTTCAGCGCTACCCTAATTTGGCATGCATAGAAGAATTCTCTCCTTTGAAGATAATTGCTGCAAAACGTTCTTCATTTCGAAGTGGAACCTCCTTAAACTTTTGGCAGAATTTAATCTATACGTGTTAGTCTCTTCAACCTCTATTCTTTCTTATCTATTACCTATTCTAAAATTTTCTTTATTGATTTTTTTTATTTTATCCATTTGTTGGCAAAATGATGGACCAACTATACCAGTAGTTCCCAAATTGTACTTTCTTGCACTTTAGTTAAGGAAAGAGGATATATAATCTAGTTAAGCAAAAATATTCTATGAATTTCAATCCATAAATCATTTTATACGAGCATAGTTTGTTGGGATATTTTAACAAAAATAAATTATATTTGATAAAATAATTATAGTTTTATTACAAATTAATATTATACATAATATGTATTTGTTAGAAACTTTTAATATTTATGAAGGATTAAATTTAATTCTATTGATTATACGACTCCAATATAAACCCATCCTCTACACCTGTTTTGAAAAGAGTAATGCTACACTTACTACTTTTTTATATCATTTTTAATGTACCACCTTATGTGTTAGCACATCATTTGATATAAATATGAGTGATGAGACCCATTACACAAATTATAGGTTATCTTGGAGAAGATGAGTGAATTGAAAGGTGGAATTTTTTTTTAGAGAGTTCTATGGTACTTTTATATATTATATATGTTTTGGGCAACTTTGGTTCTTGACGTGATTCAAGTTTTGGGTGGTAATGAACATTGGATGAAAGACACTATGAGCATTTTGAATTTTATCTTAGAACTGCTTCACTCTAGTTGTAACTTTACAAGGGAATGAAAAATAATTTTAAGATAGTGACAATGCGACTCTCAAAATCTTACATCTATTTTTCTCTACTCATGTTTTTGTCTATATATTATTTATTCTCTGTTACTATAATATTTGTGCTCAATATCTTTGCTAATTATTTTGCTAGACTAAAATAATTCAGTGAACTTTCCACTCTCTCTCTCATGTAGATGTTCCTGTGGAATTGGAAAACATTGCAAAGCCCCATAGCGGAGGAGATATTAAGAATCCTATCGACTGCTTGATTTGTGGTAACCTTTAATCAAACTCCATCCCCACAAAATACCATATATTTATAGGGATAAAAATTAATGAAATATGGTGTGTTTGGTTGTAGGAAAAATTTGATTGTTTATTAAACATTTTAAGGTAAAATTGGCATTTTGGATAACAAAGAGCGTTGACGTGTAGTGTAGTTTCAAAAACCTCACTAATCCCCCTCTAAACCTGTCAATCAAACAAAACAACCCAAAGAATTTATCATTCTTCTCAAATTTTCCAACTCGCGGCCCTCTTGCTTTCCATGATTATCAAAAAGGAAAATACATTTCATTTTGCACTATGTTCCCTTTTGACTTATTACTAAATCCATACCACAATGCGTATCCACAAAAAAGTAAGGGGAAAGCACCAATAAATACCAAATTTGAAAATGTTAACCCATTTAGTCCTGAAGGTTTTTTGTTGGACTAATAGGTCCTATTTTCCAAAAAGTTTACTATAGACCTTTTTATGATTTCCCTTCTTTTCAAACATCAAACATTATTCATCAAATATCAAACATTAGCAACGTCAAGATTATTTACCAAATATCAAACATTAGCAACGTCAGGATTATTAGTATAATGTCGGTGAAAACATTAGTAACGTTAGAATTATTCATCCAACATCAAACATTAGCAAAGTCATCCGATGTTTGTGGGTGAACAACAGCAACATCAAAAACCATCAAACATCATCAAAAACATCAAACATCATCAGAACATCATTTATTTTGTAGCTATTGCCTTAACAACATTGGTTTTGAATCTGGTTCAAATTAATTAAATTACAAATCTAATTCTCCTAAAATGAAGATTACGGGAAAAAAAAAAAATTTGACAAATACAAAGCAATTTTGAAGACCCAGTGTTTAACAGAGTGTGGACTATTTATTGGTTTTAGGATAGTACTTGCAATGTTGAACTCTAAATGGAAGAATACTAAAAATGGTTGCAGATCTTAGAAGCTTCACCCGAAAAATCAAATACTCTGTAAATCAAATACTCAAATTCCCCGTTTTCGAACAAATTACAACAATCTAAAGCCCTAGGTGATGTTTGTGGGTGAACAACAGCAACATCATCAAAAATCATCCGATGTTTGTGGGTGAATAACAGCATCATCAAAAAAACATCAAACATCGTCAAAAAAATATCAAACATCATCAGAAAACATCAAAACCGTCGGATCAACTTCATGAAAAAACATCAAACATCATCAGAAAACATCAAAACCGTCGGATCAACTTCTTTATCTGAAGCTGTTCGTGACAGAGAAACACTCCGGTGTGACGCACACGTTTGATCCGGAGACGAAGACTTGGTCTGGACAGTACGATCTCCGTCCCGATCCGTGTATTTTCTACTCTGTGATTGCGTTTTCCGATGACCGTTTGATCTTAGCGGGACTCATCGGAGAAATGGATAATGTCAGAGGAGTGAAACTTTGGGGAGTGAATTGTGAGAGCTTTAAGTGTGAAGAGATTGGAGAGATGCCATTGGAGTTTCTCGAGAAACTGAAGGGAAAGAATTTTCGACTTTCTTCGATCGCTGTTTGTTTGATGTTGTTTTGATGATGATGTTTGATGTTATTTTGATGATGATGTTGTGATATAAAAAAAGGACTAAATGGTTTATAAAAAAACACTCAGGACTAAATAGAGTAACATTTTTTAATATGAGATTTATGAGTAATTTTTTCAAAAAGTAATAATAAAGTTTAAAATAAAATTTAAATCATAGCTTGGGCAAAAAAATACATTTATAATTATTGATTAAAATGATTCATTTTGAGCATTACTTGTGAATGAAAATCTATGTTTGTCTTTGACTTGGTAGCAGTAAGTTTGCCACCATGGCATTATTGCCTCTCATATGTTAACTGGTTTAGTATTTGTTGTGCAGTGAAGCAAAGATTGCGTACGACGTTTTGGAAAGTTGTTGAAAAAATTGGTAGGGATCGGGGTGAATATATACCTTTTTTTTTTTTTTTTTTATGGTTTTGCTAGACTTTAATTCATTTTTTTAACTAAATCTTTAAAAAAAAGTTCATTTTAATTATAGTGCCACAAATAAAGCACATCCGAGAAAAGAAATTAGTACACCGTCAAGTACAGAAGCTTGTCCAATGCATTTGCATGAAAGTTGCAAAAACAAAATTCACAGAAGTTGTTAGGATATTTGTACCAGTGTTAACAAAAGCAACATCGGCTGGGATTCATGAAATTGTTGAAAATATTATAGTCATGCCCTACTATGATCCATCTTCCTAACGCAAAGATGCAAAGCATATTCCAATATGCAATTGCATGTCGTAGTGAAAATGTGTTCAACCTCCACTACGCCAAAATTGGGTTTTAGTGGCGGTTTTTTACCGCCGTTAAAGCCTTTAACGGTGGTAATTTAGGACCGCCGTTTATACTTGTATCGGAAAAGGTACAATCGTCGTAAAAGGGTAAATTACCGTTGTTAAAAGTCGACTAAAAACGACAGTAATATAGGACCAAAATGGCAGTTCTTTACTGCCGTAAATAGGTTCAAATTTTTTAAAAAATAATTCTCTCTTCTTCCAAAAACGGCAGTAATATAGGACCAAAAACGGCGGTTCTTTACCGCTGTAAATAGGTTCAAATTTTTAAAAAAATAATTATCTCTTCTTGCACCTCCTAGGCCTCAAACCCTTGACCTCTAATCCACGCACACCAACCACTACACCACAGCCACTTTATATGATATATATTCCCTAAATAAATATTTAAACATTACTTTTTCTTTATTATAGATGGTCATGTTCAACCTCTGGCCGCACGTGGTCACCGCACGCCAGAGTTCCGTCGGAGCTCCGCCGGCAAAGACTGCCGTCATTAACGGCGGTAATGAGAGGGCTTTAGCGGCGGTTTCATTACCGCCGTTAAAAGAGGGTTTTAGTGGCAATTTTTTTAACGACGGTTTCATTACCGCCGTTAAAAATACTTTAGCGGCAATTTTTTAAACGGCGGTAACGAAACCGCTGTTTAAGATACATTAACGGCAGTATTAACGGCGCTTTCGTTACCGCCGTTAATAGTATCTTTAACGGCGGTAACGAAAACCGCCGTTAAAAAAACCGCCGTTAATGCCCTGTTTTGGCGTAGTGCTCGTATGTGAACTTGAGGAGTCTACTCATATATATCTGTCAAATTTGGACGCCTCAGGGAACAATGCTCTGCATTTGGCTGCATTGTTGGGACCTCAGCAGCAACTCAGTCTCAGTGTAAGTGCAGCTGGTGCAGCTCTACAAATGCAGCTCGAATTGCAATGGTTTAAGGTAAAATTTTCCATTCCCCAAAGGAAATAAATAAAATGATCAAGCAATTTCTTTATATTTCATTCTTCTCTTAATTACTTGACTTTACCACACAAGATACATATGCCCATATTACTATCCATGTTTTTGACTATGACTTTGTCAACTCAGATGTCTTAGGACAACCCCTACCATACTCAAACTAGAGGTTGTTGATCTTAAAGCTGCGTTGAATCATGGATTTGGATAGAGATTTAGAAACGGAAAGGAAAATCAATTTTTTTTTTTCTTATATGTTTCATTCACATTATTTTCACATTTTCTCTTTCCCTTTTTAAATCCTTATCTAAATCTATGATCCAAAACATCTAAGTTTGAAATAGATGAAAGTTGCTTTCTGATTCCAAAATCCCCAAGTTTTGATGCAAAAACTTTCTCGACTGATATGGCTCATGACAACCCCTTTCCCACTACTCAGATTAAAGGTCATTGAGTTTTTATGAAAATTGCCTTTATCATTCGAAAGCTATTTTTTGTTAATTTGTACAGGAAGTGGAAAAATTGGTACTGCCTGGAGACAAAGAAGAGAGGAACACAAATGGAATGACACCTGCAGAAGTATTTACTAATACACACCAGGAGTTGGTAAAGGAAGGAGAGAGGTGGATGAAAGACACTGCCACTTCATGCACAATTGTAGCTGCCCTCATTGTCACCGTGGTTTTTGCGGCTGCCATTACAGTGCTAGGTGGAAACAACAACAATGCCGGGCATCCATATTTTTCCAAACATAAAGCCTTTTTAATCTTTCGCATATTTGATGCATTGGCTCTTTTCTCATCCATTACTTCTGCGTTGATGTTCTTGTCCATCCTTACTGCTCGCTACACAGAAGAGAATTTTCTCTATGCTCTCCCCAAAAGATTAATCATTGGTCTTGTTATGTTATTTGTCTCTCTATTATCCATGATGATTGCCTTTGGAGCCACACTCTATCTAATGTTTGGAGATAATAAGGTCTGGATTCTTGTTCTTGTCCTTGAAGCCTTGCAATTTCCTCTCCTTGTAGTGATGATAAAATCCATTTCGAGTTCGGCCACCTTTGGCAAGCGAAGTGATCGTATGCTCTTATAGGTAAAAAACATCAATGTTGAGAATGTGAAAACATATCTTCAGCCAAACTCCTCTAGTATTCAATGGTATTTCAAATTACAATTGCTATTTGATTTGGTGGTGCAATGCAATGACTAATAAGAATATTCAGTTGCTTTGTAACTAATGAGTTATTACTGTTTGATTATTTTGTCATTGTCGTCAAATTTCATTAACAAAACATGTGAGTGGTAGTCATGTATGTGAGTAATAGCTGTCGGTATTGGTTTCGCTATTTTCTCTCTATTTCTTTTGTGATGGGATCACAAATGGTATTTATATTTAATTTTTTATAAAAAAAAAATGGGAAATTTATCAAAATTTTTTTTTCAAGTATTTGTATCCTAATTAATCCATAAGATATTCTTGTATTCTAATAAGTCATATTATTTTGAATATTTGATATACTAAAACCTAATTCTCATAGTTAAGGTTATAGACAATTTTACCCTTACAAATATTTCTTAAGCCCTTAGCAACTTGGTGATGTGAACATTCGCATTAAATAAATTTGACAATGTGAATGTTCACATTATAGAATATTCACATTATCAATGTGAATATTAATACATGTTTCAACATATTATTATTAGGAGTATTTTGGTAACTATGTTAGGACTTATTGGAAAAATAATTTAGACTAAGCGGAACATAAGTAGGTGAAAAGAGATTTATGAATAAATGTCCAAAAAAAAAAAAATATAACAAATGATTATTTGAGTTAATTACACGTTTCACTAAGGTGGACTTAAAGTGTAAGGATTAAATTGTTTAAATTGAATATATAAGAACTAAAATAAAATTTAGATCAAACTATTGAGGGGGTGTCCCATAACGTTACCCCTTTTTGACTTTATTATTTCTTGTTAAATTGAACAAATAATTCTTTGTTAATTACACTTTTCACTCCTGTAAACTTAAATTGTAGGGATTAAATTGTTCAAATTAAAACTATAAGAACTAAAATGAAATTTAGATCAAACTATTGAGGGTGTGTACCATAACATTTGCCCTTTTTGACTTTATTATTTTCTTGTTAAATAGAACAAATAATTATTTAAGTTAATTACGCTTTTCAGTCCTGTAGACTTAAAGTGTGTGGATCAAATTATTTAGATTGAAAATAAAAAAATTAAAATGAAATTTAGATCAAACTATTGACGGTATGCACCATAACCACAGTTCTAAATACCGGCCCATATGCTACGTATCGGCCGATACGTATCGGAAAAATAGGATACCGCAACGGATACAGGCCGGTATACCACTGAGATTGAAAATCGTAGGAGTATCGGCCGAGTCCCGGTATGTATCGGTCTGTAACCGTTACACAAGCCGTTACATAAGCCGGTTCAGGTTGATACTCACCAGTTCGGACTGGTACGGGAAAGAAAAAGCTGAAAAAGCTGTGAAATGATTTTTAAAATTTCACCGTCGCGACACCCGGTTCCCGATACATATCGATCGATACTACTGATACCAATACTATGCGATCGATGCCGTTATGTTACCCGGTACCGCGATTTAGAACCTTGACCATAGCATTACCCCTTTTTGACTTTATTATTTTCTTGTTATTGTCTCTACACATCACATGTTAGACGAAATGCTGAAATAGTTGAATGCTCAAGGTGCTTCACCAGGTTTTGTGGATCATTTGCTGTTATGGTGGGCAGGAGGGAGGATGAAGAAGATGGAGAGGAAGATATGTAATGCTATCCCATTGGTTGTGTTGTGGTCAGTTTGGAAACATAAAAATGAGTGTTTTCAGAGCATCTAATCCAAACCAAACTGAGTTGTGTGACTTGATTAAGATTAGGATAGCTTTGTGGTTGAAACCACTCTTTAAGGATTTTCAGTTTACAATCAATGACTTCATTCTCAACTTGAGGCAGATCAGGATGTGCTTGGGAGGAGTTGTGATGCAATGAGTTGGAGGTGATTTGCTAATGGGTGTGGCCTAGCGATTGGGCTAGTTTATTAGCTCTGCTGTTTGTTTTCTGCTTTGCTTTTCTTGGCTGTAGTGTTGGTTACTCACCAACTTCGGGGTTGTGCTAGCATAGGATTGGGTAAGCTTCGCGATGCCAACATAGTTGAGATGACGTAAGTCTATTGTAATGCTCTTTGCATTTTCTCCACTTTGTTGATGTAATTTAAATGGTTATACATTTATTCATTAATAAAGTTCTTTTTTGACAGATAAAAAAAAAAAGAAAAAATGTTAGACGAAAACAAAGTGGTTTTTGAATTTAAGGATTTGAGACGATTTGTTGAGGAAAATAAAAATTCTATTTTATTTACTTTTTTATTTTTATTTTATTTTTTCCCTATAAATCTCAAATCTTAAATCCAAACACAATTTGAAAAGAAAAAAAGATAAATGTGGGTAAATATGAATGAAATATAGTTACATTTCACTTATATTTTTTTTTTCTTTTCTAAATCCTTATTTAAATCTAGGGCTGGACAAACATCCATTCAACCTACTAAAACCGAATTACCCGAATCAATCCACTACAGAATGTACGATTTCAATGATTTGAGCAGATGAATGTGGATGCATTTTCCCAATTTGCCTAAGTTTGGATGAATGGCATGCCACCCGATCTGCCAACACTCCTAAGAAAATGATGTTATAGCCACTCGACCTAACCCGATCTGGCGAATCCACCTGACCCAACCCAATCCAAACACAGCCAATAGACATCACATGACAAATATGCTAATGGCATCTAATAGAACCTTAACAATTCAAGTAGGTCCATATACATTTTTTGCCACAGAATGTTATCTACTGAGTCAAAAATGTTTTGAACTAGTTAGGATTTGGGTGGATTTGGCTGTAGGAGGTTTATCAACATTGATCACTGCCAAAAAGACGTTGCATTGCATGTGAAGGATGGTTCACATGCTCTTTTCTTATTAATTACCAGGTCTCATATTTTTTTTTTTAATTTCATTCATGTGTAACTATCAGATGTTTGTTGTTTTAGAAACAACCCAAAACTAGTTTTTAACATTTATTTTTGGATTAATTACACTAAGACTATTTAACTATTAAAAAATACTATTTTATCTTCTTTATCTATAAACTGATTGACTCCTCTATTGTGCCTAGGACTCAGAAAGAAACACCAAACACACGCAGAAAAGAGACACACAAAGATTTATGTGGTTCGATAAATTGCCTACGTCTGTGAAACTCTCACTAATTGAACAAAGGGAACAAAGATTTATGTGGTTTCATCAATAAAGATCTTCTTTGCCGCTCAAAAAAAAAAACCTCACCTTACTCACTGATCTCACTCTGTTTTTAAGCTCATATTTGCTCATCTCTCACCCTCTTTATTAAGGGAGGCCATTTTTTCCTCTTCTTTTCGGTGCTCCTTTTGACAAACTTGCACATGCAAGTCTTCAACCACTTCAGACTTTGAGCATCCTTCTTTCGGTGCCTACTCCTTGACTTGGAGTATCCGAGCCAACTACTTCAACATCGTCAACTATGAAAATCATACAAATACACCCTTTTGGGAGGTGGCTTAGAGAAGATTTACAAGGGGTGAAAGTAATACATTTTTACAGTTGAGTAGGTCAAAATATATATGGTTCATATATGAGGAGAGTAAAGTTATAATAGTTAATAGTTGAGGGGTCTTGGTGTAAATAATATTTTAAAAAAAAAATAATTTGTTATTTATGTTCATAAAAATTATGGATAAAAACTTGTTTGATGTTTATTTTTGTTTTTATAAAACTTTAAATCTCAAAGTGTTTTACAGTTAAAGAAAGAATAATTTAAATATTAGGGACCAAATTAAAACACTTATCTTCCCTATGCTTGTCTTGCCCAGTACACCTGCGACTTTGTTCGTGTTCCTGCAATTTCCTCTCCTTGTAGACATGTTCAAATCCACCTACTCTACCATTTTTGTTAAGCAAGATGTTGATATGCTCTACTAGGTCAAACATCAAAACAAGTTCAAAGACTCCATATATATAATCTTCAGCTCAACAACTGTTTATATATTCAGTGGTTCCTACTCTCCTTTCTTCTCTAGAATTCTCTCAATAAGCACTTGTAATATTACTTGTGTTATTATTAATAATAAAAGGAATAAGCTTATATCGTTATAGAATTATATAGAACTTTTTATAAAATAATGTAACAATGGATATATAGTACTGTAATTTTAATTCAGAAACAGAAAATAACCCAATTTTTTGGGTGGATAGTTCACAATCAAATGTAGCATTATTTTGGGTGTTGGGAAGAGCTAAATATGTAAGAAATTATTAAAGGCGACAAACTCATCTTAATTGTAATAGTAAATATGTAAAATAAATAAATAAATAAAATAAAATAATTAAATAATAAATTTGACAATTTAAAAATAAATAAATATGATAAATTATTCAGATATGTAACGGAGCTTTATTTGAAATTTTTCCCAAGTCTCTAATTGGCTTTGTTTCCACTCATGTATGTTTGGATTGAGAATTAGAGGAGATATTTGGGAAGAGAAGAAAATGTAAAGGGAAGGGAAATCAAGAACGGGCATGTATTAATTTGATACACAAAATTTCAAAATTGTGTCAATTTTATCTTTTAATTTTTGATATATTATCAACTAGCATATCACTCATGTTATACACGGGATAAAATAATATATTATTTAATAAAAATATGATAATTATATTTAATTTTTTTATATTTTGTAAAATAAAAGTTAAATGGAAGCTAGCCAATTGGTTTTTTTTTATTGTTTAAAATTTAGAAAATTAAAAAAATTAGTATGAGATATTGATCATAAGGTTTCTCACTAAAAATCTCATTTTGCTTATTTAAGTGGGAGCATAAGATTTACTTTATGTAAGTGAAATAATTCACTTTTTTCTTCTTTTCTCGATGTGAGATTATAAAATAAAAGTTAAATGAAAGCTAGCTAATGGAGATTTTCTTAAGTGTTTAAAAATTGACAGTTGTTTGGGTAGGAAATTTATTTCGAATCAAGCAATCTTAGTCATTTAATTTTAATTAGGTCAATCTTTAATTTATTTTGAATCAAACAAATTTATCCAATATATTATGATAAAACCGTTAAAATCGCAATTAAATTAGCGAATCAGTCAAACCGAAAACGGTTCACCCTATCGGCTAGGTCAAAGGACCAACCAACTTATACAAAAATTAGTTAATTAAAAATTTTATATTTTATTTTAATTTTAAAATTTAAACTGTCTTGAACTAAAACATACACAACACTACAATATTAACTGAGAGCATGAAGTTTATATAGTGAAACAACTCATTTTTTTTTTCCTCATTTTCCAGATGTGGGATTGTAAAATAAAAGTTAATAGTTGTTTGGACAGGAAATTCATTTCTAATGAAGCAATCTCAGTCGTTCAATTTTTCATAAGGTTAAACTTAGTTTATTTCAAATCAAACAAGTCTAAGTAATATATTTTGATAAAACAACTAAAACCATGGTTAAACCAGTGAATTAGTCAAACCGAAAACGATTAAGCCTAATCGGTTAAGTCAAAAGACCAACCAATTTACAACAAAATTAATTAATTAAAACCTTTATTTTAAAATTTAAACCATCTTGAACTGAAACATGCACAATACTATAATATTAAACTAGTGGTAAACCTGTGCTATGCACGGGATTGGTTTAATAATGTGTAAATTTTTTAATAACGCATTAATTTCTAAATTTACTCATAAAATTATAATCATAATGCATAGAGATCATTTTTTCAAATTTCTTAAGTGAAGACAATATTTCAAAGAAAATATTCATAAAATATTTAAATCCAATTCAATTATTTTTCTTAAAACAATAAACTTGATTTCTAACTAATGAAATAATATATATTAATAATAAATAAGATGTTTCTCAATAAACCTAATGTCTAAAACATATATATGCTAAAAAAACTAATAATAAACTAAATGTCATAAATCAAATCTATCTATATTTGATAAATTAAAACTCAATAGATGTCGCTCATCATGTCCAAATGTTCCAAAAAGTACCTGTAAAATAAAAAAAGTGTTAACATTTTTTTGTTATCATTTTTTACATACAAACAAACTTTAAAAAAAAAAAATAGATATATTACCTTATGAGGAGTGTTGATTTAATAGTCCTCATTTTTGGGTTGTTGCTTCACTTCACTCTCTTCACAACCATTATTTTGTTGTTGCTGCTGCTGCTGTTCTTCCACTTTAATATTTTCATTACCAATGCGTTGCTCCACTTCATCCAATGCTTGTAAACAAATCATATCATTTTCAATTTCCTCCAACATAACTATCAATGCTCTCATGTCTAGAAAGTCTTTTTTAATTTTTTTATGAATTTCTTGAATAGGCCATGAGGTTGGAAGTGTGTTAACTATAGCATGAACTAGTATTGCAATGTGGGGCTGGAAACCTTTTTTCCTAAGCTTATAAAACACTTGCTCTTTATGTAACATATGCTCTCGTACCGTTAAATTTGGAGTCATCCGCGCTTGCTCAAGTTCAATCCATAGAGGATGAACATCACACTCCTCCTCCATTAAAGCATCCATTAAGTCTAAGGCATCTTTGATTTCATGCTTTTGAAAAATTGTTTCCTTTACTTCATTCCAGCTCGATGGTAAAAGGTCTAATATTATTTCCACCAATTTTTTTTCACTTATTTCTTTTCCTAATTTTTGCATTGCTCGACATATTTTGATTTTCGAATCAACAAAATTTTCTACCGGTAAACCCTCTTTATGTGGTACAGTTTCAAATTCATTTATGGCATTTTTCATCGCCAAACGATCACTACGGCGCAAATTTAGAGGAGGCCACATATTTATCTGCACAATGAATTTAACACATTTAACATACAATTACATAATGTTAGTCAAGTTGTTTTTAATAATAAACCACATTAATTATTATTTGAGTAAAATTTATAATGATTAAAAAAAGAAGGATACTTAATTATAAAATAAAATAATTGTATGAATTAAACATAGTATATGTACGGACAATTAAATTAAATATGAACATGTAAATTTCAAATGCAACATATGTTTTCATATATGAAATTACTTATTTTTAAACAATCAGTATATGAAGAGAAATAATAAAACAATTGTTTCTAGGAAAATGAAACACATTTGAAACTCTTGAACAAAATTATTGATCAATGCCACTAAAAACTTCTATGTAAACTACATTTTTGGTGACATCATCCGGTATGCCTTGTTTATTAATAATCAACACCTTTAAGCCTGACGGGGAGGTGACACGTGATAGAGCTACATATAGCTGGCCATGAGAGAAGACTGGATTCGGAAGATAAAGGCCCACACTCTTCAAAGTTTGCCCTTGACTCTTATTTATTGTCATAGCAAATGCCAACTTTATTGGAAAATTGCCTTCTTTTCATTGTAAAAGGAGCATGATTTTTGGAAGGTGTTAAAACAATACGTGAAAGTAGTATTTTCTCACCAACTCTAGACCCTGTAATAACTCTAGCTTCAATTACTCGATTTCCCATCTTATCAACAATTAATCGAGTGCCATTGTATAATCCCAAAGATTGGTTGACATTTCTTAGAAGCATTATTGGTGTTCCAACTTTCAACTGCAAACAATGATTTGGAAGTCCTAGTAAATTCAAAGAATGCAAAAGTTCATGAGGGTTCATGTCTTGAACATTGCTCTCACTTTCTGTTGGGCACAATTTATCGGCACTGTTAAAAGTTTTCATCTCTCCAGGAAGCATCGAAAGCATAATAGAATTGATTTCATCAACATCACTATTTTTAGGAGCTAAAATGCCTCGTTCTTTTAAGTACGACATATCCTGATATTTATTTATGAAATCAAGATAGGTGGCATTGATTCACTGGTGCAAATCTCTTTCTCCATTTGTTATAACAAATTTTTTTGGTATTTGTATCCAATTAGGTTCATAGCCTTCACTAAATGAGCTTCCCATTATTTTCCCTTCACCAACTAATTTAATCCACTCTGCAAAGTCACGTAATTCATGACGCGTATGATTAGAAATATCTTGTGCTATAACACACATATTTCTGGTAAGATGCAAAACTTGACAATGCTCCCAAATTGTTGACTTAGGTAATGAAGCTTCCACTGTTTGTTCACGCCCACCTCTAGGTACGAAAGGCAATCTTTGTCTAAAGTCACCACCAAGCACAAATAGTTTTCCACCAAAAACCTATCCCCTGAACAATGTTCTGTATTTTTCAATATGTTCCTAAATGTACGATCAACAGCTTCAAAAGCGTGACGACTAACCATTGGTGCTTCATCCCATATAATTAACAACGCCTCTTGAATTAACCTTGCCAAATCTGTCCCTTGATTTATTGAACAACATGATGAGTTATCAGGGTCAAGTGGAATCTTGAAACGGGAATGGGCAGTTCGTCCCCCGGGTAAGAGCAAAGCTGCAATACCAGATGATGCAACAGAAAGAATGATCTTCTTATCGGATCGAAATTTTGCAATTAAAGTGCTCCATAAATATGTCTTTCCAGTTCCTCCACTACTATACACAAAAAATAAGCCCCCATGATGAGTGGAATAAGCTTCCATTATGGTGTTAAACACTTTTAATTGGTCATCATTCAATCCCACATATAAAGATTCAAAAGATTGCATTTCTGAAATGCTATCGTAGTTCAATTCCTCCCTTATGAGCCTATTAGTAACCATTTGACCTGATCGATATGATGGTAGTGGCATCGGGGGAAACTCTTTAAGAGACCTTCCATTCGGATTTAGTATGTGCTCAATTTCAAGCAATCCTAAATTTTTCAATTCACATTCTTCGAGACTTATGTTGCCATCCCCAATTTGCCTTTGTACCCTATTTTGTAAATCATCAGTAAGGTCAAACCAATGATTCTCCCACAATTCATATGCATTTGTAACCTTAGAAAACATTAGCATTGAGCAAAACATATTTCGCAGTTGAGCACCTGATGCCCATGTTGAGGCTTCTGTTAAAGTTGCGTCCTATTCATTATCATCGTCAAGTAAGCCAAGTGCAAGGCATGCAGATTTAAATGTTGGGTGCACAATGCCATTAACGGTTCTAATATCTTCATAACATTTTGCACCTCGAACCTTGGTAAGCAGCATACGTAAATAATATCGTTCACCAGAATTAGGATGTGCATAATACAATCTACCTATGCATATTTGTTGTTGCCTCATTTTCCATTTCTTCTGTTTCTGGTTCCAAACCCATGAGCTAGGAAACTCTTCATATGTTAATGTATTTGCCTCTACATGATCTCTGTTTGTTTGAAACTACCTTGTAAAAATTGTCTCGTGAACCCCCAGCTGATTAATAATTGACGGAATGTTTTCTGTGTCTTTAAATAGAATAGATTGTTCCCCAAGTAGATGGTACTGCAACCGTTCAACTGAAGGATATTGCTTTTGCAATTCAAACTCAAATATATGCCAGCAACTTTCAATTGCGGAGATATATCGACAATCTAAGTATTATTTTACCTCATCAGCCTCTCTATATCGACTTTGTCCATCAATGTTAAGTTGATTAACATTATCTTCAATTAAAACCGTTGCACGATCAGGACCTTTATGTATGTACTTATATAAGTACTTGATCAATTTGCTGTGTGCACAACGCTCAATATTGATATGGGCATCATACAGTACAATAAGATCACGGTTGTATGGAATAACACATCTGTTGTCAATTTCAAATCCATTAACCATGTATTTTTTCTTTGTATCCCTTCGCCTATAGATAGCAAATCCATTTTCATCAATACTCGTTTCACTGCAAAAATTCTTCGGATAATGTTTTGAACATTTTCCATTCACCATACATGGGGCATTAGGGTTAGCACTGCCACAGGGACCATGTATCATGCACCTCATCACTATTTGAAATGCTAATGGATCTTCCTTATCAGGAATTTCAGCACAAATTATATCATCAATTTCCTCTGGCAATTTTATCTTGTCATCTACTGATAATGTCAAGATAATGTGCGAATGCGGTAATCCTCGCTTTTGAAATTTGATGGCGTGAATATCTATTCAAGAAAAAATAATATTATTTGTTAACTTTAAACTAAATTTAACAAATCTAATTGACCAGTTCAAATAAAAACAAACCTGCAATTATTTTGCCAAAGAATTTTCGGTTCTTGAAATATGCCATCAGTTGTTTCAATTTAATTCGAAAAACTCTCGCAAGTATATCCGGTATATCCTCTGTGCGTTGATTTGGAATGCGCGCTACCTCTTGTTGAATTTCTGACCAATTTGGGTTACGTGTGAATGTGACAAAAAGGTCAGGAAATCCCATCTTTCGACATATTGTGATCGCATCTTGGTAATGCTGAACCATATTTTCGTGGGCCGCCTGTAAAAGATGATGGTAGTATAAATCTCCTACCAATGGCTGATGCATCACTGTCACTCGCAGTCACAGCATCTTCTAAACCTCTATACAAATCAGTCCGTAACACATTCTATTTATGCCTAATAAAGTTTAGTCTATCTTGCTCAATAGCTGCATAACAATCAACAACAAATTGTTAGAACAAACGTCCCCCTTACAATAGCGTTTTCCCTTCTCCAACTCGAAATTGAAGTCTAAATGCATAAAACTCTCTCATTGACACTCCTTCTCGTTTGTTGTTTGTACCCAGAGTAAAACTTATAGACCTTCTCCATCCATCAGTCCCATAGGGAAAAAGTAATGGATATTGAAGTGGCATGTATGAAGGATGTGTTTCATTAATCCTTTGTAAATGTCCATCTAATTTTCTAACAATTATGTCACGATTTGTAGTGCTTTCAGACCCATCACCAACAATTAATGCAACAATTTCAGTTGTAGTGGGTCTAGTGTACTATCTTCCATCCCTCGAACTCAAAATGCGAATATGCAATTCCTGAGCACCATTCTCACGAATCATGTCTCGAGCAGTGCAAAAAATTGATACATATGGATTAATGACATTCAACATTGACTGTAAACCTTCTAATGTGGACGTATCAATTCCCGATGTGCCACCACACCTATTCATAGCGTCCATTCTATTGTGAATTTTGTGCTCAGTGTCATAAATATAGAGTTATGCAAATTTAGGCCTTGTTCCAGGTTCCGGTAGTAGAGAACCAATTTTATGAAAATTTTCTCCACTAATACGAAAAACATAAGGACCTCTTCCATCTAACACTGACTGATCAATTTTCCCACCCATGGACGTGAAGGATAATAGGGAGTTATATGTCCTTATGTGTTCCCTGAATCTCACATGAGTAAACTGTTGTTGTAAAAATTCAGGAGTTTCTGGCAATAAAGGCAACATCACCTGTCCACTTTGACAACATAGACTAAATTTTGGTCGACTCAATGGACTATCTCTTACTTTTTCCTCCATCCACATCATTGCTTGACATCTAGAGCATGTTACTGTTCTCCCACCAAAGTTTGAGCGGTCTGAAATTTTTCTCCTTCTAGAACGTGTGGTAAATGTACTGCCTGAAATTATTTAGATTTAGATTATAATTATGAATTTCTATTGTCTGTAAGAAATTTGTATAGAGTACATAGTTGGCTAAATGTTTATTACCAGGTGGATGTGCTCTACTTGAAGTTGGTGGTACAATATTAGGAGCTCGCACTTCTGATTCATTTGTATCTAATTCATTAGATATAGGAATCTGAATTCCAACATGATTAATATCAGGAGCATTGTCATTATTGCGACTCCATGTTTGTTTGAAAGCACCACGTTGCATTCTTTTGAGTCTCAAGACTATGATCCTCAAATGTCGATTCTCCTTTTCTATTTTCCGAAGGCGATCCTTTAATGTAGGATCATTACGATCATATCGTGTTAAAAGTAATCTTCTTCTTGCCACCAGTCGTGCCAACTTGGAGGAAAGATATTTTCGATATCGATTTTCATATTCTTTATCAACACCTAATATATAATATAAGATCATATTATTATTTTTGTGTTTCTTAAAAGATTATTGAAAATGTGAAGGTCTCACTAATAAGATTGTAAGAAAATTTGAAATGTAACATTATTGTGTAGAAGTCAATAGATTACCACTATGATGGGCACTACTTCGTAATCTTTTTAAATGCAAAATGATGGTTCTCAAACGTCGAGCCTCTTTTTCTATATTGAGAAGACGAATCTTCAAGGTTGGATCATTACGATCAGAATGCCGTGTCAAAAGCAGTCTTCTTTTGGCTACCAATCGAGCCATCTTGGACTTAAGTCGTGTTTGATTAATTTCTCGATTAAAAATCATATCCATCCTGAATAGAGTATTAAGTTGAAGCTTATATAACTCATGCTATTAGTTTATAGTATAGATAATGACTTACGGATGTGTAACATATGACTTTCATATAAAAAACATGATAATCTATAATTGTTTGTAGTTAATTTTACACACTGAAATGATTAACTCCTACATGATAACATCTACTGTAGAATCCATATAAATAGAATGTATCAAAGATCTAAAATCATGCAGGTTATATATTTATTATATATGTAGATATGATAGTCAGTAATTGTTTCTAGTCATATTAAAATTTGCTAAAAAAACCCACAAACATGGTAGTCTATAATTGTTTGTAGTTAATTTTGCACATCGAAATCATCAACTCCTACATGATAACATTTGCTATAGAATTCATAAAAATAGTATGTAACCAAAGATCTAAAAATTTGTAATTCAATTTCAAACCTAGAAATGTCAAATGGTTAACCAATTGTTGCTGATTTATCTGGAATTTACCTTAAGTTTGCTTGTCTTATTCTTCAATAGAATTCAAACTGGAATACAAAAGATAAAGAATACAAAATCTCAGTAAGTACCGTTATTTGTTGTAAGTACATAAAAAATTTAAAAATCTATTATACAACATGGATCTACTGAGGAGCTAATGTAATTATTTGTAAAGAAATTATAATACAATAGTTTTATAGTAAGCAAAGATAACGTAATCAAATTATTGTTATACATGGGAAAAAAAAAAAACACAAAGGAAAAAGTGGATTTATTTTGATTTATTGTTAGATTTTTTTTTTGAAGATTTTGTAAATTACAAAATAAACACAAAGCGGTGTCTTTTTGTGGATGGTAGGAATAAAAATTGTGGGGTTTTTTTTTTTTTAAAAAAAAAAATAACGTGATAATCTAAGATGGTAGAATTTTTATTATAGGAATAAAAATTGTGTATTTATTTATTTATTTATTTAATTGAGAGTGGGATTTATTTAATTGATTTAAGTTATAGATATTACTAAATTTTATGTGATAGACGTCCAGCCCCGCTGCAGACCCCCAGTGAGGTGGCGAGCCCCCACTGGCCGAAACTTTAAAAAAAAAAAAAAACAGTTTTTTTTTAACCAATCCCAGCGCGCCACCTCACTGGGGGTCGACCCCCAGTGGGGGTCCGAAGCATTAATCGATAGACGTCTGATCCAATGAATTGTGGGTGTTGGATATGCATAAGTAAATTGTAGGAATAAGAATTGTGGGTTTTTTTTTTTTTTAAATAACGTGATAATCTAAGATGGTAGAATTTTCATTTCAAAACATAATATTTCCGATTTTCAAACCAAGTATGTACATATATATTTTGGATTTTGTAAAACAAAATAAAACATGAAAGATTAAATTTTGCTTGGAACACTCATAGTACCATCCACAGTAGCACCGTTATAAACCATTTCATACCATATCTCAAAGTAAGACATGTAAAAAAAAAAAAAAAAAAAAAAAGGAACAATACTACAACCAAAAGAATTTATATGAACACAATTTAAATTACAATTTGCCAAAAATCGAATGTATATGAACACTATTTAAATTCCTAATGCAAATCAAACCCATACTTTTCTCAATAAATACAAAAATGTGTCTTTGTGCAAGTGTATTCAAGGTATTTCAATAACAAAAGTACACCATTAATGAGAAGAAATATTGAATCTGCAAAATTGGGCTTCAAAGTTGTTTGGGTTGAAATTCTTTTAAAACTTAAAAGATTTGTAGTTTCAAAATCTGCAACTTCAGCAGCCCGTGATTACTGCTGCTGTTACGATCTTTATGAAGAAAAAGTCTATTGTGTGGTCAATTACTACTCTGCTCACCATTTTCACAGAGATAATTAGTAAGGTAGTAGATATGATTTGGGCTTTTCATGTTGGTATATTTTAATATAAATAAACAAAAAGGACAAATAAATCTACAGAATTGGGCTTGAAAGTTGTTTGTGTTGAAATTCTCTTAAAACTTAAAAGATATCCTCTGTAAAAAAAAAAAAAAAAATTCAAATATAAGATATATGAATCCCTCCATATATAATATCTAATTTAACCCATTATATCGAAAATCAAATGGGCCTAAAAGAAAACACAAAAAATAAATGAGTTTTAACTTTTTCACGACTCAGTTGTAAAACACTGATTTACGAAGAGCCAATTGAAAGGTTCCACATCAACATTTTATTGAATTTTATAAAAGTTTTACATCCATTACCATACACTCACCTTTATGTGATCACTCCTCTTTTCCTCTTTCACACATTCATCTCTATTGCTCCCTTTCTCTCTTTTCTAACTCCATCACCGAGGGCTACCGCCATTACCTTGGTGTATTTGGATAGCAAAATTAACTTTTAACTTATTTTACATCATATTATTTTTAATATTTTTTGCATATTTTCAAAATCTGCAGTGGCTTTTCAAAATCTGCATTCGGTAACAAAAACAAAAACAAAAACAGAGACATCTTCAATGGAGATGAGGGAGAGAGATATAGAACCGGAGAGAAGATTGGGTTATATATATCCTATTGAATCTTCATTAAAAATTCAAAATTGGTGGAACGAAGACACTACAATAACAATAAAAACAAAAAAACTGGTGGAACGAAGATTTTTCATAGCATAACCCAATCTTATATATAACCCAATTTTCATAACAATAAATTTTTCAGAGCATAATAAAAAAAGAAACAGAGACATCTTCAATGGAGATGATGGAGAGAGATATAGAACCGGAGAGAAGATTGGGTTATATATATATATATATATAAATTATTAGAGCAAAACAAAAAGAAAAAAAAAACAGAGACATGGAGATTACAATACCGAGACTTGCATTCAATGGCGAACTGCGGATTGCTACCGTTCACTGCTGATGAAGGAAGTTGATGTAGTAGATTGTTAGAAGTAATGGTTTGAGGGACTGAAAGTACCGGAGAGAAGATTGGGTTATATATATATATATATAAATTATTAGAGCAAAACAAAAAGAAAAACAAAAACAGAGACATGGAGATTACAATACCGAGACTTGCATTCGATGGTGGACTGCGGATTGCTGCCGTTCACTGCTGATGAAGGAAGTTGATGTAGTGGATTGTTAGAAATAATGGTTTGAGGGATTGAAAGTGTTTGAGGGTAGGAGAGATTTGTAATGGTTTGAGGGACTGAAAGTGTTTGAGGGTAGGAGAGATTTGTTTGAGGTGGGAGAGTAACAAATTTGTTTGGATTGGTTTTGTTTTGTTTTGTTTTGTTTTTTTTTTGTTTTTTTTTTTTTTTTGTTGACAGCTTGATTTGTTTGATGTGGGAGAGTGAGAGTAACAGATTTGTTTGGGTAGGTTTTGTTTTTTTTTTTTTAACAGATTTGTTTGGATAGATTTTGCTTTTTTTTTTTTTTTGTTGACAATTTTTTTATGGATAGGAGTTGTGGAGAAGAGTTGTGGATAGTGGGAGAGTGGGAAGGTGGAAGAGTAAGAGTTTTTATTGTTATGAAAGTCTTTGAGAGGGAAGGAAAAGAGTTATAAACTCAGAAGAGACTTGCCACGTATTTTTCAGATTTATGAGAATTTTAGAATGGCATTTTCAAGCCTTGTAAAACACAGCACTACATTCTATTATATATATAGTATAGATAAGAGTATAAGATTCACTTTATATAAGTGAAACAACTCACTTTTTATTTCTTTTCTTGATGTCGGATTGTAATTATTTTAAAATTAAATGTTATGAGAGTTTCAAAATCTTATACAAAATTATTTTTAAAATCAAAATGTCTATGTGGGATTGTAAAATAAAAGTTAAATGGAAGTTAACCAATGAAGATTTTTTTAATTGTTTAAAATTAAGAAAAAAAATAAAATGGTATTGATTATAGGGATTCTCACTAAAATCTTTTTTTTGCTTATATAAATGGGAGCGTAAAATTCACTTTATAAAAGTGAAACAATTCACTTTTTTCTTCTTTTCTCGATGTGGGATTGTAAAATAAAAGTTAAATGGAAGCTAACCAATGGGAATTTTCTTAATTGTTTAGAATTAAGAAATTTCAATAATTTATATAAATTGGAGCATAAGATTCACTTTATGTAAATGAAACAATTCACCTTTTCCTCCCCCCCCCTCCCTCCCCCCAATTTGGTATTGTAAAATAAAGGGTAAATGGAAGTTAGCCAATGAGAAATTTTCTTAATTATTTAAAATTAAGAAAATTCAATAATTTTAGAATGAGGGTTTAGAACTTCTAAAATACCTCTCCCTTAAAACTCTCATTTATAAGATTCATTTTATATAAGTGAAACAACTCACTTTTTCTTTCTTTTTTTGATGTGGGATTGTAACACTTTATACTAGTGAAACAACTCATTTTTTCTTTCTTTTCTCGATGTGGAATTGTAATTATTTTAAAGTTAAATATTATGAGAATTTCAAAATCTCATACAAAATTATTTTTAAAATCAAAACTATGTGGGATTGTAAAATAAAAGTTAAATGGAAGCTAGCCAATGGAAATTTTCTTAATTGTTTAAAATTAAGAAAATCAAAAAAATGAATATGAGATATTGATCATAGGGCTTCTCACTAAAAATCTCCTTTTACTTATATAAATGGGAGTATAAGATTGACTTTATGTAAGTGAAACAATTCACATTTTCTATCTTTTTTTGATGTGGGATTGTAAAATAAAAGATAAATAGAAGTTAGCTAACGAGAATTTTCTTAATTGTTTAAAATTAAGATAATTCAATAATTTTAGAATAAGGGTTTGGAGCTCCTAAAAGGTTTCTCCCTAAAAACCCCATTTTCCTTATATAATATATAGATAGATAGTGAAACAAACTTTGTTTTTTGTTCTTCTCTCGATGTGGGATTATAAAATAAATCATAAACTAATTAGAGTTTTATTTTTGGGAGATGCACCAATAAATCCCAAATTCAAACATTTGATCCATTTAGTCCTAACTTTTATCTTATAAACCAATAAGTTCAATTCCAGTGTAAAGACCAATTAGGCCATGTTTATCATGTGAAGTAAAGGTAATTGTGGGTTTTATTGATGTTGAATTTACGTCTCTGTCCCAAATCTTCCATGTGGGGAATTTTGGTTTCCCTCAAAATCAATTGGAACGGAAGAAACGTAATTGGAAACTTGTGCTATTTTCTGATGTTAATGGGATATTGGTTGGTGTGTTGGTGATCTATCTGTAATGGGCAACGTTGAGTCAGTGTGGGTTGGTACCCTAAATTGAAAATTTCTTTTCATCCTAAACCCTAGAAGCATTCGAACCCCCTTTCTGGCAATACGTTTACATTGTGAAGTTGGAGAGACCGTCTCGATGTTGTGTGGTCGTGCGACTAGCAAACAACCTTCTAATCATCGTCACCGGTGATTGTGTCATCAACAAAATGACGTCGGGTAAGTGGTTCATTTTTGTATGTGTACTCATGATATCTTTCGTGTTGTTCAGATTGAGCTGTGAAAGTGGTTTGACGTGTGTTATGTTTTGTTTAATGTTGAAAGTGTTGATGTTACTACGTAATGTTTATGGGGGGGGGGGACGGGTTAGGTAAATGTTGTTGGCATTGTTTGGGTTGGATCCAAATGTTGTTGACCCATTTTGTTTAATTTAAAGTATGTACTTTAAATGTGGTCGTAATGGTATTTTTGGGTTCCTTTCGTTTTTGTTGTTGTCTTCTGTTAGTTTGTTATGTTAATTGGTGATTGGGGTTTTTGTTTCTGGGGGTATTTACACTAAATGTAAATGTGGTGTGTTTTTGACATTGTAGGGACAAGGGTATAGGTCCTCTGTTTCTAGGTTGGTGTATATTAGCGTAGATAATTTGTATTGTAAATGGCATTTGTAGAATTAGGAGGTTTGAGTAGTTTTTGCTGTGTAATATCGATATGTCATCACATTTCGTGGTGTGGCAAAATTAGGAAGTTTGAGGATTGAGTAGTTGATTGTGTTGTGGGGTTATGTTGTTCGTGCATGTGTGTTGTGATGCTGGTGGGATTGGATTTGGATGTTGTTATTGTTTGAACAACATTTGATTTGAAAATACGTAGCGTAAATGCATGATATACGAATGCAATGGAACTCAATTACAATAAGCTAATGACAATTAGACCACGAATTACAGAACAACAAATAAAAAAAATATTTAGATATTCGACATAAGTACAGTGGTTTGCTTTGTGTTGAGATTCTGTGGGTTTGTTAGTAATACGTGAAAGTGTTTGTTGATTAGCCTTGGCAAATGGCATGTGATGTTTGATGTTATGTACGTCAGATTCATTTGGTATTACAATTAACGATGCAGCAACGTTAGTAATTTAACATAGTTTGTATTTGTAATTGCATGTTTGTGTGATTTTATGAATGATGGCGCCACTGTGTTGTATTTTGTTTAATCGTAACGTGTGTGTGACACTATTAGCAGGTAACACTGGCCAACAACATGGGAAACGGAATGCCACTAGTAGCCCAACACGTTTGCAACAGGCCAATAACATGTCAACCAAGTTCGCCACGCAAGCAGGTTAAATGTTGTTAACAATAGGACCCAGATGGTTTTGACCCATTGTGTTTGATGTAAAGTGTTTTCCTTAAATGTGGTGGTAATGGTATTTTGGGTTCTTCTGTTTTGTTATTGTCTTATGGTAGCTTGTTATGTTAATTGGTGTGTGGAGTTTTTTTCGGGACTATTTACATTAATTGCAAATGTGGTGCGTTTTTGTCATTGTGGGGACAAGGGGATATTTCTCCTGTTTTTAGGTTGGTGTGTATTAGCTGACGATAAATTGTATTGTAAATGACATTTATAGAATTAGAAGGTTTGAGTAGTTGATTGTGCTGTGTGATGTTGGCACGACACGACATTATGTGGCGTAGTATGATTAGAAGGTTTGTGGTTTGATGTTTAAGTAGTTGACTGTGTTGTTGGGTTATGTCATGTGTGCATGTGTGTTGTGATGTTGGTGGGTTTGGATGTGGTTTTCGGTTATGTTTGAACAATAGCTGATTTGAAAATACGTCACACAAATCCATGGTATACGAACGTAATGTAACTCAATTACAATAAGTTTGTGAAAATTGGACCACACATTACATGACGCCAAGTAAAAACAAGATTTACATATCCGACAAAAGTACATTGGTTTGCTATGTGTTGAAATTTCGTGGAGTTGTTGGTAGTACGTGCAACTTTTTGTTGATTGGCATTGGCAAATTTTGTGATGTTCGATGATGTGTACGTTAGATGCATTCGTTGTTACAATTAATGGTGCATCGTCGTTAGGCTTGTAATGTGCATGTGTGTGTGACAGTACGGTTGATTGCGCAACTGTGTTGTATTTTGTTTAATCATGACGTGTGTGTTACAATATCTACAGGTAGCACTAGCCAGTAATATGGGAAACGAAATGCTAGTAGCAGCCCACAACATTCATGACAGACTGGTACCATGTTAACCAGGTTGGCCGTGAAAAGACAAACCAAACTGCCATTCAAAAAACATAAAGTAAACAGTGGTGTTGTTAAAAAAACTAAAATCGACCCGTCGAGACTAATGCACCAGTCCAACATTTCAGGAGTTATCAAAACTGTGCTTGAGTTAGAGTTGGGCGCTAAACATATTCGGCAATTGAAGAAAGCCCCGTTCTGGTTTCTGGTTAATGTTATCCGTTTCCACAAGTTAGATCCAAGAGCATACATGAAATGTGATGCCACGATGTGCCGAATAATTCAAACGTACAATCCGAATGATGAGAAGTTTTACATTGGTGGGGTTGGGTTGCTATTGCGGAACAACGACATCCGATTGATATTTGGAATACAATCTAGGAAAGACAAATTAGATTTGGTGCAAGGTGTGAAAGGGTCTTCAGATTTTATGTAGAGACGGTGTCCGAACGTTGGCCGGATTTCTTTGAAAGTCATAAAAGATTTGTTGATTGAGGCAATCTGTGGTCATACAGAACATGATGAGGAAGATGTAGCGAAGCTGCTTTGCCTTTATATATGTGCGAAATTATTTTTCGCAACTACAGGTGAGCATATAGGGTGGGCGTTCATGCGCGTAATTGACAAACTAGAAACGTTAAGGTTATACGACTAGACTGCAACAATCTGTAACACCTTGATCAGTTCACTGAATGAAATGCACGACAGGCTAGAAAGGTTACAGGTTGTGTCGTTTCATTGTTGGTACGTATTCTAAAGAAACTATCGCAGCATATATGTTGCTCTGTATATACATTTGTTTATTTTCTACGTGTTCATCTAATGTGTTAGCTGTCATTTTTATTCTAGTTTCTTATTTGTAAGCATTTGAACATCGCGTAACCTGAGCGCAATAATGTGACGCCGCAATTCTGCAAATGAAACATTGGTAAACTCATAGAGAGGTTGAAAGGGGTAAATTTGTCATTGAAAGGCGCCATTAAGGTATGACACGAAACATGTAAAAAATGTTTGGTTTATTTGTCCATAAGTTAGTATTTAATTGTGCGATACTATTTACATTTTGCAGGTTAATTGTGATAAAGTTGTTAGGACAAGTAATGAGTGTTACTTATTAAAATCGTCGCCGATTAGGAATGAGCCAAACCAGAGGGAGGGGATCGTACTTGATGTTGATCCAGTAAATGTGTGTTTTGGTGATGGGACTGATGTCAGTATGACTGGTGTGGCCGATATGGAGGTAAGCTTCGATTGTTGGTAGCCTGATTCACCTAACGGTGGTAATGTCGAGATGAATGGAGTATGTGAAATTGAGAACCGAAATAATAGTACGCCGGATGTTAAGAAAAATATGGACAGGAAGATACTTGCAGCTGGAGAATCATGGTTGGTGTTGTTTCCCGATTTGGTAGATCTGTCATGTACATCGGATGGTGATACCGTTCACATCGAAATAGATGGGCAGAGATGAGTTGAGTAAGGCTAGGGAAAGAATTAATGATTTAGAAAAGGAAGTGAAAACAAAGTCGGCACGGGTATGCGAATTGGAATGTCGGACCGAATCGATGGAGAAGATGCTTGGGGCACAGGCAACAAATTTGTTTATAGGGTTTGACAGCGTTATCGTTGGAAAGGATGCTGAAATTGCACGCCTTAACAACTTGGTAGAATAGTTGAAGGATACAATATCCAAATTAGAGGACAATCTGGACGATCGTAAGGTGCACGAGGTAACGCAATCTGTTACGAATAATGGATCCAATCAGTGAACACCTTCTAACAGTCGGTCTGGAAAAATGGCTGGGTTAGGCAACTGCACAAGTAAGGAAATTACAAAGCAGTCCTCATCCCCTGTAGCCCGAGTGAAAGCCGTCCCGAAGCTTGCAGTGGAGTTTGTTATGGATGTGGATGAAGTTGAAGATCTAACTGTGGACAACGCGAATTGGTATGTCTGTGGTCATCTAGCCGTAGTTCGTGGTTATGTTGGTTTTAGTGATGTATGATCTGATTGTGAGGGGAAGATAGCCGGTCCAAGGCCTGGTTCTGAAATCACGTCACTGGTTAGACGCGTGAAGAACAAGCCAAGACAGGAATTTAGACTGTCTGACTATGAGTACCTCGGTGTAGTGGGTCGGGAAAAACAAAGCAGTAGAGTGATGGTGCGCAAATCATCGGAGCCCAGGGTGATTTACACTGTTGAGGATGTTGATGTGAAGCGCAAAACATGGAATGGTTTTGGTATGAGCAAAAGGCATGCTGTCTGGAACATGTTGAAAGATGATAAGCTAAGACTGTTGGAGAAAATATATAGTTTGGACGGTGACAGGCGAGTGATTTTTTTGATTTGGTATAGTACTTGTCTGATATAAATTAAACAATGTGGGCTTTTTTTTGTTGTTAAATTTGATCTGTGGGATTGCAGGGTAGTAATATGGGACGGTGGAGACAACGGAATACAAGTGTATTTCACGGATGTCCAAGACTTGGTACAACAAAACTTGATCCATGGGATGTACACGCATTTTGTATCTTTTTAAATGTTGTCGTAATATGATTGCATTGTGTGTAATATGGTTGTTAATCTTAGAAGATTAATTTTGCTGTGGGTGCATTGTGTAGAAAACACTAAATGATGTATGAAGAGTGTGCATGGGTTACTTACATTATTGTTTATTTATATCGGGTAATTTACATTACTAAATTATGTGAATATTCTCACGTCAACTAGGAGTTCGTCTTAGGTATCAAATGCACAATATGAAACCCCCAAAAAACCCCTTATGCGTTTGCAATATCTAATAAATATGTGGACTCATGTTAGCACAGCAAAGCAATGTGTGCATACACTTCAACATTATGATGATAATGCATTAGTTTCTCATCTCCTGGTAATATTTGCTACATATAACTAGTTCAAAGAAATACTTATGGCTGACATATGGTGTAGGTAATCGATGCATACACCACTATCTTGATGGAAGTGCAGCAGAAGGTTACTGGAAGAACAAAATATGGGAACACGACATACGTTTATAGTAGTGTGTGTTCGGTATGTAATTTTTGTGTTGTACATTACCATTGTATATGAAACTAGGTTTTGACTACATTGTGAATCAAGTGGCGATATTGACGTATATCGTATGTACAGGACATGATGAGGAACACGAGCTTGCTGTTGAGGACCAAATACTTGAACGTTCACACGAAGGCCTCACGACGGTGTAGATACACAATTTACCCGATATAATATGCGAACCATTAGACTGTCATGGTTCAAGATGCATAAAGCGGTGAATGGAAACATTACAATTCCATGCAGTTGAGACGTGGGGTCCGAAACGAGCATTACAACGAGGCTCTAAAAGTGGTAAGGGCGTCAGTTGTTTTAGGCAACTGGTGGTACTACCATGTTTGGTACGCACTGTTGACTTTGTTTGCACATGCATGTCAAATGGTAGTTCGTACTGTACGGGACTAACCTAACTTTGAATTGAACAACAGAAACAATGGGTGGCCGACCACCATACCAATTTCGTGAAGCGAAAAGTTGCAACGAAAGATAGTCGGATGGATCACTTTGATGACGCTCTTGTGCCAGTTGTGGATTGCCTGCAACAAGTGCTCGAGTCGTAAGTGTTGTTTGATTTATGTTTTAGTTTTTTTGACTAATATGTTGGTTAGTGTGACGTTGGGGTAATCGTGTGTGAATGCAAGTCAGACTGCGTAATTGTTGTTTGTTTCATCATCCAACAGTATGTTACGAGATGGAAATCAACAGCACGATGGACGAGCTCACCCCCATTAGTCTATGCGCCGCAGTAGTAAAAATGTTCTTGAATGACCCAGCAAGAGGACTTCGTGCCAAGACATCATAATATGTGGTTGTCAGAAGCATCATCAAATAACACACCTCAACCTTCCCCTGGCAATTGTCTGTTTGTTTTATTGTTATCGGAGTATGTAATTATTTTTTGCTTAGCAACGGCTGAACATTGCTGCCATATATGTGGTTGGTTATCTTCTTTTTTCTTTTTCTTTTTTTTTGATACGCTATTGGATTCCGTAATGTTGGATTAATTGGTTTCACATTTTAAGTAGATTATTCCGTTCCGAACACCTATTTCAATGTGCGAGTGCCATGATGTGTGTTGGAATAAATGAGTATTATTGGATATTGATGTTGTTTAGTGGAGTTTATGACACGTTGTTCGGTTTCGGATTATTTGCTCAATAGTTTTGTTTTGATAAGATATGAACACAGTGATTGTTTTGTTTTGGTAATACACGTTGATATGTTTGGTTTCAGAATGTTTGGCTTAGTGATGTTGGTATGTGTTTGGATTGTTTTGAAGGTGCCTTGTAATTGTAAATGATGAACACAACATTGGGTTGTGCTATATGTAATTGTTAATGTGGACCTATTAACATAGTGTTAATTCCACCACGTTATTATGAAATTGTTAACTATATTGCATTTTTATGAAATTGGTAAATAAGTCATTTGTTCGTTGAAAATTACATCCCGAACGGTTTGATATGAACAACTATTAGTGAAGCAGTGTTGTTGGTATCATAATCTGGTTTGATCCATCATTATAAATATTTTTTTGTGTCAGTATGTGTTGTTATTGAAATATATCTTATCGAAATCAATTAAAGTAATGGGTTTAAATTAATGGGGTTTAGATCTGATTTTGGCTAATGTAATGCACAACAACAACATGGAAGATAACATACATATATTGAAAAACACAAATGGGTATCAATGATATAGTGAATGGCATGGGAACAGTGTGAACGAAAAGGAAGTGCAATTGGAAATCATGTTTGTCACAACACATTTATTAACATTGTAAAACACTCAATGTTTCGCCAATGAAACGAACATTAAAAATAAAGTTGAAAACAATGCAATTGTTATGACAAACCCAATTTCCAAGAAACGAATTAAACAACTAGTGAGGTGCCTATATTGGCTCTTTGCATGTCTTTCTATTGTGGTTGTCCAATTTCCTGCATCGTCCACACTGAATGCGGTGTAATACTTCACCCCTGGATGGAATCCTCTTTCGTTTGGGCCTACCATGTGGACGTTTCACTGTTGGAGGCCTAATCATGTAGTCAACTGGTGTGAAAGGTGGTTTGTCCATAGTTGGAATAGGATATATCGTTTCGTTATACGATGCTTTGGACGTGTCAATGTGGAATGCACAGTCTATCGATTCGTGAATGTTTCTTCTGCTATTACAAAATGCCATGATGGCATGGATACATGGAAACCCGTTTATTTGCCACTAAAAACAAGAACACGTCCGCCTATCCACGTCCACCAACACTGACTGCTGGGAATGGACCTCATACACATTATCATTGGCCTGGCTAACACACCACGACCTGCTGTCATTGTTTGCCTTTGTTAGTTTTTTTTTTCCAATTTCGGACACATTACGCCGGCTCATTTGGTGCATTTAACTCTGCGTTCCGACATCTGCTTCATGATTTGTCCCCTTACCATATCAACCAGTCTAGTAATAGGAAGATGATGGGCATCACTGACCCAATTGTTGAATGACTCGGTAACGTTAGAACACATTTCACTGTACTGTTGGCCCTTGCAAAATAACCAATATGAATGCAAACAAAGAACAGAAACAATGACGAACAGACAACTAATTAACACAAATCATTGGACAATGTGTAAACTACCTGAAATACGCGTTTGCCTAGTGTTTGGGATGCAAGTCTTTTATAAAATCCTCGATCACAACCAGGTTGCACTTCTTTAACACTTTAAATTTCTCGTTGAAAGAACTAATAGTGGGTGCGTAAGCACATTCATGTAATTTGTGCATCAAGCCAATTTTGTGCGATGCGTTGACGTATTTCATTCGATCTTGTAAATTCATTTGAAGATGAAATAAACAATATTCATGGTGTGTAGACGAGAATATGTTTGGTATAGATTGCAATAGCCCAATGTAGCAGTCAGATATGAACATCAACGTTCGGACGTTGCCAACAACTTCTTTCAAATTCCGAAGAAACCATTCCCAATTGGTTGAATTCTTGGAATCAACAATCGCAAACGCCATAGGAAACAATCCTACAGACATAGCATGAAACCATATGGTATAATCAAAAATGATATTGCAATGTGTCATGTTTTATAACCATCTATACAACGCATATGTGATAAACTATAATAAACCTACAATAAGCATGTCAATATGTTTTACATTACCATTTGCTGTCAATTTCATGACATCCCATTTGTATGTGGGGAAATTTTGTGGACAAGTTGCATTGTAAACATATCAGACGGACCACTATGTGACTAGTTACACATGGGAAAAAAAAATAAGAACACTTCGGTACCTTGATTGTCGTCTTTAGCGGTAACGGCAAACAAATTACCCTTGAACCTGCCTTTGAGGAATGTTCTGTCCAGAAAGAGCAAAGGCTGACAATGATTAAACCCATCTATACAAACACGGAATGATATGAAATATCGAATGAACCTCCCACTTTTTTTTTTTATCAAATTCAAGATTAATGTAACTGTTTGGATTTTTTTCTATAACGGATTCACTGTACCACCTGAGTTGGTTGAATGACATGGCGTGATTCCCATAAACTTCACCCCTCGCTTTTTCAACACCAAACCATGCTACCTAGTAACTAATGTCCAATCCATAGTCATTTTTTAAATCAAACACCACATCCGTGGGGCGTATCAATGGCTGACCACGCACCCGATCTGCGACAACAGAAGACACCAACTCAGACCTCGTACGTGGGTTCCTTTAAGTCCGTACTACTACGCCACAAGTGTGCACACTATCAAACCTCTTAACACATAACACCCCTCTCGATGGTAGCACCCTTGCGTGAACTGACCAAGTACAACCCGTGGCCATTGCAAACTTACACACTACAGTAATACGAATCGAATCATTTTCAACATACTTGAATTGGAATCCATGTTCCACTGCCTACTTGCATAGAACTTCAAGGAATTCATTGGCACTCCCGTCGAAACATTGACCCACATGGGTAATCCCACACGCCAATTGAGCGGACAAAAATGTCTTCGATCTGTTAGGCCAATATGTTGGTAACAAATCCGTTTGGTCGTCTGCACCAAAATCTAGACTACGAGGGGAATTCACAACATCCTCCGCGTAATCTAGCGCCCCAACATTGCCCCCCGCCCTAACACTCCGTGCTTGAATTAGGAAATCAAGACACAATATTGCCCTCCGCCCTAACACTCCGTGCTCGAACGACTTACGAAGGCACAACATATTTTGAATATCGTCATCATTATCCACCTTTAATTTCTTATACTTGGGGACATCAAACAACATATACACTGCCCCCGGCACCAACCCATCAAATTTCCGCAAATAAGATCAACCAACTGTGTGAATTTCAATTTGTATTGCAACCGAACAATAACATTGGTCTATCCGTACGTGCACACCAACAATATACCGTCATCCATACCTGTGACACCAACATTCCCGACCTTGTTACGGAAAATACAAAACAACAAAATGCATTTAACGTGCATACACGTAAAACCAACAATACATAAGTGATGTTAACGTCGCAGAACACACCCACATAACAAACCACATAGGCAGAGAACATCCCAAAAAAATAGCACCACACACCAAACACAAACACTGACACACAACCAACATCACTCCACAAAAAAAACAAAACAACGTACAACACACCAACACAATCAAACTACTAACCTGTTACAATATGATGGGCGTAAACACCGCCTGATGAACCACAACAAAACACCACCGGAAATGATCACAAACTCGGATTACAGTTGGCGCCAAGAAAAATGGCCAAAACCCTAGACAATAGCCCCACACTTTCTCTCCACAAAATAATGAGATCAATGTTAAACAATCAAACCGGACTCCCCCACGATAACATTTCCTTATCCCATCCAAAACAGAATCAGTCAATTAGGAAATGACAATCACACCAAGGGTATATATGTAAAATCAAATATCATCAAACCCATCTAAATAAACCTTACCAAAAAAAATAGGACTAATTGGTGTACAAGAAAACTCTCATGATCAAATGGTTTAACTTTCTTCCATATAGGATTTATGGGTAATTTTTCCTAATTCTGATTATGATAATTTTCATTAATAAAACTATTAGTTGATTAGTGGTTTGGGCTCCTTCGTAATCACTGTAGGCTATGTTTGGGATACTACTTTGGGCTAAAATAGCTATATAGGACAAAATTGGCTATTTAGTCAAATAGGACAAAATGTCATATGCAACTCATAATCATTTCATTTTTTCTCTCACAAAAGTCAAAAAAACCAAAAAGCTTATCCCAAATGAGACTTTTTAGCCCCAGGTTAAGTAGGTGTTTGGCATGTGACGACCAAGCCCTTCCTTCTCTTTTCTTCACTTTTCTTTCCCTCGTTGTCCCGTTCTCCTTTTACTTCGTTGGATTTAAAATGATCGGAAATAGTTCTCTAAATAGAGTCCTCGATCTTGTTTTATTCAGTTGTCAATTTTCACCAGTTCCGGAGAGTGTGAGGTCAGGTCCGAAGTGCCCGGGAGAGATGTGAAAATTTTCTGAGCTGCTGGGCCAGGGCCGCACGTGCAAGAGGCTAAGCTGCAAGTACGGAAAGAGGGGTGTTGGCTGGGGAGCACACTACTTAAATTGCAGGTGTAGGAGGACCCCCGCACGTGCGGGGATGAAGGCCGCACGTGCGGGAAGGGACGCTCCGCACGTGCGGGGATGGCTGCCGCACATGCGGCACTCTGGCAGTCCGAGAACTCTATTTTTTTTATCATTTTGAGGCCGAAAATATCTCATTTTCTACTCTTCTCTCTTACTCTAAAAGCCATTTTTCTCCTCCTTCTCTCTAAAAACCCTAACCTAAGCACCAAAAACCTTTGATTCTTGCATCATTGGGTTAGATCATCATCATCTCTCACAACCTTGAAGATCTAGAGCAAGAGTTCCACTTGTGGTGGTGGAGATCAAAGCTCTCTCTCTCTCTCTCTCTCTCTCTCTCTCATTCTTGAATCTTAGGGTTTCTACTCCATTTCTCCATCAAACTTGAGGTAGGGAAATCTCCTTAAGTTATATATATATATATTTATGTTAGATTTGGTTGGTTTTAAAGGCTCCATTAATGATGTCAAATGCTTAGATTTGTCTCATAAATGCTAGGGTTCCAAAAATGGGTTTTTGATCTCTCTCTCTTCTTTAACTATCCTCTTGAAGATCTTAACTTATATATTAGTAGGTATGGTGTTTTGAGAGAGAAACCCTCTCAAAAGAGGGGAAAGATGTTTGTTTTGGCTTTTGACATAAAACCCTAGAAAATTTTGGGGATTTTGAATGGTGAAAACATGTTTAGGCATATCTTGTGTTTTAAAAAATTAAAGGGTGAAACTTTCATCACAGTGTTTAGCATAGATGGTAATTTACTTAGTGTTTGAGAAAAGAATTATTTATCCTAACATTATTGTTGAACATTGGAAAGTGTAGTGTTGTAAAATAACAAATGTTGTGCACCTTGGTTAGAGAAAGTTATAAACATTGGAATTGATGATTGAAAGGCATCGCATGTAGTCTTGAAGAGGGCCAATTTGTAGTGAATTGAGCATGAAAAGATGTTGTTATTGCTATGAGTTAATGGCATGGTCACTGTGAAATAATATTGAGGAGAAGAAATGGGTAATGTAGTAAATGGATTTTGTTGTAGAAATGTTTTGAAATAGAAGGATATTTTGAAATATTTTGTATTGCATCATGTCACCATTTGATTTACCACTATCATTGCACAATCCCATCATGTTTATTTTGAGAAGGATTACACTATAATGAGAACTATGAAACTGTGTATGGGGTAAATACGGTGGTAAGTCCGGTTAGGAGGTGTAGATGAATTTGATAAGTTGGCCTGAGTGTCCATGGTGAAAGACCAGAAAACCACGCGGATATGTGTCGAGCCTTCCAATTAATACCGGTAAAAATGACAGTTTGGTAGTACTTGTAGAGTCTACTTGCAGACACCAGTCTAGAGATTACCAGTGTCGTATTTACCGACCCTTGTGATTAAAAAGTTTAAATTTGGAAATTGACGGGATTGTAATTGTAAATGAAATGCATGACATTTCTCAAGAAAGACATGAATAACATTTTGAAAAGAGTATTGCATCGCATTTGCACTTGCATTCAATTTTGGCCATCTAACATAAATGTATATACTTTGTTTGGTATTTCTCTACTGGGCTTTATGCTCACCCCTATGGGATTTGGTGCTGGTAAAGACGTAGTGATTCCGTCAAATTGAGGGCGCGGATAATTGCAAAGAGCACATAGCTCTTCTTTTGTTGTGAATTCTTTTTGTAAAGCCAAGGCCTAAGATGTATGGGTCCGAAAGACCACTTTTGTGTTACCGGGCTATTGCCTTGGAAGATGTAAACCCTTAAGGACATATTATTATTTTGAGATTAGGTGCTTCACATGCTATAGATTCATATATTCTTTTGTGTTGTGAATGTATACTGCATGTGGAACTTTTGTATTAAACCCATTTAGTATATAGATGAAGATGAAAGGGTTATTGTTATTGTATAGTGAATGTTTGTTCATTTGGGGGTTCATGTTGAATTATTTCGGGATGTGACATGGCATACACTAAAAAAGTGCATTTTTTTTTTGTATACATACACTTATTTGGGTCATTTCAATCAACATCTATTAACATCTCCTCTATACTTTTCTATCACTTTCTCTACTTTTCTACACATTTTTTTTATTTTATTTTATAAAAAGTCAAAAAGTACATTTATTTAAAACATCCCAAACCATCCCTAAAACAGCAAAAAAGTCAAAAAACCAAAAAACCAACCTATATTCCAAACGAAGGCATAATAATATAAGTAATGCTAAAAATCCTAAAAATTCTACTAACATTTTTATCAAATATCTCACATAGGTGTGGAACCCACATAATGTGGGTCTTATATCACACCCATGTAAGACATTTAGTAGAACTTTTAATAAAATTTTTAGAATTTCTAACATTTTTATAATAATATATAAATTCAACCATACAATATAATAGCAGTGACAACGTAATAATGTTCAAATTTTTTTATTATAAAAATATATAAAGAAACACATCAATGCAGGTTATAATTAAAATAAAATAATGACAATGCTACGTAACTCAAATTTTGTGGCTCAAAAGTGGTTTAAATGGCCAAAACGACATCGTTTTGAGTACAGAACAACATAAAAATGGCCAAAACGACGTCGTTTTGACCATTTGAGCCACTTTTGAGCCACAAAATTTAAGGTACGAGACATTTTCCAATAAAATAATAAATAAATAAAAGTGAAAGTGATGTTTTACCATGTCTAGTGTACTTGCACATTATTTGAGATTTATTAAAAATATAAATTTTTTTATAAGTTTGAAAATTCGGTAGTGTAAAATGTATCAATTAGTGTACATATTAATGTACCAACTAGTATTATACCATTATTACTGACCTCACTTATTATACAAATTATAAATATCTAAAACTTCTAAAATTATACCATATTATCTATTAATACACTAGTTAGTACATTAATTGATACATATAGCATTATTCTTTAAAATTACATCTTAATTTTTGAGATTTTCAATTACATAAAAAATAGCATCTTTCATTAATGAACCGTTAACTCATTAACAGAGTGTATAATGCAGGTAATAAATTTTTTTTCTTCAAAAATACCCATATTAATCTTTATGAAATTAAATATTTTCTATTTTTTGACTATCTTACATTATTTATTTCTCTTTTTTTTTTTTCAACTAATCATATCACTTTGTCTAATTATCGCACCATTATCTCTATTTAGAGTGTGTATAATAAGGTTAAGGATCTTCATTGTTTAATTTAATGTGTTTTGGACAATAATTATTATTATTATTATTATTATTATTTTCATTTTAAAAGTGGAAATAACTATATCATCTATAGTTATTATTTGGGAGAGAAATAAATCACTATTACAAAGGATATCAAATTTGTCTCTATAGGAGTTGAATTTATCACCTCACACCACAAAAAGTGTCACATAGACAACTATTAGGTCAAATGTTCTGATTTAACCACCTTAATTTTGAAAAATGTACAGAAACATCCGCTTAGAGATAGTTTGAAAGGGTGAAAATAATACAATTTCATAATAAAAATGATGAAAATATATAAATTTATAGATGAAGAGGGTAAACTAATAGTTATTAATAATTGAAAGAGTATTGTTGTAATTAATCCTAATTTTTTTTCATATAATATGTTATTCATCAAAGTCATCGAGATCACAATGTACAACAACATCAACCATTTACGCAAAAATTTAAAAATAAAATAAAACAATCAATTATAAGATGGCACAATTGGATGTATTTGTAATTCTTGGGACTCTATGAATTGGGTCCAACATGGCCTTTTCTCTGGCCGGCACTCACCTGATGATGTGAATGTTTCTATTTTCATTTTAGCTCTTGCATAACTTATAATATATTGACAAAATTTACAGCCATAACCATTTTATGTTTTTTTAACTCATTATTATTTAACGTTGAAAAAGACACACACAAAAATAAAAAATAAAAAATCATCAAAATAAACCAAGCCTTGTTATGTATAAAATCTAAAACAACTCCATTCAGTCGACCATTTCAATTTGTGGCTCTCTAAGGATTCTATTTCAATGATTAATGTGTTGATCTTTTGTACGCAAACAATTATACTAACATTAATTTGTCACAGTTGTGCTAGAAAAAAGAAAGACTATCTTCAAATTCACACTTATTTTATTCATTTTTTTTTTTTTTTGAAAATAAATATGACAAAATCATGTAGTTATAATTATCATATGATATTAACTTTTTTTACTCGAATGATCTACACAAAAAGATAAAAAAATATCAAAGAATTAGATTATCAAAATGGGATTAGCTTTAGACCCATGGGCCTAGATTGGTGATGTTTTCACTGCTCTATTTTAGTTGTTCTTTTGGGTGAAGTGTTTTCTCGAAAGAGGAGGGGTTTGGATGTTATCTTATGATTTCTCCTTTCTCTGTTGTGTTTATGGTTTGGGGTTTGGTTGCCATCTTTTCAACCATTTTAGCTTTGTTCTGGGTTTTAGATTGCATTAAAAAACAAACAAACAAACACATACCAAAAACAATGCTTGTTAGTATATATCCTTAGAAAGTTACAAGAACAAAAATGCAAAAAAGAAAAAAAAGAAACAAGCTTTATAATGCAAAATAAGAAAAAAGAAACTCATCATCTATCCTTACAAAGTTAAAGCAACTCTTTAACCACCTTATCTATCTCTTCCTCTCCTTTCATTCTTATTCTCTCACTAAATTCTCTAGTGTTAATTCTTATATCTTCCCCACTTTTTTCCACCACAATTTGCCTTATTACTTGTGCTATTGCTTCTCTATTGAGTCTGCCATTCTCGTCTCGAATGACCTCCATAGCCACAGTAACCTCCTCCACCAGTCCAGCATTTAATGGTTGGTCCAAATGTGTTAGCATTGCTACAATTGGTATCCCAAATGTTAAGCTTTCCAATACTGAATTCCATCCACAGTGACTCACAAAACCACCGATGCTTGAATGGGCCAGAATTCTTGCCCGTGGTACCCAACCCTCCACAACCATTCCTCTCTTTGCTACCCTCTCAATAAACCCCTTTGGCAATGCTTCTTCAAGCTCAACTTTCTCTCCTACAGGAAACCTAACAACCCATATGAAATTTACCTTGCTAAGCTCTAACCCATGAGCTATCTCTTCAATCTCTTCCTTAGACATAAAATACTCACTCCCAAAGAAAACAAGCAGACTGGACTATTTAAGAACACTCGGAAATCAATCACACATAGAAAAGAGATAAGATATTTACGTGGTTCGGCAATAGCCTACGTCCACGAGAGAGATATCTACTATAGAACTTTCCCATATGGAGTTTACAACACTCACACCTTACTCTCTCTCTATAGCACTCTCACTCACAGATTACACTCTCTGCTCTGTCTTTCACTTTCTGATTGATTCAATTCAGCTTACAGCTCTCCTTATTTATACACAAACGGGAGAGCCCAAAAACAAATCAATATCTGCTTGCCAACCTCTACTTGCCAACAACCAACTACCAAGTTAATGGCAAGCCACCCTAGGTTTGAAAAACCTCAGCAAATCTATATTCACAGCCTCCATACTTGACTTCCATCATAGCCAAGTTCACATTGGTGTGGATCCTTAACAATTCTCCCCCTCCACACCTATGGGGAGTAGGATCCTTATTGGAAGTCCATCACAACAATGTCCCTGCATACTTTGAGTTTGTCTCTCAAGACTACCTTTGTAAGCATGTCGGCTGGATTCTTATCTGTGTGGATCTTGACCAGTTCCAATAATTGTTTTTCCATCACTTCGCGTATCCAATGATACCGAACATCAATGTGCTTTGTGTGAGAATGGTACATAGAATTCTTGCTCAGGTCTATGGCACTCTAGCTATCACAATGTATCATGAACTTTTCCTGCTTTAGTCCCAGTTCTTGGAGAAACCGCTTCAACCACAATATCTCTTTCCCAGCTTCTACTACGGTAATATACTCTGCCTTGGTTGTGGATAAAGCAACACATTTATGAAGCTTGGACTACCAAGACAGAGCTTCCCCTGCAAAACTAAATAGAAATCCTGATGTAGATTTCCTACCATCAAGATCGCCTGCCATATCTGAATCCGTATAGCCTTCCAAAACTGGTTTAGCTCCTCCAAAGCATAAACACATTTTGGATGTACCCTTAAGGTACCTCAGAATCCACTTGATTGCTTCCCAATGCTCTTTCCCTGGATTGGAAAGAAATCTGCTTACTACTCCAACAACATGAGCAATATCTGGTCGGGTGGACACCATTGCATACATCAAACTCCCTACTGCAGATGAGTAGGGAATTACCTCCATCTTTTCTCTTTCATTTGTAGATGAGGGACAAGAACTCTTGCTCAAGTTGAAATGGTTAGCCAGCAGAGTATTGAATGGCTTGGCATCTTTTATGTTGAACCTGTCAATCACACGTTCAACATATTTCTCCCTTGACAGCCATATCTTCTTGGCTTTTCTGTCACGAACAATCTTCATACCCAAAATCTGTTGTGCTGGGCCTAAATTCTTCATGTCAAAATACTGTGACAAGTTCTTTTTCAACTTGTTGATCATAGTAGTATCCTGTCCGATGATCAGCATATCATAGACATATAATAATAGGATGATGAAGTTTCCATCCGAAAATCTTCGAAAATATACACACTGGTCTGCTATTGTTCTTATGTACTCGTGATCCACCATGAATGAATCAAACTTCTTGTACCATTGTCTCGGCGCCTGCTTCAGGCCATAGAGACTCTTCTTCAGTTTGCAGACTAGATTTTCTTTTCCTTTAACTTCAAATCCTTCTGGCTACTCCATATAGATCTCTTCCTCCAAGTCACCATGGAGAAAGGCAATCTTGACATTCTACCTCCAGATTCAAGCGAGCTGCTAATCCCAAAGCTACTCGAATAGAAGTCATCTTCACAATTAAGGAGAAGATCTCATCAAAGTCAATCCCCTTCTTCTGTCTAAAACCCTTGACAACCAAGCGAGTTTTATGTTGAAGTAGTTTTCCGTTGCCATCTTTCTTTAACTTATACACTCATTTTTTTTTTTTTTTTTCAATGCATTCTTACCCTTTGGAAGTGAAACAAGCTCATAAAATCGATTTGTACAACAAGGAACGAGCAATCCCAACAAGTTTAAATCGATTTGTACTCCTCCAAAATTAATAACACTAAAGATTCCCAAAATAAAATAAAGGATTCAAATACACTTCCCAAAAGCTTTAAAGTGCACAAGTGCTACAACCTCCCCACCTTAGGAAATTTCGTCCCCGAAATTACAAATCAAGCTCTAAAACAGAATTGAACTATTCACAACCATGTTATTCTTACAAGTTCATCATTATAACCCATTCTCCGGTCATTGACTCGATACACAAGTCCCAATTTAAAATGAAATTTACAATTTCCCAAAACATTTACAATGTTTAAATCAAGTCCAAGTTTTCAAAACTTATATAGCATATACAATGCTTCCAAAAATGATACAGCATCACCAATATTCCATATTCTCAAAACATATGCAATGTTTATATTGAATTCATGTTTTTCCCAAACAACTATAACATGTATAATGTTTCTCGAAATTTAAAACATATATAATGCTTATACTTTTCATTAACATAACCAAATTCTCAGTACATGCTCATGCACCAACAAACAAGTCTGGATATTTCTCTCGGACTTCCAATTCACGATCCCAAGTCGCTTCTTTGACCCCGTGATGTTTCCATAATACCTTTACCAAGGGAATTGTCTTGCCTCGCAAGACTTGGTCCCGTCTATCCAAGACTCTCACTGGTCTCTCCTCATACGAGACATCCTCATCTACCTCTAAGTCGGTCCAATCTAACATGTGCGATGGATCCGGCTCATACTTCTGAAGCATACTAATATGAAACACGTCATGAATCCTGGAAAGTTATGGCAGCAATGCCAAACGATAAGTAACCTCCCCAATTTGCTCAAGGATCTCAAAAGGGCCAATAAACCGAGGGGACAACTTCCCACTCTTCCCAAATCTCATCAAACCTTGTCTAGATAATATCTTCAAAAAGACATGATCTCCCACATCAAAAGACAAAGGTCTCTTCCTACGGTCGACATAACTATTCTGGCGACTCTGAGCCGTAGCTAGCCTCTTTCGGTTAAGTACCACTTTTTTCGTCGTTTCCCGAACCAACTCTGGACCTAACAAAGGTGCATCACCCACCTCGGCCCAACACACAGGAGATCTACACGGTCGACCATACAAGGCCTCAAACGATGCCATGCCAATACTCTATTGGAAACTATTGTTATAGGCAAACTCCACTAAGGCCAAGTGCTTCTCCCACAAACCTGTAAGGTCAAGGACACAGCCTCGAAGCATGTCCTCAAGAATCTCAATAGTACGCTCGGACTGTCCGTCAGTTTGAGGATGATATGCAGTACTAAATGTCAATTTAGTGCCCAAGGCACTTTGCAAACTCTGCCATAACCGAGTAGTGAAACGCGGATCTCTATTCGAAACAATTGTCACAAGGACCCCGTGTAACCTCACTATGTCCCTAATGTACAAGTCGACAAGATAATCTACCGAGTCGCTTACGCGCATAGGAATAAAATGTGCCGACTTAGTTAGCCAGTCAACTACCACCCAAATGGCATCACTACCCCGTTGATTCCTCGGAAGGCCCATTACGAAGTCCATCATAACATGTTCCCACTTCTACTCAGCTATAGGCAAGGGTTGTAACAAACCCGCTGGCCTCTGATGCTCAGCCTTCACTTGTTGACAAGTAAGGTACTTCGATATAAATACAGCAACATCCCGCTTCATACCCCTCCACAAAACTGACGACCAAGATCATGATACAATTTAGTGCCTCTCGGATGTACCGCTGTAATAACCCCGACCTCCGATTAATGCTAATTCATGCTTAATTATGCCTAATAGTAATTTAGAAGAAATCCAGAATTAAATTGCATGTGTATTGCTTGATTTATGTGTTTCTATCTGTCCAGTGTGGAAATATCTGTTCATGGTTTAAATTTCGAACTGCGAATTGGAAGCCTTATTGGCGCCCGATTCCGAAATTGATTAGTGTTTTGGACTCGTTAGAATATATGTGATTTTATGGTAGGTTCAATTAAAATTTGATTTGGGATGGTTAAATTAGATTAAATAATGTTATATTGTTGAACCTAGTCTATTTACCCTTTTTGCCATTGTGAGTGGGCCACTTACTAGGCAACTTTGAGACTTAGCTTTATAACATATTGTTCATCTTTTGCTGAGGAAAACCGTAGGAGAGAATTAGAGAGAGAAGAAGGCTTGGTTTCAACAAATTCCTTGGAGATTTGGAAGAATTGAAGAGTAGATTGTTTGATTGAACCTTTAGACTTGGAATTGGGAACCTAAGGTAGTGAATTCATCTCCATGATGTTGATATTGAGTTGTGTCTTGCATAATCCATGTTAATTTTGAAGCTTTGAACCAAGATATGGTTTCTAATGTTGATTTGGGTAGAGATTCATGCATGCATGTCCATGTTTTGGCATTGTGAAGTTATTTTCCATGAAATTCTTGCATGCAAGTTCACATTTTGGTTTTAGTCCTTGAACTCATCATGTTTGGAGGTTCAAACTTGCATTTGGTTATATTTTGGAGCATTGAAATTCAGGTTGAACTCATGCATGTTTGTTTAAGCTTTGTTCATGAAGATTTATTGAAATTGTGTTCAAATTGACTCACCATTGGGCATTGATTTTACAAATTGAGCTTTGAAACTTGCTATACTATGAGTTTAAAGTGTTTTTCTAGAAAATGGGCTCAAGAGGTCGAGTTTAGAGCTGTTGAATGCTTGGTTTGGGCTTGGGAGGCAAATCTGAAAATTCTAGAATGTGACTTCCTCGCTCGAGCGAAGAATTCCTCGCTCGAGCGACCATCATTTGTTCTGAGCTCCGCTTTAGCGAAGGAATGGTGGCTCGAGCATAAATTTTGAGCTCTCAGGTTTTTGGTGCACGCAGACGCACGCTCGAGCGAAGAGACCTACGCTCGAGCGAGGAGTTATGTCTCACGCTCAAGCGAGCATCGAGCGTGCATGGAGCATAAAAAATCAGCAACCAGTACTTTTGTATTTTTACAGACCGCTCGAGCGAAGGAGTTCTCGCTCAAGCGACCCCTCTATTTTGGTAAGCTCGCTCGAGCGAAGGAAGTCTCGCTCGAGCGAGACCCCTGTTTTTAGCAACTTTTGAAAAATATTTTCTAAGGCATCTTTGCATCCTCATTCCATCCTAGGCATTCCTAGGCCATGTTTAAGACTCTATAAGGGGAGATTCAAGGTTGGAAACACGCTATGAATCAACGACGTAAGTTTTGCATTATTAGAACGTGTGTTTCAAGTGTGTGTCTGATATGTGTTATGTAGGTCATGTGTCGCATTCTGTTTGACCTTTTGGCTCCGTCTGTCTGATTCAAGGCCCACTGTGAGTAATAACATAGTAAAGATATGTTCAACTGTACTTATTTTCTATGTGACAAATGAGATCTATTTTTTGTAATAATATGTTCTGTACAATGAATGATTGTTCAATTTCCGACATGTATTCGCGACATCATTAGTATCATGTGATATCTACGGCTGTTACCCGGTATCGAAGGTTCTTTTATGGAACTTATATCTGTATGCACTCTGTTACCCGTACCAGAGGCTCGCCATGGGGGCTTAGTTGTTCTGTTTTGTCCCGGATCCAGAGGTTCCTTCTTGGAACTAGGTTATTCATAACCTTACGCTTATGCATTATGTTCTATTTTGTTCTGCTATGCTGATGGATGTATCACGTAAACTTAATCATGACTTATGATTTCTGTCTATATATGATCTGAACAAGTATGAATTTGATACAATATGAATTGATTTTTGAAATCTGTACGAACTCATTCATTGAAACCCCTTTACTCTGTTTATTATTCACTAGCTTTCGCTCACAACTTACTATATATATGTAGGTGAGGCGGCACATGACCCAGGCCAAAGTTGACAGCCTTCTGTTCTGTTTTGTCAGCCATCTGGTGCGCCTCCTGAGGAGGTTCTGCTTGAAGCCTATTGACATGGTTGTTTTTGTGTTCATGCTAGTCTGTATGTGTGTTATGTAAAGTCAAATCTTGGGAACTATTCTCTGTAAATATTGATGTATTGACTAGCATGTTTACGTGTATAAATAAGTTTTAAAAAGTTCTGTCTCATGTACGTATCACAGCTCATTGGACCTTGTTTATTTTGTATATTTGCTTCCGCAGCCCATTATTATTTGTGAATCTGTTCAGAGGCCTTTGGTAATCCACGGATTACTGGCCGGTTACAGTGCCAAACCTACAGGGGCGGGTTTGGGTCGTGACAGAGTGGTATCAGAGCACGAGTTATACCACACACACAGGTCCGTATGAGCTTAGGATGTCCTAGTAAGCATTAGGGGCATTCCATCTGCATGTGTGAGTGTGTGGTAATGCAACTAACTATTAAAACTAAAAGTATATTTGAATAAATGAATTGAAGGGAAATGAATAAGATTATGCCAATGTTTTATTATCCTTCTATATTTGTATTGTAAGATGGAGAATGCAAGGGGAACTGGTGAAAGTGAATCTTCAGAGGCTCGCATGGACCGAATGGAGCAGATGTTAGCAGCATTAACTGAGACCTTAACACAGCAGCAAAGACAACAACCTTTACCCCCTCCGCCTCCACCGGTACAAGCCGAGGCCGATAACAATGACATTATCAATCTGACACAGAAAATTCATGAAAATGAAACCGCCTACGTTTTACGGCGGAATTGAACCTTTAAAAGCTGAGACGTGGTTGCTTGAAATGGAGAAATTATATGAAGTGTTCCCTTATTCTGAAACTCAGAAAGTCCTATTAGCCACCTATACTCTGAAAGATGAAGCCCGCAGGTGGTGGCTACTAATCCGAGGTGGCAATGGGACTATGACGTGGGCACAGTTTAATGCTATTTTCTACGACAAGTACTTTCCCCAATGTTTCAGGGATCGAAAGGTGTCTGAATTCCAGGAACTCAAATAGGAAAGAATGTCAGTGGCAGAATATGACGCTAAGTTCACTGAATTAGCACGATTTGCTCCACATATGGTGGACACCGATTATAAGAAAGCCCAAAAGTTTGAAGGGGGATTGGATCTCGACGTGTTTGATAGAGTGGGCGTCCTGAAATTGCCTTCTTATGTGGAAGTCCTAGACAGAGCCTTAATGGCAGAGGCTACCCTAGCTGCCATGAAACAAAACAAAGCCCCAACATCTACAGCAAATGAGTGGAGAGGAAAAAGATCCGGGTTTGGTTTTAAGAAAGGCCGGTCCTTTGGCAATAAGAAGCAAAACACAGAGACTTGGAGCAACTCGAGTCAAAGTAGTGGGTCTCTCCCGGTCTGTTCTGATTGTGGTAAAAGGCATAGGGGTGTGTGCTACCGAGCGTCCGGTGCTTGTTACCGATGTGGCCAGCCGGGTCATATAGTGAAAGATTGTCCGCTTAGATCTGAGACTACTAGCCGCCCTGCAGCAAGTTCAGCGGGATCCGCTTCTGTGGCCAAAACCAATGTCAAAGCCAATGCAGGAAAGGAACCTTTGAGACAAGGCCGAGTGTTTGCCTTAGTACCTGGCGACGTACCGAACACCTATACTGTGGTGTCAGGTACACTTTCTGTATGTTCTCAAAATGCATGCGTATTGATAGATTCTGGTTCTACACATTCTTTTGTGTCGCATGCTTTTTCTCGAAAATTGACTAGGCCATTAGAACATATGACATGTGTGTTATTTGTATCTACGCCATCTGGGGATTCTATGATGTGTGCTCATGTATATCCAGCATGTGATGTTAGGGTTGGCGATATGATGTTGTATGTGGACTTATTACCCTTGGACATTCATCATTTTGATTGTATTTTGGGGATGGATTGGTTGACTAAATACTGTACTACCATTGATTGTGCAAACAAAACTGTTGTGTTTAGACCGCCGGGTATGCTTAAATTTACTTTTAGTGGGAATGGGGTAGTTCCTCCCCCATATTTAATCTCAGCTATGAAAGTTGTAAAACTGCTTAGGAAGGGATGTAGGGGTTATCTGTGTTGCATACTGACTACATCATCTGACGGTCCTACTGTAGAAACAATCCCTATTGTTTGTGAATTTCCTGATGTGTTTCCGATTGATTTACCGGGGGACTTAGTTGACAGAGAAATTGAATTTACTGTTGAGGTGTTTCCGGGGACACAACCTATTTCCAAGACTCCCTATAGAATGTCTATCTCTAAATTGAAAGAATTGAAAACCCAACTTCAGGAACTGTTAGACAAGAACTTTATCCATCCGAGTACTTCACCTTGGGGTGCTCCAGTCTTGTTTGTCAAAAAGAAGGATGGATCTTAAGATTGTGTATAGACTACCGGGAATTGAACAAAGTGACTATCAAGAACAAATATCCTCTGCCCCAAATAGATGACTTGTTTGATCAACTTCAGGGTGCCCAAGTATTTTCTAAAATTGACCTCAGGTCTGGGTACCATCAATTAAAGGTTAGAGCCGAGGACATAGAGAAGACTACATTCCGAACTAGATATGGACATTATGAATTTTTAGTAATGCCGTTTGGGATGACAAATGCACCTGCTGCTTTCATGGATCTTATGAATAGGGTGTTTAAATCATATCTGGATGATTTTATTGTTGTATTTATTGATGATATTCTGATTTATTCTAAAGACAGGAAAGAACATGAGAATCATCTGAGAACCGCCCTGCAGATTTTGAGGGAAAAGAAATTGTATGCTAAATTGTCTAAGTACGAATTCTGGCTTGACAGTGTGGCATTTTTGGGTCATGTTATCAACAAGGATGGTGTTTCTGTAGATCCTCAGAAGATTGAAGCTGTTGTGGATTGGCCTAGACCTACAAATGTGACAGAAGTCCGAAGTTTTCTGGGACTTGCAGGTTACTACCGGAGATTTGTGAAAGACTTTTCTAAGCTTGCCCTGCCATTGACTCAATTAACTCAAAAAAAATGCCATTTGACTGGAATGACCAAAGAGAGACAGCCTTCCAAGAGTTGAAAACTAGGTTAGTGACTGCACCAATCTTAACTTTGCCTAATCGTACTGATGGGTTTCAAGTGTACAGTGATGCTTCCTATAAAGGCTTGGGGTGTGTCCTAATGCAAAATGGAAAGGTGATTACCTATGCTTCGAGACAACTCCGACCTCATGAAAAGAATTACCCAACACACAATCTTGAATTGGCAGCCGTGGTGTTCGCTTTGAAAATATGGCGTCACTATTTGTATGGGGTAACTTGTGAGGTTTATACAAACCATAAAAGTTTGAAATATTTCTTCACCCAAAAAGAGTTAAATATGAGACAGAGACGTTGGTTGGAACTCATCAAGGATTATGATTTGCAAATCTTGTATCATCCAGGAAAGGCTAATACCGTAGCAGATGCCTTGAGCCAGAAATCTAGTGCGAATTTGTCATGTTTGCTATCCAACTGAAAAGAGTTGTTGATTGATTTTGAACAAGATGGGCTGTTAACTGCTATTGCCGTTCAACCTACAATTCTTGATGAGATCAAACAGAAACAGTGTGAAGATGAATATCTGAAAAAGATCATGAAGGAATTTGACTCAAAGCCAAGGCCGGGATTTGTGTTTGAGAATAATGTGCTGAAATTTTAGAACCGTCTTTGTGTACCTGATTGTCATGATTTGAGGAAACGTGTTATGATCGAAGCTCACAGTGGTAAATTTGCTATGCATTCGGGGAACACGAAGATGTATCATAATTTGAAACAGAATTTTTGGTGGCCTGGGATGAAAAAGAGTATTGTAGACTTTGTAACTAGATGTCTACAGTGCCAATAGGTAAAAGCTGAACATCAACGCCCTGTCGGTTTGCTACAACCACTCTCAATACCTGAATGGAAATGGGAGCACATTACCATGGATTTCATTGTGGGATTGCCTCGTTCTTCTCGAGGTATGGATTCTATCTAGGTTAAAGTTGACCGTTTAACTAAGTCTGCCCATTTTCTGCCTGTCAAAACTATCTATAATGCTGATAAATTGGCCAATATCTATATGACTGAAATTGTGAGATTGCATGGAGTGCCAGCATCTATTGTATCTGACAGGGACTCAAAGTTTGTATCAAAATTTTGGCAGAGTTTGCAACAGGCTTTGGGGACAGAATTGAGACTGAGCAGTGCCTATCACCCACAGACCGATGGCCAAACTGAACGAACAAACCAAACTCTGGAGGATATGCTCAGAATGTGTGTGTTAGACCTCCAAGGAAATTGGGAGACTTACTTGCCATTAGCTGAATTCGTGTACAACAACAGTTACCATTCAAGCATTGCAATGGCTCCTTACGAAGCTTTGTATGGAAGAAAGTGTCGTTCCCCGATATGTTGGGCTGAAGTAGGTGATAGACCTTTATTAGGACTGGAACTTGTGCAAGAAACAACCGAGAAAGTGAAACTGATACAGCAGCGTCTGAAAACTGCACAGAGTAGGCAAAAGAGCTATGTCGATGTTCGAAGAAGAGAAAGGGAATACGAAGTGGGGGACCATGTGTTCATCAAGGTGACCCCGATGAAGGGTCAAACTCGGTTTGGTGTTAAGGGAAAATTGGCACCTAGGTATGTTGGACCTTATGAAGTTCTCGAAAAGATCAATCTGGTGTCGTATCGGATAGCCTTTCCTCCAGTGATGGAACATATGCATAACCTCTTTCATGTATCGATGCTTCAGGACTATTTGAGAGATCCACTCCACATTATCGAACCAACGCATGTGCTTTTGAAAGATGACTATACTTATGAGGAAAGACCTATCCAAATTGTGAATCGAAGGATCAAAAAGTTGAGAAATAAAGCAATACCGTTGGTAAAAGTTGATTGGCAAAACCACGGAGGGACCTATGCAACTTGGGAAACCGAGGAAGACATGAAGAAGAGATATCCGGATTTGTTCCCTTTAGACCCAATGTTGACTCCGAATGAAGGTAATTTGAGTTTGGGGACCAAACTCTTTTAAGGGGGGAAGACTGTAATAACCCGACCTCCGATTAATGCTAATTCACGCTTAATTATGCCTAATAGTAATTTAGAAGAAATCCGGAATTAAATTGCATGTGTATTGCTTGATTTATGTGTTTCTATCTGTCCAGTGTGGAAATATCTGTTCATGGTTTAAATTTCAAACTGCGAATTGGAAGCCTTATCAGCGCCCGATTCCGAAATTGATTAGTGTTTTGGACTCGTTAGAATATATGTGATTTTATGGTAGGTTCAATTAAAATTTAATTTGGAATGGTTAAATTAGATTAAATAATGTTATATTATTGAACCTAGTCTATTTACCCTTTTTGCCATTGTGAGTGGGCCACTTACTAGGCAACTTTGAGACTTAGCTTTACAACATATTGTTCATCTTTTGCTGAGGAAAACCGTAGGAGAGAATTAGAGAGAGAAGAAGGCTTGGTTTCAACAAATTCCTTGGAGATTTGGAAGAATTGAAGGGTAGATTGTTTGATTGAACCTTTAGACTTGGAATTGGGAACCTAAGGTAGTGAATTCATCTCCATGATGTTGATATTGAGTTGTGTCTTGCATAGTCCGTGTTAATTTTGAAGCTTTGAACCAAGATATGGTTTATAATGTTGATTTGGGTAGAGATTCATGCATGCATGTCCATGTTTTGGCATTGTGAAGTTATTTTCCATGAAATTCTTGCATGCAAGTTCACATTTTGGTTTTAGTCCTTGAACTCATCATGTTTGGAGGTTCAAACTTTCATTTGGTTATATTTTGGAGCATTGAAATTCAGGTTGAACTCATGCATGTTTGTTTAAGCTTTGTTCATGAAGATTTATTGAAATTGTGTTCAAATTGACTCACCTTTGGGCATTGATTTTACAAATTGAGCTTTGAAACTTGATATACTATGAGTTTAAAGTGTTTTTCCAGAAAATGGGCTCAAGAGGTCGAGTTTGGAGTTGTTGAATGCTTGGTTTGGGCTTGGGAGGCAAATCTGGAAATTCCAGAATTTGGCTTCCTCGCTCGAGCGACCGTCATTTGTTCAAAGCTCCGCTCGAGTGAAGGAATGGTGGCTCGAGCGTAAATTTCGAGCTCTCAGGTTTTTGGTGCACGCAGACGCACGCTCGAGCGAAGAGACCTACGCTCGAGCGAGGAGCTGTGTCTCACGCTCGAGCGAGCATCGAGCGTGCATCGAGCATAAAAAATCAGCAACCAGTACTTTTGTATTTTTACAGACCGCTCGAGCGAAGGAGTTCTCGCTCGAGCGACCCCTCTGTTTTGGTAAACTCGCTCGAGCGAGACCCATGTTTTCAGCAACTTTTGAAAAATATTTTCTAAGGCATCTTTGCATCCTCATTCCATCCTAGGCATTCCTAGGCCATGTTTAAGACTCTATAAGGGAGGATTCAAGGTTAGAAACACGCTATGAATCAACGATGTAAGTTTTGTACTATTAGAACGTGTGTTTCAAGTGTGTGTCTGATATGTGTTATGTAGGTCACGTGCCGCATTCTGTTTGACCTTTTGGCTCCGTCTGTTTGATTCAAGGCCCACTGTGAGTAATAACATAGTAAAGATATGTTCAACTGTACTTATTTTCTGTGTGACAAATTAGATCTATTTTCTGTAATAATATGTTCTGTACAATGAAGGATTGTTCAATTTCCGACATGTATTCGTGACATCCTTAGTATCATGTGATATCTACGGCTGTTACCCGGTATCGGAGGTTCCTTTATAGAACTTATATCTGTCTGCACTCTGTTACCCGTATCGGAGACCCACCATGGGGGCTTAGCTGTTCTGTTCTGTCCCGGATCCGGAGGTTCCTTCTTGGAACTAGGTTATTCATAACCTTACGCTTATGCGTTCTGTTCTGTTACACTTATGCGTTCTATTCTGTTCTGTTCTGTTCTGCTATGCTAATGGATGTATCACGTAAACTTAATCATGACTTATGATTTCTGTCTATATATGATCTGAACACGTATGAATTTGATACAATATGAATTGATTTCTGAAATCTGTACGAACTCATTCATTGAAACCCCTTTACTCTGTTTATTATTCACTAGCTTTCGCTCACAGCTTACTATATGTATGTAGGTGAGGCGGCACATGACCCAGGCCAGAGTTGACAGCCTTCTGTTCTGTTTTCTCAGCCATCTGGTGCGCCTCCTGAGGAGGTTCCGCTTGAAGCCTATTGACATGGCTGTTTTTGTGTTCATGCTAGTCTGTATGTGTGTTATGTAAAGTCAAATCTTGGGAACTATTCTTTGTAAATATTGATGTATTGACTAGCATGTTTACGTATATAAATAAGTTTTAAAAAGTTCTGTCTCATGTACGTATCACAGCTCATTGGACCTTTTTATTTTATATATTTGCTTTCGCAGCCCCTTATTATTTGTGAATCTATTCAGAGGCCTTTGGTAATCCACGGATTACTGGCTGGTTATGGTGCCAAACCTATAGGGGCGGGTTTGGGTCGTGACAACTGCAAGGCGTGAGTGATGGAACTCCCGGAGTACTTCCTCTCTACAAGATTCTGGTACAAACAACCGGTCTAGATAACATACACTCATATCCGAGTGGACGTTCAAGCCTTTCTCTTATTTCCCATTGGAAATTTTAACACGGATTGACTCCACCACTCGGTCCTTTTGTTGTGCCTCTATAACCTTACTAATCAAGGTAGGTTGAGCATTTATTGTGAACAAGGTAGCATTCTCACCGGACACACCCAAGTGCAAATCAAATTTGCTAATAACACCTAGCATCTCCCATTCCCGAATGGTCGCACTTGCCAAACTACTCACAGATTTCCAACTCAAAGCATCAGCCACTACATTAGCCTTCCCTAGATGATAGTGTAACTCAAAGTCATAATCCTCCATAAATTTCATCCACCTCCGTTAACGTAAATTCAAGTCTTTTTGAGAAAACAAATACTTTAGACTCTTATGATCGGAGTAGACCTCAAACTTCTCACCATACAAGTAATGTCTCCAAATTTTCAAGGCAAAAATTACCGCCGCTAATTCCAAATCATGGGTGAGGTAGTTCTTCTCATGAGTTTTCAATTGTCGTGATCCGTAGGCCACAACTTTTCCCTCTTGCATTAAGACACAACCAAGTCCATCCCCGGATGCATCACAAAAGACGGTGTAATCCAAACCCCTTTTAAGAATTATCAAGACCGGCGCGGTAATCAATCTAGTCTTAAGTTCTTGGAATGATTTTTCACAAGCTTCACTCCACACAAACTTGACACCTTTCCTAGTCAATCTAGTCAAAGGTGCGGCTAGTCTAGAGAAGTCCCTTACAAAACGTCGATAATACCCCGCTAATCCCAAGAGATTTCGGATTTGAAAAATATTTTTGGGTTGTTCCCAATCATATACGCCATCTATCTTTGAGGAGTCTGCAATCACTCCTTCGCTATACACTACATGCCCTAAAAAATTTAGCTCGGTCAACCAAAACTCGCATTTCTCAAATTTGGCAACACAGGTGCCGACCCTTATGAAGAAAAGCTGGACACTTATGTTTGACAGCAACACAGGTGTCAACCCTACCCTTCCCAGACTGGTGTCGACACCAAATTTCAGCAAGCAATTTCAGGACAAGGGTCGACCCTTCCCAGACTGGTGTCCATCCTTGAGACCGACAACAAAAGGAAGGTGTTGATACCACCAAGATCGATGTCGACCCCAGAACAAGATTTTGAAGTTTCCAAACAACTTTTCAACAGGTCAACACCTGTGAACTTTTTTTCCAGATTTTAGTCCGGTTTGGGCCCTACTTTTTGGGGATTTTGACTTGATCTTTTGGGTTGACTTTAGGACTTCATTTTGCTTTGACCTAGCACTATAAATAGGTCCCTCACTTAACCTTTTATTTACTTTTTCTTCTCTTTTTCCCTCTCCAAGCCGTGAGTCACTCTCTCCCTCTCCAAAATCACTTTTTGCTCAAAGATCTTTTGATCTACTCACTTGGAAGCATCTCTCTACCTTGGTCCTTTGAGATTAAGTGTAGAGCTTGTCAAGAGCTTCGTTTTGATCCAAGTAAAAGTTGGTTTCGTCATCTTTGGAGTTTCAACCTTGTTTTGCTCGTCTTCTCTTCTAAGCTTGAGGTAGGGATTTTCTTTGAATTATATATATGTTTTTGCAAGATCTAGATGATTTTCGAAATCATCCCTTGATTAATTTTGAAAATTAATTGTTGATTCAAGAAGATGAGTGATTTTTGAAAGTGAGTTTACTTTCTTGTTCCTTTTAAAATTAGAAATTGAGGGTTTTGGACTATGTTGATTAAAGAAAGAGATTTTTCGTGAAATTTTCTCAAGTAATTGAAGATGAATGATTTTGGTGAGAAAAAACCTAAAAATTTGGGGTTTTTAAGAGATGTTGAAAATCCTTGGAAGATGTGGTTATATTTATTTTGTGTGCCAAAATAATTAGATGTTTTGAAAATTGTTTATTTATATACACATGAATGATGAGTTTCATGGAATATGAGAATTGTTGAAGTTTTGAAAATTGTTGTTGAAAAATGTTGTTATAGTCTTGAAATGACTAAATTGTTGAGAATGCTCAAAAAGTAGAAAATGTTATTCCTTGGATGAATTGGATTATATATACATGTTCATCTTGTGAAATTGCATTGAAATGAGAAATGAGAATTTTGATCACAATGGAGATATTGTGTGAAAGAATTGAGAAAAAGAAACAAATGTTGCATTGCATTTAATTGATTCATTGACATATCAATTCATTGATTATGAGAAGCTTTGAAATTGAATTTGAAACCTTTGCATTGAGGAAAGAATGTTAAGAAACAAGTTTTTATGAAATGGTTTTGGGGTAAATATGTTGGTAAGTCTTAAATAAGTTGGCCTGAGTATCCGAGGTGAAAGACCAAAAACCTGCGCGGATAAATGTCGAGCCTTCCAGTTAATACCGATAAAAATGACAAATTGGTAATACTTATACAGTCTACTTACAGACACCGACCTAGGGATTACCAGAGTTGTATTTACCGCCCCTTGAATTAAATTGATAAATTTTGAACAGTTGAAGTCGCATGACGTCATTGAGCATGATGGTTTACAAAACATGAAGATGTGTTTTTCTTTTAAAAGGGCATAGCATGGCATATGCATTTCATCTCTTGAGACTTGTATAAAATGTATATACTTTGTTAAGGATTTCCTACTGGACTTTATGCTTACCTTACGAGATTTTTGTGCAGGAAAGGATGTGGTGATGCCGCCTAATTAAGGGCGTGGAAGTATGTGTGCTGAGAGCACAATGTTCTCATTTGCTATGACTTTGTTTGAAAGCCAAGGGCTATATATGTGTAGCTTTGAGTAACCATTTTGTGTAACCGGGCTCAAGCCTTGGAAACTTGTAAACCCATGAGGGTATTTATTTATTTATGTAATCTTGATTTGAAGTGAATGCATTATCGCATGAGGACTATTTGTATCATGTATTGCAAGTGTGGAGATTTACTTTCAGTTTTACTTTAAAGAACCATGATTATTGTATTATCATTTGGATAATGAAAATTGGGGCGTTACAAGTTTGGTGGTTTGAAAAGTGTGAGTGATCATTCTGTCAATGGTAATGGGTTTGAGAGTTTGAATTCAAGCTTTTGATCAAACTAAGATAGAATTTAGAAGTGGAAACCAAAAATTTAATCAACCCTTTAAAGACTTAAACTTCTAAATCATAAGGCCCTTTGATCCATGAAGCCAGATACTTTGAAATTTGTCAACAACCCATATAGGGCAAACACTCTAGATTATGAATTTAAGAACACCTAGTTTCAAAGAAGTGAAAATTTGGGTATCAATCCCTTGCCACAATGTCCCATTGGATTCTCCGCCGGTGCCTCGCCATGCCGCCATCGTCACCACCCGTCCCTACTCGTCTCTCTCATCTGAGAGCTAAGAGAGAAAAGAAAAGAGGGAGCAAAATAAAATTTAAAAACAAAAAAACTAGGTAAATTATAAATCACTACAAAAAATTAAAGTTTTAGAGACCAAACTTTAAGGACAAAATTATTTTTTAGGGACCAAATATTTTTGTTTCGAAAAGTGTCATTATTATATTTTTAGCAATAAAAATTAGACATTAGTTATGAATTATTATCCTTTTGGGACCAAATTTTTTGTCTGAAAAAATAAACCATTTTGAAAATAAATTATTTTGTCCCTAAAAGTCTATTTATTGGTGACATTTTTAAAATTTTGTTGCTAAAGTGTCACGACCCGCTCCCCGTACCCAAGGGTTAAGCATCATGATGGCCAGTAACTGAGATTATCTCCGGCCAATTCTTAAACAAATTAATAAACGCGAGCGGAAGTAATATTTAAATGAGAGTACCAAAATAATCATCGGAGTTTCTATTTTTATTACAAAATATATTTGACCAAAAGACCGATATTTACATATAAAAATATCATAAAAGTATTGTGTGTGTCTATTCCGCAGCCCCGCATCTAAGATTTTCCAAAAACTATTTCTGAATTGCAATGTTTCCTGAAAATTTGTAAACAACTACAAACACATGGCAAAGTGAGAAATATTATACCAACAATATAAGGGACACGAAATAACCATGAATAGTTAATTAGGCCAAAACATTTACATAATTCAGTTTGGTAAATAAATCATTCAAGTAACAGAAACTGAAATACAAAAATTATGTAAATAAATAACCATAATCATGGTACAGAACAGAACAGAACAAAGGTCATAGAAGTGATAGTCAGAACAGAGGTACGGATTCAAGAGGTGGCTCGTACGAATTCTAGAGATGGCTTCCACAATAGTGTAGCACTTAGCTCCGCACAGAACAAAGGTCAATGGATCCATCACAAACAGAGGACTACAAAGTAGCCAAACAGAAGCCAATGGTTATTTAAGTCTCCCAAGGCGTGAGACTCTCGTGGTGGTACTTACAAAATATAATTGTTTATAAGGTTATAGTCAAATATTCTTTAAAATATAAACAAACATATCCATGAGTTTCATTTTAACAAATAGGGTTCAGAAAATAATTCACGTAACTGAAATATTAATATAGTTTATAATAATTTATAAAACATAACTTGTATAGAATAAATGATGGTAAGTCAAAACATACGTAAAATATATTATGGTGACGTAAGGTATAATATAACTCACCTTAATTTTAATACCTCACTCTTTATTTCCATTACCAAAAACCCTTTCAACTTTTATTATTTTCTTCTTTCTTTCTCTCTTTTCTTTCTTTCCTATCTTTCTTTCCTTTCCTTTTCTTTCTTTTCTTTTTTATTTTCTTCGTCAGGTTGATCAACTCTCCCTATTTATAGGGAGGTGAGGCCATCCGTGGACCAACACATGGCCATGCGTCTCTTTTCATAAGATTTAATTCATAATTGTATAGTTTGATTCATATCCTTAATAGATATTTAAAATACTTACATTTTGACCCATTATTTTCATATAATTATATAAATTAATTAATTCTTAATTATATTACACTTTATCATATACCAACATAAAATTAATTATTTATTTTACTATCACATCCAATATTATTATTATTATCAATATTATTATTATTATTTATATTTTGATCCATAAACTTTTAATAAGTATATTGTTTCACAAAATTACACATAATAATATATAATAAATTATATATTTTCCTAACTGTAATTAAATAATATTAGTATAAATTCTACAGAATAATTAAAAATCTGGATTATTACAATCTTCTCTCTTTTTAAAATTTCGTTCTCGAAATTTGTCATATGTGTAAGCTATCCGCTACGCACTCTGATAAATATATATTAGATGATTAATCTAATAGAAAATATTACCTCAAAAAAAAAACTTTACCAAAAACAACTCACTCTCTACTTGTCAAAAATTGTTTTGGGCCAAAATGAGAAACAATCGGTGATTTTAAAAAAACTTTTCATTAGTTTTCTTTTTGAAAAAAAATGAGAACATAATTAAACAAGCGATTATAAATGAAATGGCGAAATCATATGCAAGAGTTAAATGAATTTGAGATGGGATTCCATTTCTTTTATCTGTGAACTTTTCCCTGATGGAAGATAGTTTCAAAATTAGTATCTTTATAATTTGAACTCACTTTTTAAAAAAAGTCAAAATGAATTTTTTTTTTTAAATACTGAACTGAAAATTCCATGTATTTAATTATATTATAATTTTGATGGGAGCTTGAGCATGACACTCTCTGTTTCTTTTCCCTTTTTTGCTACAACAAATATAAATTATATCTAATATCCTTCACAAATTTTGCACCCAAAAAAAAAATTTAATATATATATATATATATATAAAATTATAATATAATTAAATTGACTAACAAAATATAATATTTAGGTAATAATTACATGTTATCCCACTTCTTAAATGTGCGTTTGTCCTATACTCCAATGATGACTTCTTTTTTTTTCTTTTTTTTTTTTTTCTTTTTTTTTTATAAACTTGCCTCTGATACCATTTGTCACGACCCACTCCCCGTACCCAAGGGTTAAGCATCGTGATGGCCAGTAACTGAGATTACCTCTGACCAATTCTTAAATAAATTAATAAACACGAGCGAAAGTAATATTTAAATGAGAGTACAAAAATAATTATCGGAATTTCTATTTTTATTACAAAATATATTTGACCAAAAGACCGATATTTACATATAAAAATATCATAAAAGTGTTGCGTGTATCTATTCCGTAGCCTCGCATCTAAGATTTTCCAAAAGCTATTTCTGAATTGCATTGTTTCCTAAAAATTTGTAAACAACTATAAGCATATGGCAGAGTGAGAAATATTATACCATGAGTATAAGGGACACGAAATAACCATAGATAGTTAATTAGGCCAAAATATTTACATAACTCAGTTTGGTAAATAAATCATTTAAGTAGCAGAAACTGAAATACAGAAATTATGTAAATAAATAACCATAACCACGGTACAGAACAGAACAGAACAGAGGTCACAGAAGTGATAGTTAGAACAGAGGTACAGATTCAAGAGGTGGCTCGTACGGATTCTAGAGATGGCTCCCACAATAGTGTAGCACTTACCTCCGCACAGAACAGAGGTTAATGGATCCATCACAAACAGAGGACCACAAAGTGGCCAAACAGAAGCCAATGGTTATTTAAGTCTCCCAAGGCGTGAGACTCCCGTGGTGGTACTTACAAAACATAATTGTTTATAAGGTTATAGTCAAATATTCTTTAAAATATAAACAAATATATCCATGGATTTCGTTTTAACAAATAATGTTCAGAAAATAATCCACGTAACTGAAATATTAATATAGTTTATAATAATTTATAAAAAATAACTTGTATAAAATAAATGATGGTAAGTAAAAACATACGTAAAATATATTAGGATGACTTAAGGTATAATATAATTTACCTTAACTTTAATACCTCGCTCTTTCTTTACACTACCAAAAACCCTTTCAACTTCCATTATTTTCTTCTTGCTTTCTCTCTTTTCTTTCTTTCCTTTCTTTTTCTTTCTTTTCTTCTTTCTTTTCTTCTCCAGGTTGATCAACTCTCTCTATTTATGGAGGTGAGGCCATCCGCGGGCCAACACGTGGTCATGCGGCTCCTTTCTTAAGATTTAATTTATAATTATATAGATTGATTCTTATCCTTAATAGATATTTAAGATAATTATATTTTGACTCAATATTTTAATATAATTATATAAATTAATTAATTCTTAATTTAATTGTACTTTATCATATACCAACATAAAATTAATTATTTATTTTACTATCACATCCATTATTATTATTATTATTATTATTATTATTATCATCAATATTATTATTATTATTTATATTTTGACCCTTAAACTTTTAATAATTATATTGTTTCACAAAATTACACATAATAATATATAATAAATTATATATTTTCCTAACTGTGTTTAAATAATATTAGTATAAATTCTACAGAATAATTAAAAATCTGGGTTATTACAATCTTTCCTCTTTTTAAAATTTCGTCCTTGAAATTTGTCATATGTATAAGCTATCCGCTGCGCACTCTAATAAATATATATTAGATGATTAATCTGATAGAAAATATTACCTAAAAAAAAACTTTATAAAAAATAACTCACTGTCTAGTTGTCAAAAATTATTTTGGGCCAAAATGAGAAACAATCGGTGATTTTAAAAAAAACTATTCATTAGTTTTCTTTTTGAAAAAAATGAGAACATAATTAAACAAGCGATTAGAAATGAAATGACGAAATCATATGCAAGAGTTAAATGAATTTGAGATGGGATTTCATTTCTTTTATCCGTGAACTTTTCCTTGATGGAAGATAGTTTCAAAATTAGTATCTTTATAATTTGAACTTACTTTTTAAAAAAAGTCGAAATGAATTTTTCTTTTAACTACTGAACTGAAAATTCTATGTATTTAATTATATTATAATTTTGATGGGAGCTTGAGCATGACACTCTCTGTTTCTTTTTCCTCTTTTGCTATAATAAATATAAATTATATCTAATATCCTTCACAAATTTTACACACAAAAAAAAAAAAAATTTAATATATATATATATAAAATCATATAAAATTATAATATAATTAAATCGACTACCAAAATATAAAATTTAGGTACTAATTACCTGTTATCTCACTTCTTAAATGTGCGTGTGTCTTATGCTCCAATGATGACTTTTTTTTTTTTTAAAAAAAAAAAAACCTAGCTCTTATACCATTTGTTACGACCCGCTCCCTGTACCCAAAGGTTAGGTGTCGTGATGACCAGTAACTGAGATTACCTCTGGCCAATTGTTAAACAAATTAATAAACACGAGCGGAAGTAATATTTAAATGGGGGTACCAAAATAATCATCGGAACTTCTATTTTTATTACAAAATATATTTGACCAAAAGACTGATATTTGCATATAAAAATATCATAAAAGTGTTGTGTGTATCTATTCCGCAGCCCCGCATCTAAGATTTTCCAAAAGTTATTTCTGAATTGCATTGTTTCTTGAAATTTTGTAAACAACTATAAGCACATGGCAGAGTGAGAAATATTATACCAAGAGAATAAAGGAAATGAAATAACCATGGATAGTTAATTAGGCCAAAACATTTACATAACTCAGTTTGGTAAATAAATCATTTAAGTAGCAGAAACTGAAATAAAGAAATTATGTAAATAAATAACCATAACCACGGTATAAAACAGAACAGAACAGAGGTGACATAAGTGACAGTCAGAACAGATGTACGGATTCAAGAGGTGGCTCGTACGGATTCTAGAGATGGCTCCCACAATAGTGTAGCACTTAGCTCCGCACAACACTTTGCTCCGTACAGAACAGAGGTCAATGGATCTATGACAAACAGATGACCATAAAGTGGCCAAACAAAAGCCAATAGTTATTTAAGTCTCCCAAGGCGTGAGACTCCCGTGGTGGTACTTACAAAACATAATTGTTTATAAGGTTATAGTCAAATATTCTTTAAAATATAAACAAACATATCCATAGATTTCATTTTAACAAATAAGGTTCAGAAAATAATCCACATAACTGAAATATTAATATAGTTTATAATAATTTATAAAACAGAACTTGTATAAAATAAATGATGATAAGTCAAAACATATATAAAATATATTATGATAACTTAAGGTATAATATAACTCACCTTAACTTTAATACCTCACTCTTTTTTTCTACTACCAAAAATTCTTTCAACTTCCGTTATTTTTTTTCTTTCTTTCTCTCTTTTCTTTCTTTCCTTTCTTTCCTTCATTTCCTTTTCTTTCGTTTCTTCTCCAGGTTGATTAACTCTCCCTATTTATAGGGAGGTGGGGCCATTCGCGAGCGAACACGTGGGCATGCGTCTCTTTTTTTAAAATTTAATTCATAATTAAATAGATTGATTCTTATCCTTAATAGATATTTAAGATAATTACATTTTGACCTAATAATTTAATATAATTATATAAATTAATTAATTCTTAATTAAATTATACTTTATCATATACTAACATAAAATTAATTATTTATTTTACTATCACATCTATTATTATTATTATTATTATTATTATTATTATTATTATTATTATTATTATTATTATTTATATTTTAACCCCTAAATTTTTAATAATTATATTATTTCACAAAATTACACATAATAATATATAATAAATTATATATTTTCCTAATTGTGATTAAATAATATTAGTATAAATTCTACAGAATAATTAAAAATTTGGATTGTTAAATAAAGCCTTATTTTTTACTTTTCGGAATGACTTTTTAGTAACTATCCTTATGACGATAGAAATTGGTCCCTATATATCTTTTTCAACAAAATTTTCATTTTTAGTGACCAAAACATATAGGTACTAAAACGGTTATATGTTGTAGTGAATATACTCTTTGAGGTTTGTTTAAAATATAGATTGTTTTTGTAATTAGAAAAATTACAAATACATCATTGTCATAATTTTTATTTGACAGAATTAACTAAAAAATAAAATTTATAATTATTCTTCTATATAATAATAAAAATATTTAAATTATTAATTAAAATATATTTATAACATTATTAAAAACTGTTAATTGTTTTGATAATTTATTAATAAAATAGGCGATTTATAATGAAATTGAAAACTTCAAAGATAAAATATAATTTCTAAAATCACATAGTGCGATTCATATTTTAATCAAATTTAAAAAAAATATATTTATAACTTATCTAAAAAATTATGTTCAAAATGACGTCATTTTACACCCACAGTAGGACCATGGCAAAAAATTGTGACAGATCGACCGGACTCAAAAAACTTATGAGTGATACATTGATGTGAGGTGAATACGTCACCAATAAAAATTAAATGAAAATTATAAAAATTAAAGAGCATGGTTATTCAACACTTAAAATTAAATTCAATTTTTAAGAAATAATATTATACATATCATTTAGTATATCAATTATTTTATTAACAGATGATGTGTGATATAATTTTAAAAGTTTTGAATCTTTGTAATTTGTATAATGAGTGCAGTCATAATTTTAAAATAAGAATGTCATAACTATGTTAGTACATTAATTAGTATATTAATTGGTATATGTAGCACAACCGATTTTTAAGTTCAGTAATGTAACAATCAATTAAAATATTAAAAATAATAATATTTCTTATATTTACTCCCATTATTATTCAATTATATCACTTATAACTCATTAAATTTTAAAAATAAATCTTAAAAATTAACTTATATTATCACTTTCCATATCAAAACCTCTCCATTCAAGTAGGTCCACACAATTCATTGCCGATCCAAAATGTTTTTACTTTTCAAAGGCAGGTTTACACGTGGACGGTGTTCGCGAGTTCTTTTCTTATTACCAGGCCCTACAACTTCAATGGGGGCAGTTACACGGTACTGGGGAATTTTATTTATGGATCAGTGAAAACTTTAATTCCAATAGGCGTGTAAGTAGACTTTTATTTTTGTACACATGATTGTTTTCGTTTGATGCACTATTTCGTTCTTTTTTTTTTTTTTTTAATTATTTAATTTTATATTTCAAAGCGCATATATCATTTATTTTTTTTAAATACAATTGTAATTCAATAAAAAAAATTATCGATATTCGATTAATTTGATATTTTATATATCTATATAATAAAGGAGAAGGGATTTTGAATTTATGTCAAAAATGTATCAGAGATACATTTCAATTAAACGGCTGAGATGATTCCTAATAAATTTCTAACGGTTGAGATCAATTTCTTTCCCTCCCAAACACTCTCTGCTCTCTCTCTCCCACGTCTGCCCAAACCCATTCTTTTCAACTCTCTCTCTCTAACGTTCTCTCTTCAGCATCCATAATCTTCTTCAAGATTAGGGTTTCAAAATTCTTTCTCTGTAGCAGATCAGAGAAACCTAAGATAATCTTCCAAGAATTTGATTCAAACAAAGATGGACCAGCTCACCACCACCGCCGCTGCTCATCATCACTGTCGCCATTGATCACCATCAGTTTTCGAAATCGCAAGGTATTTTACATTCAGTTCTTCAATTCTTTGTCTGTCTTGATCGCTATTTTAGGTTGAATTTCCATGGGTTCCCTGCAATCCAAACCTCAAAACAGAGGTATTTTACATTGAGAATCCTGAGGCTTCAGTTTTAGGGCAAAATTTTTTCTTCAATTCTTCAATTCTTTGAGAATCTTGAGGCTTCAGTTTTAGGGCGAAATTTTGAATTAATCATAGTTGTCTGTCATCACATTTAGCAACCAAGGGTTAATTTCACTTTTATCCCCCTTACAATATCACTATTTTTCTACTTCATCTCTAAACTATCAATCTCATCTAAAGATTTCATCACATTCATTTCAATTTCAACAAACAAAAATATTCTGATCTTTGTTCATATCGTCCAAACACCCATTAAATTTGTTGTGGGTGTAATTTGTTCAAAACAGTAGGAAAATTGAGTGTATCCCCACTACCATATTAGTATTTCAAGAGTATTTAACAAACTCAACAGTATTTAGGACCCATTTCATGAATTAGCACCCATTTCCCCATTAAAGAATCAAACATTTCATAAATCAAACCCATTTAAACTGAAATAGACACAGATTGGGGCATCTAAACTGAAATAAACACAGATTGGGGCATCTAAATAAACACAGATTGTTTAAACTGAAATAAACATAAATCAAACTGAAATAAACAGATTCCTAAATCTAAATTGGGGCATCTTCAGATTTAACTAATGAAACCCATGGAAACCCATTAAAACCCATAACATCACAGATTTCAATTTCAACAAACAAAAAGAAACAACATTTAGCAACCAAGGGTTAATTTCACTTTTATCCCCCTTAAAATTAACTGGTTTGTCTATATGGTTGTGAAGAACATCATTGAGTGTATGAACTGGTTGTTTATCTTTGCTCTTTATCGCTGTTGTTGGTTGATTATTAAATCGCAAACCTGATTGAACAAAAAGGGCAAGACTTGGTGCATATTATATATATGTATAATATATATAATCAAATCAATTTGAATGCTTGGAAGCTTGGAAGCTATCTCCTATGATCAAGCAATCCTTATTCTCACCTTCACTGTATATTTTTTCTCTGCTCTGTGAGTCCTTGATATTGGTTTAGAATTCGAAGGGACTCAATAAACAGTTTATTCCTTTATTTATTATGAATAGCATTTAGATAGCCAAATAACAGAGGACAAAACATTTTTCCAAACGAGTTTACTGAGCCATTTCCATTTTCTCTATCTAGAAAATAAATATCTATATAATAAGGGAGAAGGGATTTTGAATTTGTGTGAAAATGTATCAGAGATACATTTCAATTCAACGGCTGAGATGAGTTGTTTTTAACCATTGACGGCTGAGATGCTTTCTAATATTTTCAATTCCTGCCCAAAGCAATCCCCTCTCTCTCCTGTGTTCCATCCACTCCAAACATTATTTGCACACTTCTCTCTCTCTCTCTCCAACTTCTCAGGTCTCAAACTCTGTCCTCAGAGATCTCTCCCTTCCTCTCCCTCCTCTCCATGGTCGAGTCGTCTCCACCGTCACGCCGCTTCCAATCTCCTCTCCAACTTCTCAGGTCTCAAACTCTCTGTCCTCAGAGATCTCTCTCTTCCTCTCCCTCCTCTCCACTGCCGCTCCGCTTCCACCGTCGCGTCGTCTCCACCGTCGCGTCGCCTCCGATCTCCACCGACAGCAACTCTTCATCTCTTCTCCCTATTACATCTCAACCCACTACGGCACCTCCGTCCTCCATCCCACAGCACTCATGTACAGCACCAATCCCAAATTTGTGTAGGTGTATGTAAGTGTGTGAGAATAATCTAAGACACATATTACACAGTGTGTGTGAATCTAAGACACATACATTATTATTATTATTTTAATAGTTAGGTTTTGATTGTTGTGAAATAGGATGATGAGTGACCATAAGGTGGAGAAGTTCTCTGTGGATTTTCATGGACCCAAAGACAGTAAATCATCTATACCCATCTCTGATTTTATTTATTTATTTATTTATTTTTGAATAAGGGAGAATGGTTCTTTTTTTTTTTTGTTTGAATGGCTGAGATTTTTTTATTTTTTATTTTATATTTTTTGAATACGGGAGATGGGTTTTTTTTTTTAAAATTTATTTTTAATTTTACATTTCATTTGAATTTTCCTGTTTAAGTCATTTTATATTTGAATTTTACATTTTATATTTTCCCTTATTATATAAATTCAAAAACCCTCTTCACTTACTTGACAATATGTTAAACACGTTTTTTTATTTTATTTTACTATTTTTGTTGAATTTTCTTTCTTTTGGGTCAAAAAATAAGTTTTTGTTAAAGTTTTCATTGCCTAAGTTGCAATACATTTGCATAAGTTTTTTCTTGAAGGACCTTATCTTATTTTTTTTTTCTTTCTTTTTGGGCTCATGATTTTATTATTGGTATTTATTGCAGAGGTGCAATTTTTTAATGGACCTATTTTGAATGAAGTAACTTTCCATACATTTTGGTGATTTTTTATTATAGAGCCAATGCAAATAATGCTTATTTTGAATTTTGTCTGGAAACATTTTGTTTTGCTCTGAAGTCTATTGTGTAGTGTTCTGCTTTGCTTAATTTGATGGAAGGGTTGTGATGGTGTGTTTTGAAGTCTATGGTGTGTTTTGATGGAATGACCTTATCGTGTGTTTTGAAAACCAAATTTCAAAATAAGTTAATTGAAATTGTGTTTTGAAATACTTATTTGTGTTGAATATCTAAATTGGCTGTCATCATAAAAAATATCTAAACAGGTTTGGTTCGATCACGGCAATGTCCGGGTCTCATTTGTTTCAAATTGGGATAGTTCATGTGTGCAATGACGATAATTAGATACTAATTTGGAAATCATGATGTTTTCGCAGTGACAATTGCCCTTTTTCATTATTTTTGACCTTGATTACTATCTCCTCTTTGCATCTAATTTCGGGTCTCTCTGACCTCTGCTGTCTTGGATTCTTCTCATTTTTTGGGTTTTGGAATGAAATCAATTCTAATTGCTATGCATATTTTTGGGATGAAATCGATTCTAATTGCTATGCTATGCAAAAAATAATTTCTACTATTTTTATTTACATAGATCCTGAGGTCCAAGGGGTCTTAACTGCTGCCCAGAAGCACTGGCCTCACATCCATATATTTGATTCGCTGGTTATGGCAGATTCGGCTGTCAAGATGGTAAAAGCTGGTTGCCAATGTATCACAGTTCTAGGAGTTGATTTTATGTCAGAAAATGTGCGGGCAATCCTTGATCAAGCTGGCTTCTCAGAGGTAGTCTTTTCCTCTTCTTTTCGTGTATTCTTATTTCATCACTTTGTCAGTTATAAATCCAATTCTAAAAATAGTTTTCAAGTTAACAGAGTAAAAAGTGCTACTTGGTCAATAAATATTTTAATTGAAGCATAGATTTCATATTTCAAGAACTAATAAATTAACATAATTAAAACATGAAAACCAAAATCCCATAAAATGCATGCATTGAAAACTATTAATGTGAGGTAATTAGTTTTCTATCTCTATGTATATGTAATGACTATTTTAATATAATACCTTTGTTCATATAATGAGAAGGGTAAAATTGTTTTTTTAAGACTTTACATTTTTCAGGAATGTTCTGTCACTTGGTTTATTGCACGAGGAGCAATTAACAAATAGCATTCACACAATCAGTTGGTGTGGAATCCACTTCAATGATTATATAATGAATATTTTATTTAAGACTGCTAGCTTATATCTAACATAACAACAAATTACTATAATTTTGGGATAATTTATTCACTGTCATGCATAATTTAAACCTGTATTGGTTAGGTTGAAACATCGTTTTGCACTATTGATGAACACAAGGATTTTTTAATGCTAGGATGTCCAACTACTGCTCATCTGTCTATATTTTTTAGTTCTCTTGAACATTATTTGGACCATGGCCTCAGGCCAACAGATGGTTATCTAATATTGGAATCGTCTAGACTGGAATTAAGACTGCTCATCTGTCTTCTTTTTTTACTTTCTATTTTTCTCTTTCTCTGTAATTGGTTTATAATTAAGCTTTAGCAAGAGAGAAGTGTAATATGAAGAGTCTGAGACTTAAGCTTAGGAAAGTGAAATGAGTGGTGTAACTGACTAATACTGTAATATTACTGAGACTTAAGTGTAATATGTTCATGAGTTTGCTAATCATACATTTTACTTAACTAACTGATACATTTTTCCTACTAAACTTTGGGCTTTGAAACACTTCAATTTTGCACAATGGGGGTGAGTGGCAATGTATGATTTTTCTTTCCATGCCTTTTCTTTTTAAACATTAGAGATGGTTTGTTAATATTGCAATCGCAGAGATTATATTCTTTTCTAATTTTAGCTTAAGTTCAAATGAGACCAACCTCTTCAATTAGAACAAGAAAGATTGATAACTTCAAGAATAATAGTGTGATGCTATAAGAAAGGAACAATTTTCTCCAAAATTATTTTGTGAATAAATTTTCCATGTACTACATAAAAGATTAGATAGGAGAAGATTAAACTCAATACAATTTCCTCCGTGCCTTTAGACACGAGCATACACTAGAAAATGTTGGTTTTTAAATCCACTTCAAATGTTGGTTTTCAAACCCACTAGAAAGTGGGTTAAATTTTTTTTTTTTCCTTCAAATCCACTCTTTTTGGAAAATGTTTGTAGAAAATGTTGGTTTTTTTTGGTGGATAAATTTAAATGGAGTTTAAATTGAGTTCTGTTAAAAAAAATGGTGAATTTAAATTTGTATGAGAATTGAGTTTGAGTTATGTTTATGTAGAAAATGCTGAAGGATGAGAAGTTGTTTGAGTCTCAAGGTGTGGCTTTTTGTGTTTCTTTGCCTCTTTATATTTGCTGTGTTATCGTGATTTTTCCATAATGAAGTATTCATATTTTTTCTATTGTTTTGATTGTTTTATCAGCAAGATGAGTTCAGTTAATTGGTTTTGTTGGCGGTTGATTTTCATATTTTGGGTTATTTTATTAGTTGGTGCGCTTTTTGTAGTACTTTAGTTAGTGTCCTTTGATTTTGTTTAGCTTCTATTTTCGTGGCATTGTTATGTCGTTGGTGAGAGAGATAAGGGAAAACGAGAGGAGTGTGGTATGGGAGGCAAGGAGAAGATAGAGAGAGTGGTGGTTGTGCAATGGGGGGAAAGTCTGGAGGTAAAAGAAATTCAGAGAAAAAAATAGAACTGTGAGAGGTGGATGTGAAGGTGGGAGCTAAATGGAAATACGAAAAAAGAAAGAAAAGAAAAATTTAGAGCATCGAGTTGGAAAAAAAAAAATGAGTTCAGAAAATTCATTGTTTTGGAATGGATTCTTTTTAGCCGTTATCTTGAGTTATTTTGGAATGAATTCTTTATTGTGTTGTTTTAAAATCTGTTTTGTTGTGTGGTCAGAAAATTCAAAAAATTATGTTTCGTTATCTTGAGTTTTTGAAAATGTCTAATAAGTTTTTGAAAATGCTGAAGGATGAGAAGTTGTTCGAGTCTCAAGGTGTGGCTTTTTGTGTTTCTTTGCCTCTTTAAATTTGCTGTGTAATCGTGATTTTTCCATAATAAAGTATTCATATTTTTTCTATTGTTTTGATTGTTTTATCAGCAAGATGAGTTCAATTAATTGGTTTTGTTGGCGGTTGATTTTCATATTTTGGGTTATTTTATTAGTTGGTGCACTTTTTGTAGTACTTTAGTTAGTGTGCTTTGATTTTGTTCAGCTTCTATTTTCGTGGCATTGTTATGTCGTTGGTGAGAGAGATAAGGGAAAACGAGAGGAGTGTGGTATGGGAGGCAAGGAGAAGATAGAGAGAGTGGTGGTTGTGCAATGGGGGAAGGGGAAAGTCTGGAGGTAAAAGAAATTCAGAGAAAAAAATAGAACTGTGAGAGAGGTGGACGTGAAGGTGGGAGCTAAATGGAAATACAAAAAAAGAAAGAAAAAAAAAATTTAGAGCATCGAGTTGGAAAAAAAAAATGAGTTCAGAAAATTTATTGTTTTGGAATGGATTCTTTTCAGCCGTTATCTTGAGTTATTGTGGAATGAATTCTTTATTGTGTTGTTTTAAAATCTGTTTTGTTGTGTGGTCAGAAAATTCAGAAAATTCTGTTTCGTTATCTTGAGTTATTCAGAAAATTCATTGTTTTGGAATGAATTCTTATATTTTTTCAGGTATGGTTTGGTTTTGTGAGTTTAAATCCTTAAAAGCCATTGAAGCCTCAATGGAACTTATGTCTATCAGACCCTTTCAGATCGAAGGAAAAGCTCCATTCATCCTCCATGTAGAAGAGGAAAAGAATAGCGTACTGTTTTTAATCCTCATAGAAGAACCATCCTAAAATTCATAATGTGAGTTTTCCTTTAAAAAATTTTCTCCTTTTCATTATGCAATATATGCGCCTTTTAGGCCATCGACTACGCTTTCTATCTCTCCCTGTCTCTATTTTCTTTTATTTTAATTCCCTAGCTCTAAACTTCAGTTACAGCAGAAAATAATTGTGAAAGGCCAGTTAGAACTATTGGGGTGCATTTGATATTGAAGATAAAGCCTCTGAACTTTGATGTGAGCCCAAATCAAGTGACAAGAAAACAATATCAGAAGTGAAAAGAAAGGTCAATAATTTCAAATACTTTTATTTGGCTATATTTTAGAGCAATAATTTCAATTTTATAGTTGTTTTTAATTGATGACTTTTGCATCATCCCTACAATTACTCTCTTTGAAGTATGTTTTCATTCATGTAATTTATTCAACCACATTGGGGCATTATACATGGTTATCAAAATCGCGATTTGGATCATAGTCCTACAATCCTAAATTGTCAAAACGATCCAAATCGTTGTAGGATCGGTGTTATAGTAGGATCGGAAGTAGGATCGTAGGTAGGATCATAAGTAGGATCACTAGATTTATGATTTTTCACCTTATTTTTATTATTCATCATTCTAATTTGTATTTTTACCTAGAAAGTAGAATCTTACGATTCTCAATCTGATCCTACAATCCGATCCATGAGACCCCCTCACCAATCCTATGTAGGATTCCAATTTTAACAACCTTGGCATTATATGGCCGCAATGATTTTTCTCGATGGCTGATTTTGGTAAGTTGGATTAAAAATGGATTTATTTAACCTAGGTTTGAATTTATGCTATTAAATTGGTGAGGTAATGTAACATTAAATTGACGTATATGTATGACTTCCAAGTCTAAAGCTCCACAAATCATATGAGTGATAGTTTTTTTTTTTTTTTTTTGGTACAAGGAACAAAATCCACTATTTAAGTGGTTATGCACTAGACATTAACAATGTTGACCTTTGTTTAATATGGGTTCTCATGTCCTAGCAGCCCAACCAATCCCATTGCCAAAAGTCCAAATCTTGCTTTAAAAAAACTCTTTAAAATTTCCGAGTTTTAGTCTTTTTTGCATGAATTTGGAAAGTAAAAATAAAACGTGAGTGAAATATCAGTTAATTTTTTTTTCTTTAATGTTACAGATATTTGATGCGGTTTCAGTACTTCTGGTTGTTTTTCTATTGAATTTGAGCAATGTTCATGCCCAAAAGGCGCGTGTTTTGGACTACTTTGAGTACTCTGCTATGAGCTGCAGAGCTCACAGCGCTAGCTTAACAGATTTTGGAGGAGTTGGTGATGGAAGCATCTTCAATACAGAGGCATTCAAGGCAACAATAGCTCATCTGAGCCAGTTCGAATCGGACGGTGGATCACAACTCTTTGTACCTCCTGGAAGATGGTTGACTGGCAGCTTCAATCTCACCAGCCATTTCACACTTTATCTCCTGTAAACAGTGGTTAGTAATAGAAGAAATGAGGGTATTTAAAGTGAGGGTGAGTGGGGGGACAATTAAATAGAGAGTAGGAATTCGTAAGAGGATAATCTTACAACAAATCCGATATAAATAAAAAAGAACAGCGCAAGGGCAAGTTTTTTGGGAATCCTATGCTTCAAGGTTATGTACATATTGTTATTATGGGTCATTTAGTTTTAGGTTATGTACATACTACTATTATGGATCATTTAGTTTTAATCTAATACATTTGATTTGAATTCCATTCTCCACAATTAATTACAAGCACCAAGAACTGGTTTGCAATGTCTACTTGCCCTGTAGTATGGTTGTGGTGATAGTGTATGAAGAACACCATTGAGTGTCATAAAAAAAAAAAAACAGGCACCATTGAAAACAGTAGGTATTGGGTTTTGATTGTTGTGAAATAGGATGATGAGTGACTATAAGGTGGAGACGATCAATGATGGTATGCAAGAGTTCTATATCCATCTCTGATTTATTATTTTTATTTTTAATGTGGATTTTCATAGACCTAAAGATAGTAAATCATCTATACCCATTTCTGATTTATTTTTTTTATATTTTTTGAATAAGGGAGAACGATTTTTGAATTTGTCCCAAAATGTATCAGAGATACAATTTCGTTTGAATGGCCGAGATGATTCCTAATCAATATCTAACGATTGAAGTATGTGCAGTAATTTTAGGATTGGATCTATGTTCTTCTTGCTGATTAATTTTTAATTGTTGTTGGTGTTGTGATGATCTGGGTGTTATGAGTGCTCATTGTTGTTGTTGTTGATTTTAGGATGGATCTATGTTTTTCTTGCTGATTGATCTTTAATTGTTGTTGGTGTTGTGATGATCTGGGTGTTGTGAGTGCATATTGTTGCTGTTGTATGATGTATAATGATGATGATGCAGATAAGATACATGTATAAGACTTGATCTGTGCAAAGTAAATTTTTATAGCTAAAATTTGTACAGGCTCTGATCTGTTTTATTGTTAATTTTTTGATTTTTTTTATGATGATGATGAACATATAGGATTTGGTGATTGTGTTGTTGTCGAAGAACAAATATGATTTGTTGTTGATGATAATGATCTTGAACAAATGAGTGTGTAAATTTTTCATGGACCCAAAGACAGTAAACAGGATGATGGTGTTCCCTTTGTGGATTTATGATATTTTACATTGCATTGTTGTGAGACTTAAGTTTGGCATTGAGTTGGATTTTTGTAGTCCTTTAGGGTAAATTTGTTTTTGATGGTTTTGAAATGGGTTTCAAAACCCATTTCATTGAAATATTGGTTTGTGTGATTTTTTATTTTTGTTGATTAAGTATGTGTTTGGGTATGATTTGGATTTGAGTTTGTATTGTAGGAGGTTGGTGTATGATTTACAAGCAATAACCAGTCACTTATTTATAAGCAATAAATCAGAGATGGGTATAGATGGTCCGCAACCTTCATTGGTTTTGTGGCAGCCTAAGTGACTTACAGCCTAAGTCACTGTTTGGGTATGATTTACCATAACATTATTTACACCGTGCCTTTAGGCACGGGCATACACTAGTATATATATATTGTATTAAATAAATGTTAAAAAATAAACGATTTAAATTATTGGATGAACTCAAAAATCAATCCCATTGGACACACAACAATACTATTGTACCCCACATTAATCACTCTATCTCCTAATAAAGGTCTTATAATGGAGAAATTATTCATTACTACAAGAGCATTGCTCCACACCATTCATGTTTGGACAAGAATCCAGTTGTCTCTTCAAAAGAGACAAACAAGTAATGAGACCCATTGTTTCAACCAATAATACTTAGGTTGAGATACCATCTAGATTTGCTCCCAGGCAATGAATAATTTCTCCTTCTGAGGGCCATTTTGTTTTTTTTGTTTTTTTTAATTGGAAATACCACAATCACATAGAATTGAAAATACACCCAACAAGAGTTGGAGGAGGACAAGAAACTCAATCCAACGGAAAAATCGCATCTAAGCATGTGCAAGCAATCCAATAAGCTGCCCCATTAACTATTCTAAGTCACCACTTAAAGGACACACCGCCTCACCTAATGAAAGATCTAATATCCTCAATTACAACCCCACACTCTCAAAGGGGTACATTTTCAAAGACACAAAGCAAAATAACAGGTAGATTGTTGCTAAAAGTCTCAACTGAAGAAAGATTGAGAGAATTTGCCAAGACACATGCAAGATGCATGGCCAAAGCCTCCCCTTGCAAGACAGAGGTGAAAGGTACTTTCCTTGCCAAACCATCTATCAAACGCCCATGATTATCACGCAGGACAACAGCAACAGCACCCCTCTTTGAACTAAGATCTATGGCAGCATTACAGTGACAAAATGCAACCCCATCCTTTGGAGGCCACTCCTGCTATATTATTTACAGGGTTAATTACACTAATAGTCCCTCTAGTTTGGGACTTGTGTCACTTTGGTCCCTGACTTTTCAATTGTGACACATTTGACCCTGAATTTTGAATGTTGTTTCAAATAAGGACAATTGAAAATATCATTAGATTTTTCAAGGGTAAAATCGTCAATTTGATAAAATATAAACTAATTTGACAAAAATAAATGTTAAAAAAATATTTTTAATTTTTTTTAAATTATTTTTATCCCCCAATGATAAAATTATGTAAAATTAATAAAAATTACATGATTAATTTTTAAAAATTAATTTTACATGATTATCATCCAAACACATAATAAAAATTAATTTAGTATAAAAAATAAATAAATGTCTAAAAGATTTATCAATTTTACATAATTTTATTTTTAGTAGGTAGAAATAATTTTTTTAAATTCAAAAATATTTGTTCGACATTTATTTTTGTCAAATTAGTTTATATTTTATCAAATTGACAATTTTACCCTTGAAAAATCTAATTATATATTCAATTGTCCTTATTTGGAACAAGATTCAAACTTCAGGGTCAAATGTGTCACAATTGAAAAGTCAGGGACCAAAGTGACACAAGCCCCAAACTATAGGGACTATTTGTGTAATTTGCCCTATTTACAATTTATTATCATGTTTATTAAACATACGGAATTTTTTTATGATAATTGTAAAAAGTACTCTAGTAAATTATGATGAATCATGCATAAATTATAATAATTTAGTTTGTTTTTCATTGAGTGTGATAAGATTAAAAAAAAAAAAAAAATGATGATAAGTAAATGTGAAATTCATATGATAAGACAAAAATGATGCTAATAATTTTTTATCATATTTTTATTTATTATTTGATTGTTGTACGCCTCATAATAGTTCAATATTAATATAATTCAAATGAAACCTATGTTACTAATGATTATTAGTGTCTCCTATCGCGTCATCCAATATTTGAATACTCATTAAATCTCACATGGTGAACAGTTACTCTCTGGTTTTCAAAAACAGTTCTGCTACAGACCCCCGGTAAAACTTAACCCCCAGACCCCCAATGACATGGCAGATGAGGTGGCAACTGACGTGGAGGATGAGTGTAAACGCAGCAATGCAGCTGTAAGGAAAAAAGAAAAAAGAAAAAAAAAAAGAAAAGAAAAACAAAATCTAGATATAGCGGGAACCAAACCTATCTCCGCCATCTTCCCTCGTCTGTCCTCACCTGTCGCCGTCATCCTCCTTCTCCTCCACCGTAGCTCTCCGCCGTCGACGACGACCATAAGTCTGGTTGTCCTCTGTCTGTCCGTTGACGACTATTCGACTTTTCGTTGTGTGTCTGTCTCCCTCATCTGTCCTCAGCTTCTCTGTCGCTCTCTATCTTCCGCTGTGTCTCTGTCTCCTTTGTTGCTCCTCGTCTATCTTCCGCTGTGTCTCTGTCTGTGTCAATCTTCGGTTTATGAGGTAAAAAATCAATTTCACTAGTTTGTTTCTATTTGTTGTTTGGCAATCATGATCACAATCTATGAACAAAGCTTGCCCAAAACCTATACAAGCACAAATGGATACCCCTAACTTCCTCTAATCTGAAACCAATCTATATGGAAATTGTTGGAAGCTCCTCCATACTAAAAGCTCAAGAAATTCCATGGATCACAAAGTGCTCAGATGAAAATATATCTGGTGCTGCTATCTCCACCCCATTAATGGTCAGTCCTCGCTTAGATTTTGTAGTAATCACAAGTTTTCTATCTGAAACCAGTGTTCTTAATGATGATTTCTCAGGCAATGAAGCCAATTCTGAGAAAGTAAACCTCTCAGGAACCATATGAAACCTAACAATCCTATCCAGCAAAGGCCATGAAGATGCCACAAAAATGAATTCCGATGGAGCGAAAATTGTCACTGAATTCAAACCCAGGTGATCTTGAAGAATCCCATCAAGAACAGAGTGCAATCCAATCACAAACGACACGAACCCATTACAGCTCAGCAATCGAACCATGTGTGTCCACTCGACTATGTTCTTGGATTCATTGGAATTCTTGGATTCCCATATGGGTGACTGAGTAATTTCCCAATCTCGATCGAAGCCTAATAATGAAGAGAAAAGGGCAAGAACACCGTGGATTGAAATGGGTCTTTCAAGAAACAAATCAAGATGAGAGGGAAGATAGACAGAGACAGATATATGCAGATATATGTAGAGAGAGTCGGGGCTTCACAGATATATATATATATATATATATAAGCAGATATACCTGTCGGATGAGAGGGATGAGAGGGATGAGAGGGAAAGAGACACAGAGATGTGTTTGAGGGGGGAGATTATTTTGAAATGTGAATGTGTTTGGGTCTTATAGTCATGTGACTATCGCGTGATGTGCCACATCAGCTGGGGGTCACCGGGGGTCAGAAGAAACTGGGGGTTGGAACCATTTTTGTTTCAAAAAACTCTCTTCCTAAAAAACCTCCACCTCGGGGCCTCACCGTTGGCCAGCCGGCCGCCACCTTTGGCCATGGCGGTTGGCTGGCCTATCTTCTCTTCTTGTGCTCTTGGGTTTTCTCACAAATAACTTGAGCCCCTTTAGTTTTCCTCTTTCTTCTTTCCAGATCTAATCTCTAGATTTGTTTAGGGTGCTGTTTTGGTTATATCGTTTTTGTGTAGGTTGCTTGTTTTGTGTAGGATGCTCGTTTTCGGTGGAAGTGATGCTTCAGCCATGGTGTTCAGTTGCAGCCAGGGGTCTCGGTTTAGGTTGGGTGCGTTGAATATGGGTGGGTTGGTCCAGGATCTTCATTCGGGCACTTCTTTGTGAGCGGGAGTTTGAGGGGTGAAGGTTTCAGAGTTGTTTAGGTTCTCCATTCGAGCGCTCCTGTGCGAGTGGTAGTTTGAGGGGTGATTTCCGATCAATTCTATCTGCATTGACAAGTTCAGCAGGGGGTTGCAGATACATTGGCGTTGGAGTTTTCCGGTGGTGGCTTTGGTGATTTCTCGATCGGAATAGCAGCATGGGTGTGGGTAGCTGCACAGGTGTAGGTGGTGTGGGAGTTGCAGCAGCTTAGGAGTGGGTGGGCAGCTGCACAGGCGTAGGTGGTGTGGGCAACAGAGTAGGCGTGGTGTGGGCATAGGGAGTTGTAGCAGCTGGGCAAACAAAGACGGGGTCTGCTGTAGAAGAGGTGTTTGCGTCACGGAGAAGCAAGAAGAGTGTATCAGAGTGTATCAGCAGCTGTAGAAGAGGTGTGAAGCAAGAAGAGTGTCCGGCCATGGAGGTTGAGTGGTGCAGAGTGCTTCGGGTCAGGCGTGGGGCTCAAGAGTGTATCAGTTTTGAGTCAGACGTGGGTGTGTAGCTGTGGTGTAGGAGCTATAGGTAGGGGCTCAAGAGTTTGGTTTTTTATTTTGTGTTTTATATTTTTTTGTTGTTTTTTTTATGTAAAATCGTGAGACTAAGGGTTGGTTGTAAGATTACGAGTAGCAGTAGTAGGAGAATGAGTCTTCACTCTTCGAATCTCTCTCAATGCGTTTTATTTCCTTGTACTTATAAATTTCATATTTTAATAAAATTTTTCTTTACTGATCAAAAAAAAAAAAAAAATGAGTGTCTCCTATCGCATGATTGCATTAGCCATTCCTTATCCATAGAATCTGGCAAATTATCCACAAACATAGTAACCATTGGCATTGACCTATACCCATAACTTGCTAAGCTTGCTCTCCAATGTCTTCTCACCACCTTCCAATCTTCTTCCATTTTCTTTTGTCAACAACCCACATAGAGCAAACACTCTAGATTATGAATTTAAGAATACCCAGTTTAAAAAAAGTGAAAATTTGGGTAACAATCCCTTGCCACAATGTCCCATTGGATTCTCTGACGGCGCATCACCATGCCGCCGTCGTCGCCGCCCATCCCTGTCGTCTCTCTCATTTGAAAGTCGAGAGAGAAAAGAAAAGAGAGAATAAAATAAAATAAAATAAAATAAAATAAAACTAGGTAAATTATAAATCATTATAAAAAATTAAAGTTTTAGAAATCAAAATTTAGGAATAATTATTTTTTAGGAACTAAATATTTTTGTTTCGAAAAATGTCGTTATTATATTTTTAGCAACGAAAATTAGACATTAGTTATGAATTATTATCCTTTTGGACCAAATTTTTTGTCTTAAAAAATAAACCATTTTGAAACCAAATTATTTTGTTCCTAAAAATCTATTTATTGGTGACATTTTCAAAATTTTGTCGGTAAAAACCTTGTTTTGGACTTTTCAAGACGACTTTTTAGTGATTATCCTCATAACGATAGAAATTGGTCCATAAATATCTTTTGTAACAAAATTTTCACTTTTAGAGACCAAAACATTTAGTCTCTAAAACTCTTATATGTTGGAGTGAATACACCCATTGAGATTTGTTTAAAATATAGATTGTTTTTGTAATTTGAAAAATTACAAATATATTTTTGTTAGAATTCTTTATTTGACAGAATTAACTAAAAAAATAAAATTCATAATTATTCTTCTACATAATAAGAAAATTACTTAAATTATTAATTAAAATATATTTCTAACATTATTAAAAATTATTAATTGTTTTGATAATTTATTAATAAAATATGCGATTTATCATGAAATAGAAAATTTCAAGGATAAAATGTAATTTCTAAAATCACATAGTGCGATTCATATTTTAATCAAATTTCAAAAAAATATTTATAATTTATCTAAAAAACTAGGGTCCTGTTATGGTGTGCAACCCTTTAAGGTTGCACACCATATGCAACCAACACAAAAAGTATAAGTGGAAGGTATAAACATGAAACAGGACAGTAAACACAAAAGGCGTAAATGTAAAGTGTAAGTTGCACACTTAAGAAAAATCCAAAAAACTATGTTCAAAATGATGTTGTTTTGGACGCACTGCACGACCATGGCAAAAAATCATGACAAATCAACCGGACGCGAAAAACTTATGAGTGATACATTGATGTGAGGTGAATACGTCACCAATAAAAATTAAATTAAAATTATAAAAATTAAAGAGCAGGGTTATTCAACACTTAAAATTAAATTCAATTTTTAAGAATAATATTATATATATCAATTAATATATCAATTGTTATACTAATAGATGATGTGTGATATGATTTTAAAGATTTTGAATTTTTATAATTTGTATAATGAGTGAAGTCATAATTTTAAAATGAGAATGTCATAATTATATTAATAGATTAATTAGTATATTAATTGATATATATATATATATAGCACCACCGATTTTTGAGCTCAGTAATGTAACTATCCATTAAAATATTAAAGATAATAATATTTCTCATATTTACTCCAATTATTATTAATTATATCACTTATAACTCATTAAATTTTAAAAATAAATCTAAAAAATTAACTTATTTTATGGGCCGTGAGGAATCTCCCGAATTGGGGGGCCTCGAATCCCCCGAAATTCCATATTAAGTAAAAAAAAACAAAAACAAAAACAAAAAAAGAAAAAAAAAAAAAGAAAACGATTTTCAAAAATAGAAATTAAAAAAATTAGGGGGAGTATTTTTAGGAAGATTTTACATTTTCCCTTATTTTATCACTTTCCATATCAAAACCTTTCCATTCAAGTAGGTCCACACAATTCATTGCCGATCCAAAATTGTTTGAAGAATGATTGGGAGCACTAAAAGGAGATCACTAAAGGGAGCACTAATGATGTGGCAGTGGACCCTGTTCACTTTTTATGCCTTGTTTTTATTTTTTTATTATTTTTTTTGTCATTCCTAATGTATTAGTGCTATTAATGATGTATTTTTTAGTGGTCTAAATTGTTGAAATTGTTTTTACTTTTCAACGGCAGGTTTTACACGTGGACGGTGTTCACGAGTTCTTTTCTTATTACCAGGCCCTACATCTTCAATCGGGGCAGGTACACGATACTGGGGGATTTTATTTATGGATCAGTGAAAACTTTAATTTCAATAGGCATGTAAGTAGACTTTTAGGTCAAATTTGGCAATTCAAAAATAATTTATATTTTTATCTTTTTATTTTTTTTTTCATCATATTACTTATCTATTTTTCTGTACATTTTTTTATAAAAAAATAAAAAATACACTTATTTAGGTTATCTCAAACAACCCATTTACACATGATTGTTTTCGTTTGATGGACTATTTTGTTCTTTTTTTCTTTTTTCTTTTTTTAATTTTATATTTCAAAGCACATATATCATTTATTTTTTTAAATGCATATGTAATTTAATAAAAAAATTATCGATATTCGATTAATTTGATATTTTATATATATATATATGTTGTATTAAATGAATGTTAAAAAATAAACGATTTAAATTATTAGATGAACTCCAAAATCAATCCCATTGGCACACAACAATACTATTGTACGCCCACATTAATCACTCCATCTCCTAATAAAGGTCTTATGAGAGAGAAATTATTCATTACTGCAAGAGCATTGCTCTACACCATTTATGTTTAGATAAGTAAGCGTGGTATTGTATTAGGTGATTGAAGAATATGAGAGGATATAATGTATGGTGATTGATGAGAGAATGCAGTCACGTAATACTTTAGGACTATTGTATAATTTTTCTTAACACTAGCATTTTGAATTTTTATGGAAAAACTTGCAAAAGTAGAGAATACAAAAAAATCTTGAACTTTTTTATTTGACCTTTTTAATTTTATTTTTTGATGATATTTTTAACAATCTTTTTTATTAATTTAGTCTATTGCCAAGCCACTCATAAGTTTTAATGGTACTGACATATCTCGTTTGGAAACAAACTATTTTAATAATTTTTTTGTTTTTTATAAAAGATGTAAAAAAAAAATAGAGAAAGTAATATGACAATTAATGGTAACTTTTTTGACTTTTTAACTAAAATATATAGTTGACAAATAGGTAGTATAATTTTAGATATTAAAATAAAGTAATTAAAAAATTAGGGACTAAAGTATGATTGAAAGGAATAATTTTTATATGTGAATATAGTATATCTGCGTGGTACTTTTTATTATTGTGATTAGATTTGACATTAGGGTCTACTATATTTATATTGGGTGTTTGTGGAACAATAAGATGTCTATACATTTATGATTGGTAAAATGTAGTGTCATGTGGTACCCTATTTAAATATATAAAAAATTTCGATAGAAAGTATATACTTTTGGACATTTTTGTGATTCTTAAGTTAGCTATCTCAATTTAAGAGAGCGTTTGAGTTTGGTAGGCTTATTTTAGAATCGATTTGGATAATCTAAATCGTTCACGTTTTAATATTTATTGAGTAGAATATTCGTGTAAAAAATCAACATAATCGGACATAAGTAGGTATATATTTTGAATCAACTTTATATTAGAAAAAATGAATAACTGTTTTTGAAATTATATTTCTCGTCTATTTTTTAAAACAAATATAATATCAAACTTATTATTGATGTCCAATCATCTTAATTTTTTATATGAATATTCTAGTCTTAAAAAGTGTAATGATTTGAGTCACTACAATCGATTTCAAAATGAACCTACCAAATACAAACGATTGAATCACCTCAATCAATTTCAAAATCAACCTACCAAAGCCAAACCTTTTTGTGAAATTAGTTGGCAGCTAATATTTTTGGCAACAATGATTCATCCCATTAATTTTGGAGCATTAATTGACTACTAAGAGCATTTTCAACGGTAGTAGGCATTTTACCTATCTAAATATTACAATAAAATATATATTTTATTTTGCTTATCAACTGTTTTATGTTTTTACTCCAACCATTCTCTTTATTTTAGCTATTTATCCAAATACTATTAATTTTATAAAATGCCACGTCAATAACAAATATGGAGGGAAATGATCCTAATGATTAAATACATTTTACTTAGCATTAAAGGCTAGCTACATGTAGCTAGTGAATATGAGTTGAGCCAAAATGCCTAATCATATGTCTAGTACATTGGAATTGAAAAAAGTGAATCACACTAGGCATTTTAACTAACAAGTATTATATGCCTAGTGCATTGGAGATGCTCTAATGAGGTGAAAATTCAAAAAAAAAAAAAAAAAAAAACAAAACAAAACATCTCATCATGTGAGACGCACAACACTTTAGAGTTATTATTGCTCTTCTTTTTAGTGGTCTCATTTATTTTTCATATTTTTGGTTAGAAAAGACAAAAAGTTACACACACACACACACAAAAAAAAAAGTCAAAAATTTAAAATATCACATCATCCACTTTTTCTTTTTCTTTTTCTTTTTCTTTTTCTTTTTTGACAATTATCTATTTATAATTATTGAAAATACTAAGATTAATTTGGGATGTCCTAAAAAAGTACACTTTTTGTCTTTTTAGACTAACAATTGAGGAAAAAATATGGATGTTTAGGTTAATTTTTTGACTTTTTATGAAAAAAATGTGTATTAAAAAATTGTATAAAAAGTGTGTAGGAGAAAATTAGTGAGGATTGGGCCACAGCCGTACAACCTGCGTAAGTGAATTGAAATAGGAAATTATTGGCTACTTTTCGGGCATTGCACTGGATTGTTTTGTTTGTCCCGTGGAGGTCATCACGGGTCTTATTTTAATAATCTGAACCATTCAATGTATATAACTCATCGAACACTATGTGCCTATAAAAAATCACGTTGATCGGATATCGATAGCTATATGATCAGATTTATTTTTTTAATCATTAATTATAACGTCATCCATTTGTTGTACATAACTGATTTGATCATATATTTTTCGATATCCGATCAATGTGATTTTTTACAGACATATAGTACTCAACGAGTTCTACACATTGAACGGTTCTACACATTGAACGGTTCATATTATCAAAACGGGACCTGTGATGGCCCCCACAAGCCGAACAACAGTGTGTAAAAAACACACCCAATTATTTCATTTTTGTCAACTACCGCAGCACAGCAACTGTACATACATCAATTCAAAGTTGTACTTTTTGTAAAATTGATTTTTTATTTTTTTTTGGTGAATAGTGATACTTTTTAAATTTTTTGAGTAACTTTTTACCTTTGTCTTTTTTAAACTATGCCAAACCAGGCCTAAATTTTTTATTTAAAAAAAAAAAAAAAAAAAAAAAAAAAAAAAATCACTTGAAAAAAAAAAAAAAAACAAGTTCACAACGTTAGTTTGTGTTACCCTTATATATGCAATTTGTGTAGAAGGTCCAATCACAACTGCGAGAGACACTAAAAAATTCCTAATCACCACTGCATTAGACATTTTTCAGGATAATGAGCTCAAACTATCTTCCGCCATTGTCATCCTCAAGCACGGTCCACTGAGCCGATGTCCCCATATCCGCCAAGCACGCCCACTGAGCCGATGTACCCATATCCCGAGGGCGTTGAGGTGTGGGAGCACGTCCACTGCCGTCTCTCGGGAAGCAACTACCAACAGTGGAAACAACAAATGGAGAATCTCCTTAGGGAAACTGGCATGGTCGGTTTCATCGACGGCACCACTAAGGCTCCTGCTAGAAAGGTCATCGAGTATGGTAGGGAGATTGAGAATGAGGAGTACGAGTCCTGGAAAAAATCGAACGATCTCGTAAGGAAATGGATACGAAACACCATCACCGATGACATAAAAATAGAAGTAAAACGCGTTTGGACTGCTGAAGGGTTGTGGACAAGGTTCGAGAATTGGTACAGTACACCTACTCGTACTGCTACTGCTCCTGTTCCTTGTTCTGCTTTTGTTCCTTGTTGTCCTCCTCCTCCTGCTCCTCCTCCTCCTCCTTGTTCTGCTCCTCCTTCTCCTCCTGCTCTTTATCCTGTTCCTACTCCTGCTCCTGCTCCTCCTTGTTCTGCTCCTCCTCCTCCTCCTGCTCTTTATCCTGCTCTATATCATGCTCCTCTTTATCATGGTCGTGGTCTGCTCGTGCTCGTGCTCCTCCTCCCCGTGCTGCTCTTGGTAAAATTAGCACATGACTTGGTGCCCACGTGGCAAATTTTCTTTATTTTAAAATATAATTCAAACGCGTGACTGAGATTTGAAGTCAAGACATTGAATTTCATTAAAAATATTCTTATATTTAGACAACACACATATTATAATATTAATTACACTTATAATATTTTTTTTATGAACTCTTATGTGTATTTGATTAATTAGAATGAGATGGAATTGAATGATTATTTATATTTATTACGACTTTAGTTATGAGTTCATATTCTCTAAAATAATTTTAAAATTTCTTTTAGTTAACTTGTATTTAATTCTATAAAAATTGAAGATATAATAGTCAAAATTTAAGAATATATCAACCATACAAATAATCACTATAAAATCACCTTAAAAAAAATAAATAATAAGGAAATGACAAATACACCCCCTAATATTTGTTTAACCCCGAATGTTATAGTGGTAAATTTAAATTTCAAAGATCTAAATCTTCTAACAAATTATTCTATTTGGTTTGATTTTAAATTTTTTAAAATTATTTTAGTCAAATTTTCGTTTGTTTTAATGAATTCGTTTTTATATTTTCTTTTTTCTTTTCTTTTAGATCCATATACATCTAACAAATGACTCATTTTATTAATAAATAAATCATACTCACATAATAAATAACCAATTTTATTAATAAGGTAAATTTTAATTTTAAAAGTATAAATCCTCTAACAAATTATTTTGTTTGGATTGGTTTGGTTGGTTTGTTTTGATTTTTTAAATATTTTTTAGACCCATATATTATTATGGTAAATTTAAATTTCAAAAATCTAAATCTTCTAAAAAATTATTCCATCCCATCCCTACGTATTTGCATTTGCCTAGTTTATCTCCATCCCATCCCACGTACTAATCACACCGAGTTATGATTCTCCCAATTACATAATTAGAGATTAGTATTCGATTACATAAGATTGTAATGCATTATTAAAATTTAAAACCAATGATATATTTTTATTACTTTAATTTAAAATTTGAAAATCTTTCTTGATTAATTATTTTTGAGTTTGAACCACAAATTAATTTTTAATTTTTTGTTGACTAATTCCTCACTGATATATATACATTTGAAATAATTTTATTTTATTTATTTAATGTCAGCCATTGCAAATCGATTGCACAAAGCTGCAATCAAAGGAGACTGGCGCCACTGGGATGAAGCCATAAGAGGAGACCGAAATACAGTGAGGGAAGGCATTACGGAATACAAAGAAACAGGGCTGATTGTTGCGGTTAAGTCGAAGAAGAGAAACGATTTTGTAAGCAATCTATTGGCGGGGATGTCAGAGATGGATGTAGCTCTGGGTGACACCAGAAAAAGGACAGCACTTCACAGAGCTGCAGGAGTTGACAACAAGGAGATAGCAACACTGTTAGTGCAAAAGAATCGATGTCTGCCAAATGCTCAGACCTTAGATAAACGAATTCCTTTGTATTTTGCAGCTGCTCGTGGGCATAGAGACATGGTTCTTTACTTGTTGAGTGTCACTAGAGATGAGTCCATGCCTATGAGTCCCACAACTTCTCTGTCCCAATTGTTGTCTGCCGAGGGCTATTCCCCACATTCTGAAAACCAAACACCAATAGGCAATGATGATATCAGAAGGTTAGGGATAGAGGCGTTCAGGTGGAATCCTACCCCGTTTGATGGTGAATCTGGTTTCAGAATTTTGCATCAACTCACAATTAATGGATTTTATGGTAACTAAGTAAATTACTAATAATTAATAAATATTTTACTTGTTGCTAGCAGGGCCGGCCCTGGGCTAAGGCCATTGAAGCCTGTGCCTAGGGCCTCCAAAATTAGGCCCAAAGAAAGGTCCCCAAACTCAATAGTTTATACTATATCAAAAATTTAAAATGGTCCAAATTTGTTTAACTAATTTAGACCATTTTAAAATGTCTCAAAAGTTCTATTTGGCCCAATTGATAAAAGGTCCAGTTAAAAAATATTTATAAGTGTTAGTTGTTAGTCCAATTAAAAATATAAAATATAAAATATATGTATATGTTTGTCGGGCCTATTTTTCTGTCTTCTCTTTTTATGACCCAATTATGTGTCTTTTAGTGGTTTTTAAATATTTTATGCAATTTTATTTATTTATTTTGTAGATATATCTAATTTAGATACACTTAAAAACTATAATATTTGTGCTTTTTTTAAAGAAACAATCAAAAAAAAGTTGCCAAATACAAAAAATATGAAAAAATCTGAATTGCAAACTCAAATAATTATTTTTCAAAATTCTAAACCAAATAGGGTGATTTTTATTTTTATTTTTATGAATATCTAAAAGGCTCCGAAAAATTATTTCGCCTTAGGCCCCCGAAAACTCAAAGCCGGCCCTGGTTGCTACTAGTAACTTAATTTCTATTAATGCTACATACTTACAGACATCGCTCTAGCTTTGCTTCAAGACAAAGCTGAGAGGGCATGCTTCATTCCGAAAGAAACACAAAATGATATTGAATTGCATTCTTTGGTTGCACTTGCTCGAAAGCCTTCTTCATTCAAAAGTGGAACATCCTTCAACTGGTTGCAGAGCTACATCTATTCGGGTTAGTTGCCATCTTACACCAAACTTATGGATGTTCTGTTTTGTTTGGGTTTCGGTTGGATCTCATGTATTCTTGTTGTTGGCTTGTGCCTACATACCCCCAAAAAATAGATGTATCATATGTCCAATTACGATTGATTGATTGTGTGTTAGTTACAACTTGGTTATTAATCATTCCAGGATATTTTCATAAAATTAAATTATTTATTGTTACAAATTTAATATGATTTAACTATTACAATTACAATATTTATGTCCAATAATTTTACAAAGATAAATGTAATTTATTACAATCATTACAAGTTTATTCAAGAAAATGATGGTATATTCAGCTCTCACATGTTGGCCCATAAACTTCACACCTAGAATGGATAAGACAGAATTGAAATTATTATTCAAGTGACTCATATTTTAATTTTTTGTTACAATTTTTATTATTCAGATTAAATTTCAATAGGACATCTATCTAATAAAATTGGCAAATTTTTTAATTGTACAACTAATAATACAAAACAAACATATAATTTAGTTTAGGAAAATGTTTCAGTGCTTGAAACTAGAGGCTCGAATGTGGCTCAAAACCCAAAACGACGTTGTTTTGGGTTTTGATTTTTTTTTTTTTTTTCTTCTTTTTTTGCCATTTTCGTTGCAGAGGAAGAGGGAGAAGAGGGAGAGGGAGAGAAAGAGAAGAGAGGGAAGAGGAAGAGGAGGTCGTCGCAGCTCGCCTCCGACCGTCCACCGGCCCGTCGCAGCTCGCAGCTCCGCCGTCGCAGCTCGCAGCTCGCAGCTCTGCCCCGATCGCGTTGCCTCCGCCCCTCGTCGGCTCTACCCCGATCGCGTCGCCTCCGCCGCCTCCGCCCCCTCCTCCTCCTCCTCCCCTCCCCTCCCCCTCCATTTTTAGGCCCCCTCCAGTCCCCTCCTCCCTCCTCCCCTCCTCTCTTCTCCTCTCTTCTCCCCTCATTCCTCCTGATTTCTGCGTCTGAAAAAAACAAAAAAAACAAAAAAAAAGAAACAAAAACGACATTCGAGGCATTCGAGCTACGTAGCTTTCGAGCTACGTAGCATGACCGTTCAGTTTATATTTTTCTATATCCATTCCAAAAGAAACGTGGACAAGAGGAGATTATTTATTTCACTCATCCAACTGGATAACATCTTACACTAATTTCATAAATTGTTAATCACCTCACTATTAATTCTACTATAGAAATATAGCATTAAGACACTCGTTAATAATAATAATAATAATAATAATAATAATAATAAAAAAAGGTGAATTTTGAAGGAAAATAGGCAAGTGGGGTACAGAAGTAGGATAATATTCATCTACAAACTATTTATTTTCGGAAAATGAAAAATTCCCCTAAAAATACTCCCCCTAATCCCCCTAATTTCCAATTTTGGCAACTGTTTTCTTTTTTTCTTTTTTTTTTTTATGGAATTTCGGGGGATTCGGGGCCCCCGATTTCGGGAGATTTCTCACGGCCCTTTATTTTCCAAGTTAATTTCAAGGGATTGGCATAATGGTCAAGCTTGAGGTTTGGAGGTGTACTACCTCGAAGGTCTTGGATTCAAACCTTCTTAAGTGTAAACAATTTATTAAGACTAGTCCATATAAAATTTATCTTGACTTTAATTAAATCCCATAAATAAGCAATGGGATTGATTCCCAAATTAATCGGCCTAATAAACCAGATAGCTGGTTATCGAAAATAAGTTAACAATGAGGTCAGTGATTCGAACAAAAAGATTATACCAATTATGCTCCAAAGAGGTCAGTGATCACAACTGTGTTTCGCTTTGCTTTGAATAATCCATTATACAATCATAGCTGACCTCACTTTTTGTTCTCTCATGCAGATGTTCTTGTGAATTTGGAAAATAATGCAGATCATCAAAGTACAGGAGACATTGAGAATCCTGCTGGCTGCTTCACTTCAGGTGGAGGTTATGGTAAAAGTTTGAACCTTTAGGTTAGGTTTGAATTATAAATTTAAATAAGAGTTCAAAAAATTTTTTTAAAAAAAGTAGACAAAAATATAAATAAAATATAATTATATTTCACCTACATTTATACTCATTTTTTCCTTTTTTTTTTTTCTTCAAAATCTATAATTCAAATTTAGTACTAATTCCACTCCAGCATTTAATTCCATATTAATTAATACTTAACGACACTATGCTATAATGATTGTCATAATCAACTTTAATTTAGTTAGACTATGTTTGACCGGATGATTTGATGGACAAAATAAAAAGAGAAATAGAAAGAAAAGAAAAAATAATTGATCATTTTTGAATAAATTTTTTTTCTAAGTGTTTTATTTCATTTAACCTTATTTTCTTTTTAAGTATTTCATTAAGTCATGTTTAATGTAATATGACCAAATCATCCTTTCTAATTTTTCACATATGTTTCTATTTTGAAACTAATACATAACAATAGTCCTTCATTTTATGGAGAAAAATTTCACCCTCATTCTAAAAAGAAAATCTTTCCCTTATTCCAATAAGAAATCTCTCTCTTATTTTAAGGAGAAAATCTCTCCCGCATTCCATGCAAAAAATCTCAAATTATGAACTTTAAATCTTTTTATAATTTCAAAATTTTAAAAATAACGCAACAAAAAATGTGAGTGAAAATCAAAATACAATGTGAATGTTCATAGTAAACAACAAATATACAATTAACTTTTGAAAAAATAAAACATATACTAAAATATTATGTGAATGTTCACAATAAACAATAAACAATAAACATACAACTAACCTTCGAAAAAATAAAATTCATACCAAAATATAATATGAATGTTCACAATTTATAATTAATATACAACTAGCCTAAAAAAAATAACTCATACCAATATAAACATTTACATTGCAATGTGAAAACATAAAATAAAACAGAAAAAAGTGAAAATCGACTATTTCAATTGTTCAATGGTAATAAAAATTATTGTTCAACTAACAAGCATAGTAACAAAAACAACAAACACACAATTAACTTTCGAAAAAACAAAACTTATATCAAAATACAATGTGAATGTTCACAATTTACAATTAATATACAACTAGTTTTAAAAAAATAATAATAAACTCATACCAATGTGAACATTTACACTACAACGTGAAAATATAAAACAAAATTGAAAAAAAAAGTAAAAATCGACTATTTTGATTGTTTAATGGTAACAAAAATTATTGTTCAACCAACAAGCATAGTAAAAAAAATCATAATAACTATTATCCATAAGATTAATGAGAAAGTTTTTTCTTTTGTGGATATGCTTGAGTTCCCTCAATTATGGCATGGTAGACTTGGTCATGTAAATTTTGACACTTTGCGTAGATTAATCAAGTTAGATTACATACCATCTTTTAAGATTAATCAAAATCACAAGTGTGAAACTTGTATAAAAGCAAAATTGACAAGGAAGTTTTTTCATTCTGTTGAAAGAAGTACCGAATCTTTGGATTTAGTGCATAGTGATGTGTGTGACTTGAAAGTCGTACAATCACGTGGTGGCAACAAGTATTTCATCACTTTTGTTGATGATTGCACTAAATACTGTTATGTATATTTGCTTAAAAGCAAAGACGAGTTGATTGATAAATTTATTCTTTTCAATAATGAAGTTGAGAATCAACTAAGTCGAAAGATCAAGGCTTTAAGAAGTGATCGTAGTGATGAGTATGAATCTCCGTTTGTTGAGATTTGTGCTCAATTTGGCATTATTCACCAAACCACAACACCTTACTCCCTTCAGTTGAATGGTGTTGCTGAGCGGAAGAATAGAACGTTAAAAGAAATGATGAATGTAATGTTCATAAGTTTTGGGCTACCACAGAACTTGTTAGGGGGGGCAATTCTCTCTGCGAATTAAATTCTAAATAGAATATCTTAGAAAAAAGTAGACAAGACTCCATATGAATTATGGAAAGGTGTAGATGCGCCCGTGGGCCTCATGCTACAGTTCGGACTTAATTTGTGTCGGTTCTTAATCTAATCTTACAATGTGTAATGTGAGATTGATAAATCACCAGAGAGTCCAAATCCGGCAAATCGTTTTTGAAAACAGATTTTTTTGAAAGAAGTGCCAAACATGGACCGCTTTGCCAAATAGAGAGTCGCCACCTAAATATCTTATTTTGGGAGAATTTAGGAAACCCTGACTCGTTGCCTAAGGCCACGTATCCGTCATCACCAAAGTTGCCTCGGCTCGGGAACTTGGGTACGATTGAGGAAGGTCACTTCGTGAGCACCCCCGCTCGCCCGATCAAAGATCGACCTCTACTAACCATGATATCAAGTTTTGAAAACATTATGTGTTCTTATTCTGGTTATTAGCCTAGATTTACTATGTGATGCGCACAGCATACAAGTATAGACCGGATCGCCCGAATTGGAACAACACATTTCATGTTTGTTTATTTTGAAAATGGTTTGATGGTGCTACCCGCAAGTAGGCTAAGACGTGGATTTGCCACCCTCAGGTGGTCTTAAAAAACATGGTTTTGCCACTATCTAGTGGGCTTAAAACTTGCATTCAATGCATTGTTCCAATTCAGATAACCTAACCTTTATCCACAGGCATTCAGGCAGTTATATCACATAAGCACATAGCCTCATGGTAAGCATGCTATCATGGCAGTTGCTCACACGCATGCAAGGATGCTAAAGCATAAAAACTTACCGAGTACTCCAAGCCAAAACAGAAGCTATGTTAGAAATCATGCATGATCCTAACTATACAGAAATGTCTAATGCAACACATGCAAAAATGCAACTAAGAGAGGCTCGGCTATTCTAAAGATGGCATGTGAAATGCTACAACTAACAAGTATTCAACTCGAAATTGAAATACAATGCAGTTAGAATGATGCGCCGAGCCCGGTGCATGCAAGACAGATGAATGAATACAAACATGCTATCATACTGTATGCTAATTGAAACATGCCCTAATCTAACCATCATAAGCTGGTAAATAAAAGGGAGAAAGACATGGGGTTGGAAGACATACATCACACACACGCACACTTATTACAGTTGTGCCCTCGCTCGGAGGGTCCGAATAAATAATACAGTCCAAATGAATAATTACAGTCCGAATAAATACAAAATCCTAATTAATTAACAAATTAATCTAGGGAAAGTAGGGAATTAGCGTGCAAGCTATGGACCGCCTCAACTCTGTTCCGAATGATGAATGATGCATGCTCGGGTTGCCTTTGTCGGGAAATTCCTTGCGATGCCCCGGTTTGTCTCTGTTTGCAATTAATCCCGGGATGTTGTGCAAAACTCGAGAAGGCTGCTGATTTCTGATTTGTTACAACAGAGAGCAAGAAAGGGGCATGGGAAAGTATTTTCACATATGTATGCATGCCTTGATCCTCGTGCCACCAATCACGCATCTCGATGCATGATGGCCGAGGAGTCGAATTGCACAACTCGATATGAAATGAATGCACATATAAACACAACGAGGCCTAGACTCCATCATGGTTAATCTGAAGTGTCGGCGACCGGGAATTGAGACACGTTTCGTCACTCAGAGTACGGAACGTCCCTCGTTTCCCGTGCTTGGGCTAACTCCTATCCCAAACACAATGCAAATGAGATGGCATGCACAATGCGACTAACATACAACCTAGCATACTCAATGCTATGAAATGGCATATATAATGCTCGATGTAACATGGCATACACAATGCTCTAACATGCAACCTAGCATACGCAATGCTATGAAATGAAATGGCATACACAATGCACAATGGACTTACACCAACATGAATGGACCTCAGCCACACTCACATCAGTGGCCATCAGATGAAAATGAGACAACCGAAATGCGTGCACACATGCACGCATACTGAGGACCGAACCTAAGACATGAAATACCACTCTACCAAAGCATGGCAAGGGATGAAAGATGGCATACAAACATCTAATTTCCAGCACTGAAACATGATGCTAAATGGTCCCGAAACATGGAAATATGGCACCCGCTGCATGAAATAAGCCCCGAAACCCAAAGCTAGGCACATGTATTGAATTATAACTATGCAAAGCAAGCATTATTTGATTATGAAGCACAAAGACAGAGCCAAGGCAGTCCCAAAACATGCACATTACTAGTTTAAAGCATGGCCAAAAAATGCTAACATGATGGGCTAAAATAACATGCAACATTGGCTAGTAAGCATGGTTTACAAGGCATGTATATGAAGCATATGAGAACTCATCAAACCAGCCAAAAACAGTGAATAAAACATATCAAAATATGCCCAAATAACCACTGAAATGTAGCCAACACATGCAAAAATGATGAGTTCCTTTGAAAGGCCATGTAAGGGGTTACTTAACACATACAAGATAGACACTTAGCATGGCCAAACCAACTCTGGAAATGGCCTATGAGGGTCCTAAAACCCATTGAAAAGGGCCTGGAACAAGGCTTAAAAGCATGCAACTATGAGGTCCTTTGTAAGGCCAAAAAGAGGGTTGTTCCACACATGTATGATGGACAGTTAGCATAGCCAAACCAACTCTGAAAATGAGTTATGAGGGTCCTAAAACCCATTGAAAAATGATGGGCACAAATCTTGGAAGCTTGCAAATAGGGGGTCCTTTGGAAGGCTAAAAAGGCCACCAAACAAGACAGGGAGAGAGAGGGTCACCCCCCTCTGATTTTAGCTCTCAAAATAGTGTTCTAGCCACTGAAAATCCACTGGATTGTAGTGGCTAGAAGGCCAAACAAAGCATGTAACAAAGGCTTAGATGCAAGGCTCAAAACAAAAGGCAATCAAGCATACAAGGAAGCATATGACCTTATGCCCTTAAACAAACATCAAGAGGGGCTCAAAATAAGACTTTTTCCAGTTTATAGCAAATCTCAAAAATGTTCACAAATAAGGCTAAAATAGGATGCAAAAATAGCCCTAAAAGAGAGATTGAGCAAACAAGGAAGTAGATGACCTCAAACAGCAAAGTGCCCTTAAAAAAAGTTGAAGAGGGGATCAAAATAAGACACTTTACAGTTCAGGTCGAAGCCCAAAAATGCTTTCAAGTATGGAAAAAATAAGGAGCAAAATGAAGACCAAAAGAGGGAAAGAGTATGTTACCCTTGTAGCCAAGAACTCCAGCAGCAAAAGCAGTCCAAACTCTGAGCTAAAACCAGATTTTGGAGCTCAAAATGATCCTCAAAGAACCTCAGCCCAATGGTAGTTGAGTTTGATGAAGGGTGCCTAGGCAAAGGAGAGGTATATCTCTAAGTATAGCTCTTGCTATGCACACCAAGGCAACAGAAGGAGAGAGAGGCTGAGATTTGGCTCTGGAATTTCTAGAGAGAGAGAGGTTTTTTTTAGAGTGAGAAGCTCCCAAAACTTGCTTAGGAAGATTGTGTTTGAAAAATGAGAGATATAACTCATATATGGCAAACCTCAGAGTTTGCTAGAAAATATCTCATTTAAGGACAGCTGGAGGTTGTGGAAGACAGCTAAAAGGAGAATATCTATCAATTTTGGGCTTTCTGGGCATAAGTGGTCGGCCGACCTCCTTTTATGGTCGGCCTGCTACTTTTTCTGGTTTTTCAGGACAAAAAATGGGTCTGCCGGAAAGAAAGGTGGTCGGCCAGTGATTGGGAAGTCCAAAGGTGGTCGGCCAGGTGTCCAAATTGAAGCCCCGGAAGTTAGATTTCCAATGGCGCAAACCTTGTATTAAAATTCCTCCTGTGCAAAAAGTTATGCCTGTTTTGGTGAAACTGCGCAGATTCGGTCCAACCGGAGTGATGCCCTACTTCAACCAACCATATCTCCCCCATCTGGAATTGGCTTTAGAATATTCTTGAGTGCAAAATGAAGCCCTGTAAGTCTTCTTTCCAACGGTGGTGGCCTCATAGATGGATTCCAAGTATGCAAATGAATAGGCCCGATTCAGCGAGGGCTGCTCGACTCTCTCCTACCCGGATTCATGCCGAACTTCTCCCAAACTAGTTTCTTCCCTCTTCTCTTCTTTTCTTCAACTCCAAACCCCTAAGTAAGGTGTTTTGAAAGATTTTTCAAAGATTTCATTTCTTTTTCATTCATTTCCACTTTGTCCTTGCTCGGTTTGCCGAAAAACGCAACATTTAACAAAATGCGAGCGTCGGAACATCGTAGGAACTTTATTTCAAAAATATTTTGAAAGAGAGGATTTTAAGGTGTAAAAACCATTCAAAATAGTTTTGGTCCAAAATGGGGTATGAAGTTGAGATTTAACTCTCCCTTTGCCGAAGAAACTGCACTTTTGCACTACACAACTTTCACCACCAAGTAAACCGTCAGTAGCGGCGTCCAAGTCTTAAGGGCGATCAAAAATGGGGTGTCTACAAAAGGCCACAAGTCTGATATTTCAGATATACACAAGAATACATAATGAAGTCAAGGAATGTGTTCTTTTTTGAGGACGTATTTCCTTGTTGAAACCGAGGAGAGGATCAAATTTCTGAGAAAGAACTTAAAGATGATCAAGTAAATGATCAAGATGAGGAAGTAGATGAGCCAAAAAGGAGTAAGAGGGCTAGGACTGCCAAGTCCTTTGGTCCGGACTTCTTGATTTATATGTTAGAAGGAGAATCTCGAACTTTTCATGAAGCTGTAATTTCACTTGAAAGTCCCTTATGGAAAGAAGCAATTAAGAGTGAAATTGACTCCATCTTACAGAACCATACTTGGGAGTTAGTTGATTTACTCCCAAGCAGTAAGGCCTTGGGAAGTAAGTGGATCTTTAGAAAAAAGTTGAGAGCGGATGGGTCAATTGATAAGTATAAAGCTAGGCTAGTTATCAAATGATACAAGTAGCGAGAAGGCCTGGATTACTTTGATACGTATTCACCTGTGACAAGGATTATATCAATTCGCATGGTGATGGCGATAGCCACTTTACATGATCTAGAGATACATCAAATAGATGTAAAGATAGCTTTCTTAAATGGAGATTTAGATGAAGAAATCTACATAGAGTAATCCAAGGGGTTTTTAGAACTGGGGACAAAATAAGAAAATCTGTCAGCTTGTCAAGTAATTATATGGTTTGAAGCAAGCTTCTAAGAAATGGCATGAGAAATTTGACAACGCTATGTTGTCAAATGGGTTTAAAATCAATGAGTGTGACAAATGTGTAAATGTCAAAGACGTAAACAGAGGCTATGTCATTTTGTGTCTATACGTCGATGACTTGCTCATTATTGGTAGTAATGATGAAATGATTAGAACTACCAAAAGATTATTAAACTCAAAATTTGACATGAAAGATATGGGATTTGCCGATGTAATTCTGGGTATTAAGATTATCAAAACATCTAGTGGTATTGTACTTTCTCAATCTCACTATGTTGAGAGAATACTTGAGAAATTTGGTAAATCAAATACAAGTGTGTCTAGGACACCGGTAGACTTGAGTCTACACTTGACCAAGAATAACGGTGAGAGTGTCTCTCAGCTAGAATATTTTCAAGTCATTAGGAGTTTGATGTATCTGATGAGTTGTACAAAGCCGGATATAGCCTACACTGTTAGCAGGCTTAGTAGATATATGAGTAATTTGAATGCTACTCATTGGAGGGACATTATGCTGGTGTTAGGTTATCTACGCTACACCCGGGGATTATGGGGTACATTATACTAGATACCCAGCGGTATTAGAAGGGTATAGTAATGTTAGTTAGATATCTGATATAAAGGACTCCAAATCCACTAGTGATTATGTGTTTATCTGCGGAAGGGCAACCGTGTCTTGGAAATCCTCCAAGCAAACGTGTTTATCGAAATCAACGATGGAATCCGAGTTTATTGCTTTGGATAAAGCAACTAAAAAAGCTGAATAGCTTCACTAATTCGTTGAGGATATTCCACATTGGCCGAAACTTGTGCCTGCTATCTATATTCATTGTGATAGCCAATCAGCGATTGGATGGGTACAGAGTATTATGTATAATGAAGAGTTTAGACATATCCATCGTAGACATAATTCTATATGATAACTACTCTCTAATAGACTATGTAAAGTCTAACGACAACATTGCGGATCCGTTGACCAAAGGGTTAACTCGAGAGTTAGTAGAAACGTCGTCAAGAGGAATGGAGTTAAGGCCTTTAGTAATGTTACCAGAATAGAAAACCCAACCTAGCTGACTGGAGATCCCAAAATCTAGGTTCAAAGGAACAATCGAATTTCGTGTAACGGGTGAGTCATTGAATAGATAAATTCTCTTGCCTATTCCTTTGTACAGTGATACCTTGTGAGGGTGGTAGGTTAAACTAATACTTTTAAGGACTTAAGTGAGATGAATAATCAACCGTGGTATAATGAGATACCTTATATAGGTCACCTATGTGAGTGTGAAATGGGGCCGCATCTTTAAGAATTGGTAAGGCTGAATTCTTTAAAAATACTCACTGAACCAGCCTAGTGTTCTAGGGCCATACCGGGCACACCAGTGAAAACAAGAACGATGACTAATTCCTGTGTGAGGTCTATTGTCTTGGTTTACACAAACAGCAGAACAGTTCAAGACATCATGTTCACCGGTCAGCTAGTAAATTCGATAGGTTTTCACTACGAAAGGTTTAAGGCCAACAGCTACTTTTTCTAATGCAAGGTTAGTCTATGTGCTCTCTCTCCAAGTCTTTGGTGTAAACGTTGCCCCTTTTTTTTATTCGGTCAATTTTTATACATATGAGGAATTGTTGGAAAAAATAATTTTATGGTGACTTTAATGTCTAATTAAAGTAGGTCTCAACCATTGGTTGAGATGTTACCTCTTTTCACACACACAATACAATCAACTTTCATACTTCTTGGTTGGTTTTTCGTCATTTATTCATGGTCTCACTGTACTTGTATGTTCCTTGTGTGAGCAAATAAGAAATATTCGGTTACTTGTTCCCAAACAAATAAAAAATATTCGGGTCTGTATTCCCGAATTTCGGTCATATGTTCAAGAGTTTAGGCTTGAAAAAATGATGAATGGTTTTTATTATTTTTGTCATTTTTTTCAAGAAACTTACCCTTATAAGGCCAATCTCTTCTGTGCTAAGAATACCATCAAAGTTATGAACCTCTTCTGAGCTTTTATTGTTATACTCCTCTCATCTTACGGAGTTGTGGTTGCCGAACAAAATTCCACTCATTATCATTACTGGAGAAGTGTCTGTAATCAAATAGTTGCTACCGTTGCCGCCGAAATATTGTTGCCAAAGGGTTTTCAAGGTTTTGAGAGTGGGTAGGTTTTAAAGGTGGGATTTGGGAAAGATTGATAGGTGGTAACTGAGATGGGTGCTCTCATAAACCCTAACTCATAATGTAGTGGGTGTATGGCTTAATTGTGAGATGGAGTTTTCCAAAATTATTGATGTCCTTTTCAATAATTTCATTTGAGGTTATTATTATAATTAAAAAAATCTAAAAAATAGAGGGTCCAAAATAATTGATGGAGTATTAATAGTGGCACTCATGGCATAATCCTTTTACATGGAATAAGATTTATTAAACTACCAATAGTTCCTAATAGTTAAACTTAATTCCTATTAAGTCTTATTGAAAGCTAGCCGTAGTAAAATTGTTACTAAAAATAATTTTTTGTAATGATTTTTTGCATGTCACTAAAAATTGACAATATGTATTTTTTTAAATTTATAAATTGTCACTAGAACTTATAATTTGTAATATTCTTCTGTGACAAATTTTTTGAATTGTCACTAAAAGTTGAAAATTAGTGATATTTTTGTGACAATTTTTTTAAACTGTCATTAAAACTTATAATTAGTGATATTTTTTGTGATAAATTTTTCAAATTATTTTTGAAAATTAACAATTGGTAACTTTTTATAATGTGTTTGATGAAAGATATCATTAACAATCACAAAACCTATTAGACAATAAGTTCACCTATTAAGATTTATACGTAAATATCCTTTATTTTATTGAATATGTGAATCTCATTTCATCCGAAATGATTGTGTCCCATTTTATAATCAAATTTTATAAATATAAAAGAATTAGGTATAAAAACCAAGTCACTAGGTTCTAAAAGTCAAAGCCCAATAAAAAAATTAGACCAATGATAAAAGATTAATTACAAATATAAAAATAATTATATCTAACTGAACAATAATAGTCGAACAATGCATATCAACTAACCCAACTATCACTACAAAGAAAACACATATTTGAAACCAACAATCACTACAAAGAAACCACTACGCCTAACAATTACTCAATACAACTTGATATTGGGAAAAAATAAATTAAAGGATATCAAGTTCTCCATAGAATTTGAACCAATAATCTCACACTACAAAATAGTATTATATAACTAAGAGGCCAAAGACCCTAATTCAAATTATTTTTTTTTTTGATCAGCAAAAAAAAGGACTTTATTGATGTAAAGATCAAGTACAAGGTACAAATAATTACATCAATAAAGAAAAGGGAAGTGCACGAGCATCACAATGAGCTAAATTATCCCAACAAGGTTGGCACCAAAAAACTTATCCTATCATTTGCTAGCACCCCCAGGATTGGTGAGAAACCAACGAAAGAAAACAACCCAAAACACCAGAGTCACTACTGCTGCTAGCCGAGACACGTAGTCAATGAACATCACAACGAAACGAACCGATCATTTAGTCAATGAACATCACAGCGAAACGAACCGATCTCAACTAAGTTGGCACCGGAAAGCACAAATTCCTTGTCTTCATTGGGATAATATTTTCATGTTTCATCAATAAAGTTGTATTCTTTTGCCGATCCAAAAAAGTAATAATAATAACAGATAACACTCTCTGAATGATGGCAATGTAATTCATGACTTTTACGAATCTATCTAAATGAGCAAGTTTTGAATCAGATCAAAATAATAATAATAATGAAAAGTAAATAAAATGAGCAAGTTTTGAAAATGAAGTCCTCCAAATAGATGCATCGCTATGAAATGTACTTAAGATTGAACGAAACGTAAAAAAATAAATAATAATTAAAAAATAAAAGGCTCAACCTTTGCTACTTAATACGACATTGTTAATCTAAGTCACCCAATTTTGATTAATATAATGTAAAGGTCCTCCAATTATAACTAGTTAGTTTTGAGTTGAATGTTGTAACATCGTATCGGGTGACCTCTCACCTCTTGTGATATCAAAGCCTGTGTGTATTTAAAACCTTCTCACTACAAAAGTCATTTGGTAGGACTTAATTCGTCACTATTGTTTGACCTCTCTGATTTTGGCTGGGTTTTTCTGTATTTTGTTGCGCAGCGAAGAACATTTTGCATTGGATGATTCGAAAAATCACTTATTTATGTGAGTGGGTGAATGCTATTTTTATGTTCATGCTAGACTATTATTATTATTATTGTTGTTATTATTATTGTAGTGGTAGTTGTCGTCGTCGGCTTTATGAGTCTTTTTAATTACAGTGCCATGTACTCAAAACTTTATTACTAAAAATTCAATTGGTAGGACTTAAATTCGTCACTATTGTTTGTCCTCTCTCATTTTGACTTGGTTTTTGTATATTGTTGTGCAGCAAAGAAAATTTCGCATTGGATGATTTTGACAATTTTATGTAAGTAGCCCGTGAATGCTATTTTTATGTTCATGCTAGACTATTATTATTCTTATTATTATTATTTTTGTTATGTCTTTACAAGTTTTTTTAATTACAGTGCGACGTAGGAAGCACATCAAGGAAAAAAAAAGGTTACATGATCAAGCACTTGAGCTTGTCAAATTCCTTTGCAATGAATTTGCAAACTCAGATCATTCAAAAGCGAAGAAGATACTTCAGCTAGCGTTATTCCAAGCAACATCTCACGGGATTGTGGAAATTGTTGAACAAATTTTAAGGTCATACCCTAATGCGATTTACCTCAAAAATGATAATGAACAATCCATATTCCATGTAGCAATTGAGTGTCGTCATGAAAAAGTGTTCAACCTCATACATCAAGTTGGGGAGCTCAAAACTATATTTTTAACACAACGAGACAAACTGAAGAACAATGCTCTACATTTGGCTGGAAAGTTGGCGCCTCAGCAACAACTCTATCTTCAAGCTGGTCCAGCTCTACAGATGCAGCGGGAATTGCAATGGTTTAAGGTAATCTTTCTAAAACACCATTGGCCACAAATATTTACTGATTAAATGAAATGAGTACCAATTTATTTTCGAGTAATACTATACATGAAAAATTTTGGACAAAATTTATTTTACCTCCCTATTATATAGCTAGATGATACTACACCCCCATCTTTTATAAATAGCCACATAGGATGTAATTTTGAATTAACATGCAATGCCTTGCTTCGTTAACAGAGATATAAAATTACAGCCAGAAAATTCAGCATTCTTTGCAAATTCTCCATTAGAGCATTGCCATTAAAACCATCAAACATTTGTTTGCAAATTCACCACTAAACCATCACCATTAAAATCGTTAAACATTGTTTGTTGGAAACTACGCTTTTAAGGGAGTTTGCTATGGCCAAACCAAATTCACTACCAAATTCAACTTTGTTTGCAAATATTTATAGATACATATATCTATTTTTTTTATATAATGCAAGCACTTTAGCTAGTATGAACGTCATATCTTTTTTTTTGAAAATTCTTAAAGTACCCTTCTTCCTTCTTCTCTAACTACCCAATTCACTAATGACCTTTTGTAATTGCAAATTTCAAGCACACCCATATTGATGCACACAAATATATATATATATATATATGAATCTAGATATACATATATCAAAAAAACCAATAACATAAGAGAACCAAAAACGTAGCTTTTGTGTGCATTTTGCTGAAAATGGAGTTTGAAGTTTGGTAAGGGTTTGAATGTAGAAGATGAAGAGAAGGGTAATTTGGTCTTTACACATTAAAATTTAATTTAGAATATGTTTTCTCCCCTCATTAAAGAGAGCGTGTGGCACAATTTCCATCTATAAACAAAAAATGTAAATGTAGCATTTTAGTCCAGAACTATATTTTTTTGAAGCAAAAAAAAAAAAAAAAAAACACTATTTTTAAAAGATATGTTTAGTCCAAAACTATATGGGGGATATATGTGACTATTTTTAAAAGATAAGGGATAAAATACTACCAAACCAAACAACAACTTGGTAAAATAAATTGTCCTAAATTTATTTATTTATTTATTTTAATAAATAAATTTTGTCATAAATTTTTTATTCAAAATGATGTCAGCTATCCACCTATTACCTAGCCAAAGTTGTTGTAAATTCCAAATCTGTAGTAACAAATTTTTAACATTTCCAAACAAAATGTTCATCACAAGTTTTTGTCCTCAAAAATTAAAAACTAGCTCATTATAGTAACAAAAAGTTTGTGTGAAAACTGTGTTGGTGTTTCATTTTATTACTTTTAATTTTTCACCACCTGATTTAATTTAAACAGGGTGTAGAAAAACTTGTAGTGCCTCGAAACAAAGAAGAGAAGAACAATGAAAAATACACACCTGCTGAGGTATTTACTGATACACACAGGAAGTTGGTAAAAGAAGGAGAGAAGTGGATGAGAGGCACAGCCACTTCATGCTCACTTGTGGCGACTCTAATTGCCACTGTGGTGTTTGCAGCTGCCATTACAGTACCCGGTGGGAATGACAGTAGTGGCCATCCGATTTTTTCCAAGAAATCAATCTTCTTACTCTTCATCATATGTGATGCATTGGCTCTTTTCTCATCCATTACTTCTGTGTTGTTTTTCTTGTCCATTCTCAGCTCTCACTATGGAGAAGAAGATTTTCTCGTTAGCCTTCCTAGGAGATTAATTTTTGGCCTCGTAACCTTATTTCTCTCCATATTATCCACCATGATAGCCTTTGGTGCCATAGTTTATCTTGTGTTTGGCGAAAGTTACAAGGAATGGATTGCTATTCCTATTGTTGTATTGCCATGCATACCTGTGGTTTTGTTTCTAATCTTGGAATCTAATCTTCTCCTTGAAATGTACAACTCCACCTACCATAACATTTTTCTCAACCAAAGTGATGATATGCTCTACTAGGTCAAACATCAAAAGTTCAAAGACTCTCTCTCTCTCTCTCTCTCTCTCTCTCTCTCTCTCTCTCTCTCTCTCTCTCATTATGTGAAAAATGTGTGGATGCAAGCAGTTGTCAGTCTAAGGTGTTCCTTACTAGTGTGTATTATTGCGTAGTGGTGTGTATTCTGATGAAAGTAAGAGTGATGAAGTATTGAATCAGCTTTGTATATCTTGATTAATGATAATGAGAAGATACAACATGTATTTATACTACATTATAGTAACTAACTAACAACCTAACTATACTTCTAACTGACTAACCATCATCTAACTAATCATCTAACTAATGCTGTTACAGGAAATTGCATTATAATACTGTAGTATGTTACACTCCATGGACATTTTCCTTATCATCTCCCCTTAAGCTGAGAGGGAGAAGACCAACATGAAGCTTGGAAGTGAGGAAAGAAAATCTGACAATGGATAAGGACTTGGTAAAGATGTCAGCCAATTGATCCAAAGAGGGAACATACTTGAGAAGCAATTTGTGGCCTGTAACTTTCTCACGAATGAAATGACAGTCCACTTCAATATGCTTAGACTGACTGTGGAAGACTGGATTGGCAGCTAAGGATAAGGCAGACATGTTATTGCACCAAAGAACAAGTGGAGAGGGTTGAGGAATGTGAAATTCTGCACGAAGCATTTGTAACCAAGTGAGCTCAGCTGCAGTGTGAGCTAAGGAGCTGTGTTCAGCCTCTGTCGATGAGTGAGAGACTGTAGATTATTTCTTGGAGCACCAAGAAATGAGATTGGAGCCCAAGAATACACAATAACCAGAGGTTAAGCGTCTACTGTGGCATCACCAGCTCAATTAGAGTCAGAGTAGGCTATGAGATGAAAAGAACCAAGAGCAAATAGTAGACCATGAGAGATGGAGCCTTTAATGTAATGCAAAATACATTTACATCTAAAAAATGACCCACTGTAGGAGCATGCATATGTTGGCAAGCTTAGTTGACAACATATGAGAGCTCAGGCCGAGTGATAGTGAGATACTGAAGTGCACCTACAAGACTACGATAGAGAAAATGTTGGGAGAATGGTAAAGAATCAGAAACAGTGAGAGAGGGTTCGGATGAGGTAGAAATGGCACACGGTTTGTAGTTAGCCATGTCAGCTTTAATAAGAGCTCAGAGGCATATTTCTATTGGGAGAGAAAGAAACCTTGAGCAGAGAATTGAACAGAAATGCCTAAGAAATAAGAAATATCACCTAATTCTTTTATGGAAAAGACATTGTGTATTTGGGTTAATAAAGAAGCAATTTAGGACTGATCAGAACTAGTGAGTAGAATGTCATCAACGTAGATGAGAAGAAAGGTAATAGAAGAAGAAGTGTGATATATGAAAAAAGAAGAATCACAACGACTTTGAATAAATCCTTGAAAGAGTAGAAAGGATAAGAAAGTAGAGTACCATGCCCGAGGAGCCTGTTTTAAGCCATATAGAGCTCTGTGAAGCTTGCACACAAGAGTGGGATAAGAGGGATCAACAAAGCCAGGAGGCTGATCCATGTAAACTTCTTTATCTAACTTGCCTTGTAAAAATGCATTAAAGATGTTTGCTTGAGAGGCCAATGACGATGAAGGGCTAAACATAAGAAAATGCGAATAGTTAGTTGTTTGACCACATGACTAAAAGTATCATGGAAGTCAATGCCATGTTGTTGATGAAATCCCTTAGCCACAAGTCTGGTTTTGTGCCTGGCTATTGATCCATTAAAATTATTCTTAACTTTGAAATCCCATTTGCACCCTATAGCTTGCTTGGAAGGAGGAAGTGAAACAAGAGTCTATGTGCCTTGATGTTGAAGAGCTACATATTCATCAAGCATTTCTTGAAACCAGACTGGAGAATCAAGAGCAGATTTATAAAAGAGGGGCTTAATATCAGAAGAATGAGAGGAACCAGAAGAAGAAGAGTGGGTAGAGGAAAAATAGGTAGAGTGAGTTTTGGATCTAGTCTGCATAGAATGAGTATTGAGAGTAGAAGGAATGTGAATAGGTAAAACAATGGGAATAAAATTAATAGGAATATGTGGAGGAGAATAAGTCTTAGCCGAAGGAGGAGCATGCTGAGGCAAGACAGATGGTTGTGCATAGTTAAGAGAAGCAGAGGCAGAACTGAGATAGATAGAGTTAGGCTGGGTAGAAAGCATGGACTGTCTAAGCTGAGCAGAAGTAGGTAGTGCAGAATTAGGCTGAGTAGGGATGGCAGAGGACCTGGTCTATGTGGACTGCTATCACGACTTAAACCCACCCCTACAGGTTTAGCGTCATAACGACCAGTAATCTATGGATTACCAAAGGCCTCTGTACAGAATAACATATAATTAAGGGGCTAGCAGAAGCAGCTATACAAAAGACAATATCCATAGAGCTGTGTAAACATACATGAGATATAAACTTAAAACTTTATATATACACATGAGACGTCATATATATATTAGTCTTACGTCACCCACTTATATAGATAAAACCAAAATGGGACTTAGCTCAACATATAGATAAATAGGAACTTGTTCAAATTTCAAGAAAAGAAATCAAAGTCTTAAACTTAGTCAAAAAAACCCGATCACTTGACTTTTTCTGGAACCTCCTCGGGAGGCATAAAGGTTGGCCGACAAAACAGAATTCCAAGCAATCGTCACAGAGCCTAGTCACGTGCTTGATCACCTACATATATAAATAATAGAATGAGTTGGAGCCTAGTGAATAATAACAGAGTAAAGAGTTTAATGAATGTTGTCCATAATAAATACAGAAAACAAAATTCAGTTTATATCATAAATAAATCCATATACTTGTTCAAAAATTAGTATTCATAGCAGAAATAGAATCAGAATCATATTCATAATCAGAATTTACAATTAATCATACGTAGTACATCCATTAGCACTAACAGAAACAGATGACCCATAAGGGACGTACATGGAGACGGTATAGTTGGTTCATGAGACGTACAGTTGGCTCATAAATGGGACGTATACAGAAGAATCCATAATAGTTGGCTTATGAGACATACAGTTGGCCCATAATTGGGACGTAACAGAACAAATAACGGATGTCGTCTAAAACTAAGGATGCCACAAATACATTTCAGAAATATTGGACAACCATTCATTCATACATAAAATAATATTTCATAAAACAGATCATCTTATATCATTCAGAAAATATTTATAATTGAACATAGTTTTACAAAGTTCCTACTCACTCAAATGGGTTCAATAGCAGAACATGTTAAGCAGACAGATCAGACAACTCACGACGTGGGACCTACACACACATAGAATGGATACACATTGTAACACACACTCAGAATTCATTTAATTTATTTCTTTCTTGCCTGAGTGTGCTTCTAATCCTTATTCTCATTATTATGGCTTAAGTAAGGCTTAAGAATGTCTAAGATGCGATGAGGATGTCAAAATATACTTTGGAACACTCAGTCAAATTTTAAAAAACAAAGCAGTCCGCTCGAGTGTAACATTGGTCGCTCGAGCGGTCTGTGAAGTCTGCAAAAGTACTGGTTGCTTGATTTTTTCACTCGACGGACGCTCAACGATCGCTCGAGCCAAAGATTGAGTATATAAGGTCTTCGCTTAAGCGCAACTTCAATCACTCGAGTGGTCTGTAAAACTTCTGGGAGTATGAATTTTATGCTTAAGCTTAGACTTCTTCGCTCGAGCAGAAGCACAAAATGAAGGGTGGTCACTCGAGCGCAACTTCTGTTGCTCGAGTGGTGATGTAGAATTCTGAAATTTCCAAATTGCACTCCCAGCTTCAAAACTCAATTCTAAGACAACAAAATATGTTCTTTTGAGCCAAAACTTAAGAAAACACTTATAAATTCATAATATATCATGAGTCAAAAGTCATTCGCAAAATTAAGCCCAAAAGCTTTGTCAATTGTACAAAATTAAGCTTGGAATGTTAAAACATAACATGCACATGACATGCATGAAATGATTTGAACTCCAAGTTTCCAAATCATGATCAAACACTACAACAAAACTGAGTTTTTACGGCTCTACATTAACGACATACAGTAAATGCAAGCCATGATTTCTCACTTTTACGACTTGCTTTTTTTGCATGTCGTAAATAATTTCCCAATCACGACGTGTCTATTGCGTAGGCTGTAAATGTTAATAATGATGATTTTTTTACGGCTTGCAATGTTAGCCGTAAATAATAAAATTTTCTACGACGTGCATATGGCATGCCGTTAATACATCAACTATACACGACACGCGTACACCAGCCGTTAAAAATATTGAACATTTCACAACGCAAAAAAGTCAGCCGTTAAAAATATTATATTTTTTACAACGCACAAAAAGTCGACCGTTAAAATATACACTTTCCATGACACGCATATGCTAGTCGTTAAAAATATTTTTCTTTTCACGACATACAATTTATGTCGTAAATAGTATGACCAAAATAAAAATAGACGCCAAAATAAAAATTTTGAGCGCCAAACACCAAAAAAAAAATATAAATAAATAATAATTAAAAAAAAATCAAAATACATCTAATCAAAAGGAACGTTGAAGAAAGCTAGTTACTCTCTCCCTTCTCTCTTTCTTTCTTTGTCTCTGCTTTTTCTTGAATGTATGACTATTCAATTATAAAATTCTTGGGTTTTGCTCTTGTTTTGTGTACTTGATTTGGCTAATGTGCAGTTTCCTTTCATCTTCATCCATTTAGGGCTTCGTTCTTCATCGAGAAGGGTTCTACATTTCTTAGAAAGGGGTTTTTGGTCTAGATTTTCACTCGAGATTTAGAAAAGGCACAGAGAAGGGTTCGATGGGAGCAAATCTGCAGGAGCTCAGCCTCAATCTCTCTGAATCGTCTCATCGCATTGTACGCAGAGAGAGAGAGAGAGAGAGAGAGAGAGAGAGAGTCAAAGGGAGGAGCAAAGCAGAGATACACTAAGTGAAGAAGGGTATTTACTTGGTACACTGCTTCATTTGATCAAAAGCATCACTGGTAAGATATTTTCTAAACCCATATATATATACACATAGTGAGAATTATATCTAAAACCCCCAAATGTTTCGCCGCTTGATTCCATTGAGTGATATGTGAAAAATAAAAAAATGTTTGCTTCTTCAATTCTATACGATAATTATTCTTTGTATTGTGCATTTTAGGTGTTTGATTCTTTGTCTTTTGAATTTTTTTTTTTCATAGAGAATATATCTTGAATGTTGTTAATTGTGTGTGTGTGTGTGTATGTGTGTTAGCAAAACCATAATCACATGCTTTGAATTTAATGTGCTCCGTGTTGTGAAAGGAGCAAATGAAAAAGATTTTACACTGGTGTTAGCTATCCGGGGCAAAGTTATTTCTTATAATGTCAAGTCCAGGACATTGAAGGAGCTTCATCATTTATCCACAGATGATCTTGATGATTGGGGAGCAAGTTGGTGTAATAATACTTATCAATTCATTGAAAGCCTATCACCTGTTTGATCATTATCCTACATGTTTCTACTTCTTTCTTCAGCAGATGGTATGTCCCTTAATAAACTTTTCTATATTTCTATCTGTTTAAGTATTTGTTATTGTTAGTTTCTTGGTCTGTGATGCTATGCTACTATCATCCTTTGATGTTTAGATTATGCTTTAAGCTTTCATTACAAATAGATTCCTCATTCATCAATTAAGGCTGAAATACCACTGATGTACATAGCATAGCACCTGCAGTAATAGAGCATCACTGTGATTATCAATTTTGTTGCCTTTCCTTTTGGAATATTAATAATAGTCCAAGATGTGATAGGGCCTAGCTGGCATGATGTTCTCTACTGCATATATTATACTTCCATGTGTGTCTGTCTGTCTTTTTCTCGAAGTCTACAATTCAAATTGGTATTGTAGAGTACCACTTTATATAGATTACTAGTCACAAATCCAGAGGTGGAACTGTTTTGAAGGTGATGTTTTCTTGTCTTCTCCGTTGATATCAGCAATCTCTTCATTATGAGTAAAGTTTGATGAATTATCTCGGTTTAACATGTTTGACAGTGCTATAAGAGTAGTGGTGCTATATTTCTGTGTTAATATTATTGCAGTATATTTTTTTAGGTCTGCAATTCAATTGCATGATACTGAATGTGTTGCATATCTCAATGCATTCAGTCACTTTCATGCACTAGCACACAATATTTACTTCTTAGCTAAAAAAATGTTTAGTTGTGTGGTCACATTGAACTTTAACATGTTCACATCAGGTACATGAGATGGCAATGGTTTCAGCTATTCAGGAAACTCAGAAGGATAACCTTTAGAAGTTTTAATGATTATATGATGACAGTTTTGGAGGTTACTATGCCAGAATTGGCTCCATTATATCTTTAGTTCCTTTCCTCTGATTATATGATGACAGTTTTCTTTGATTTCTGGTTTGTTACTTTGGCAACCTATTATTTGACAATTACATTCAAAATTGCTTGCTCACTGACAAAAATGATAAATACATATGAAGAGCTTTAAAACCAAGAGCTCCAATACCAAGTGAGGTGATCAGTTGTCCCAAAAGCTTAAGTAGTTGGTGGAATGGGCCCACCAAGGCATATCAAACTCTCATATACAACATTTCTTGCTTTTGTTTGAAGTTGTTTTGTGATTGACATAACTGCACCCCTAGATAATGGCGTATTACTCCTCTCTCAGTTTTATTGGTGGTTAATATTTCCAATTCAGGTTTCTGAAGTGCGATGCGATACCAAAAATTACGGTGAAGAACTGGTTGGTTGCAAGATAAAAGTTTGGTGGCCATTGGACAATGTGTGAATACTTTAAGAATCTTGATATTATGTTATCACTTTTGCGACATCCTTGTTTCTCAAGATCTTCATGTTAATCTGACAGTGCACCCATCTTCTTATTGCTATGCAACATCTCATATCAGATAATATGGAAGACTACCTAGATTACTTATTTGAACTGGATATGTGACTAGATCTTGAATTCATGCCAACTAACTTTGAGTTTTGTTTGTTTTCTATATATATATATTATTTCCAATAACATTTGTGACATTACAATAAAATTTCTTGTAAAAGTTTTCTCATTGTTAAATTCTCTCTACAGGTTTTAGGATGGCACTATTTATTCATTTGACTATACAGAAAAGGAGCACAGGGTGAGAACATTCTCATTGACTCATATATGCTTTTGTGCATAGATTTCTTTTGCATGTTAAATTGCCAAAACCCATAAGGAGGCTTATTTCATCTATTCTTTATTTGTTTCTTGGGTATATCTTGGGTTAGTGTTAAATCAAAGTGTATAATAACTTTTTCCAGTCTTTGACTTGCGCTCTTTTGGGATTTTTCTCTTACTTGTGTATGTTATCAACTTGAACCTAATTGCTCCTGCCTCTGAAGTCATGAACTTTTGCTGCCCAATACCTGGCTATATCAACCAGTTACTGCTTTTTCTTGAAGAAAAAAACTTGTTCAGGGTGCTGTTATTTTTTTTGTAGATTTTGTATGTTGATGGTGATGAAGAAAAATTAATAAGATCATCGTTAAATGTTGCTTTTGATGCTGAAATACTGGGTGAGTAAAATGGCATCTTGATATCTGATATATTTTTTTTTTTTTGTCATGCATAGTTTTGGTGTTGTTCTAAAGATAATAGATGTCTTGAAGCTAAACAAATAAAATAGAAGTCTTCTAGGAATCCACATTTTGGTACTTGTGTTTTGGAATGGAAAACTTTCCCTTAAGAACACTAATTTTTTATTTTTTGTTTTGAACAGCCAAGAACATTAAATTCGGAAACCTGAATTTTTTTCTTATTAGGTTTCTTTTATAAGACAAAACATCAAATAATGTTAGGTGTGAATCTAATCTTTCCCCTCCCATGCACATTAATGTGAATAGGTTGTTTTGTTTGTTCCCTCTTTGTTTGTTTTAGTTTGTTCCATCACCATGTATTAGGTAAGTCTCTTTAATTTCTTTCAAATTTATGTGGGAAAAAATTCAAAACAACCACCACATTGTGAATTGCTATATGTATGTTCTGTCTTTGCAAGTGGGATTACACTATATGGATGCTATATATCTAAGACATTGTGTGTGGAGTGTTGGAAGGTTTTGTGGGTTGAGTGTGGTGAGCCCTACATATTCTGGTTTGAGAGAGTGTTAGCTTCCAAAAAAAAAAAGAAGAAGGTTTTTTGCTGCTTAATCTCTTCCATATCTGATCTTTGCAGGTTGCCAAGCTGGCCTTATGGTAGGAATAGAGGGTTGAGTGACTGTGAGTTCAAAATTTGGTAGTGGAGGTATGTGAGACTAAGGGTAGAGTGAAGTAAGTTCCTATAATTCTAACTCTTCTATGCAGGTTTGTCTGGGCTATAACTTTCTTATGGAAAGGTTTTGGGCCTCGTATCTGTTTGGAGAAGTTGTTTGATTGTTCTTGGTATACACATTGTATAAGGAATTTTTTGTTGTGGGTTGAGTGATGGGAGTGCTATATTTTCAGAGTGTGTTGTTTTTTGGCTTACTGTTATCCTTTTATGTTGTTTCTCTCGTTAACCTGTTCCTTCATTCTGAGATGGGAGTGTCTGAGGGTTGAGCTTGTGAGACCATATATTGTGTGAGCCTTGTTGATAGGTCTGTTATCACATCTGCTGTGATTTATTACAAGCTAAATGTTTTCTCTGCAGGTCTTGGAGCTGGTACCGTGTGTGAGAGAGATGTTTGTTGTGGGTTGAGTGAATGAGAGATCTACACTTTTGAAGTGGTTTTCTCGTATTCATTTTCTTATCCCTTTCTCTGCTCAGTGTGTTGAGCTTTGCGTGTCTTTGTATCTTTGTGGGGTTTGAGTTTGTGAGGTTCACATAGTGGTTTCTGCTACAGGTCTAAGCTCAGCTTCCTGTAGGTGGGTTTTTTCCATTCTGCTGCTGCTCAAAGATAGTGCTGGAGTGCTCATTATAGGTCTGATGGGGGTTGTGCTATGTTATTTAAATTTTGGAGAATTTTTCAGAGGGCCAGACTGCAAGAATGCGCCAATCTTTGAAGTAGTTCTCAGATAAGTTTATTGGTGTCCTTTGAATACTGATATTGTACATAGTTGGCCTTTTGGTTATCTATTTGAAGGATGTATTCAGTACAAGACTGCTATTCCTTATGGGCTGAATCTGGGATATATTGTATTATCTTTTGCTATGTACTGTTGCTTTGAGTTTGCTACTATTTATATGTTTGAATAGCTAAGGGCCACCATTGAGACGAGTAGTGCTATTTTTGACAAAGAGAAAGCACAAGAGTGATTGTCAAAGCTATCTGGCGATGTTGCTGTTTTCAAGGTAAATATTTACTGAATTTCTACTGTTGCACGTATTTTAATGACTTCATTGCAAGTCTTCTTCTTTCAGGTTAGAAGGGCTAGCAAGGCAGAAGTTGGAGAAAGGAAAGATTGGGTTACAGATGCTTTAAATGCAACAAGAGCAACTATGGAAGAGGGAATTGTTCCAGGTAATGGATAAACTTGTAAATAATATAGACTCTAATTTGACTTGGACTCTTTATGGGGCCATTAAATTATCTTATTAATTTTGAAAATGTTTTGTTGATGTTTTGTAGTTTCTCGATCATTTCTTAATACCTCAAGAAATATTTTTGTCTTTAAGTCGTTGGTTTTTGTACTTATATGAAGTTTCCTTTGTCATGCAAACAAGAAATGCAACATGGTTAGTTGCTCTAGCTATTGTCGCGGGTTTAGGTGCCTTAGAGCATCTCCAACGCACTAGGCATATAATGCTTGTTAGGTAAAATGCCTAGTATGACTCACTTTTTTCAACTCTAATGCACTAGGCATGTGATTAGGCATTTTAGCTCAACTCACATTCACTAGCTACATGTAGCTAGCCTTCAAGGTTACGCAAAATGTATTTAATCATTAGGATTATTTCACTCCATCTTTGTTGCTGATGTGACATTTCATAAAATTAATAGTATTTGGATGAATAGCTAAAATAAAGAGCATGGTTAGAGCAGAAACATGAAACAGTTGATAGGCAAAATAAAATGTATACTTTATAGTAATGTTTGGATAGGTAAAATGCCTACTACCGTTGGAGATGCTCTTAACACATACATTGGGCACCCTTGTCCCTGTGATAGGAGCAAATGGATTTGCTATAGCTGCAGCTGCAACTGCTATAGGAACTGTTGTCGGTAGTTTTAGATTATGTCTTAATAGTTGTTGATATGTTTAGAAAATTAGATATGCATAGTTTTGGATGGTTTAAACTTTTTGTATAGTTTAGAACGTAAGGATATAGTTTTCAAATGTTTGGAATGTATAGACAATTGTTGAATGTTTATAATTTACGGATATAGTTTCTTTTTGATGTTTCAAATAATATTTTGGTGGTTGATTGATGTTTTGTGATATTTGTTTATAATATTTGTTAGATTGTACAAAATTGGTCAAATGGAACCTACTGAATTTAAAAATAAAAAACTGCATATTCTACGACAGGCATAATAAGTCGTATTACATATTTTACAACACGCAATCAGCTTTGTTATTTGTCTCACCAATTAACGGCGTGCAAAAGTAGTCATAGAAAAGTAACAACGACGTACAAAATCTGCCGTTATATAGTTTTTAACGGCGTACTATAGCATGTCGTAGAAAAAGTAACAACGACGCACAAAATCTGTCATTAAATAGTTTTTAACGGCATACGAAGCATGCCGTTGAAAGTGAATAACTTTCCATGACTGGTTATAATATGACGCGCGTTGCATGTCGTAGAAGGGTTTTTATAGCGTGAATTGCACGTCGTAAAAATCCTTTTTTGTTGTAGTGAAATGAGATGTTTAGTACAAAATCTTGTTGAATTCTTGAACTAAGGTCAAAATGTGAACATGCATGTGGAAAATTCTTTGGATTCAACTTCAAAATCATGAGAATTATGCATGCATGCATGATTCACTCCCATATCCATCTATCTAAGCTCAATTTATGTATTACTCAACTTATTCTCTAGATGATATCATAATATTTCTAATTAAGGGCAGAATGCCTTACCTACAAGCCTCAATTCTTTGAATTCTTGAGCGATTCTTCCCAAATTCTCCAGTTCTAGCTAGAATCCAAGCTAATTCTTCTCAATTCCCCTTCTTCTAGTTGTTGAACTTGAATCTCACTTCTCTCACTCTCTCTCCGCGTTTGGTCTTCAAAATGTAGGAAGGTAATGAAGTATATAATGTTCTAGGAGTCTTAGTGGCCTTATAAAGGCTCATTAAGGAAGCTTAATTAAAATTGGTTTAAGACTAATCAAGTAACATTATTTTATTCTAATTACTTCATTCCGAATCGAATTTCAACTAAACCTACCTTAATTTTTTAAAAATAGTAAATAACACGTAATCTCAGTCAGTTTCGTATTCTGTGGCCGATAAGGCCTTCAATTCGCAGAAACAAATAGAGTTCTGAACAGATATTTCTATAACAGACAGATATAATGCAAATAACATATGACTCATGCAATTAATGTAGAATTTCATTTTAATTACTTATTAGACATTCTTAATCATGTTGTATAGGCTAATCATGGATCGAGGTTATTACAACTGCTGGGCCAAAGCAGACCTCGGCTGATATGAACAACTGGGACTAGATTGGTAAGGCCTATGCTGAGGAGATAATGATGAAAAGAAATCCTATAATTGAGGGAGAAAAGAAACAAAAGAAAGAAAAGTAGGAGAGGAAAAAGGAAATTCATTTTCATGAAATGTAACATGCTTAGATAGATGAATTTTTCTTGTCTTGGACTTTAAACATTTGTAGCCCTTAACACTTGGATGGTAGCCTAGAAAAACACGAGTAGACTTAGGAGCTAACTTATGAGAAGTATAGGGTTTATGCAGTGGAGAGCAAAGACAACCAAACACTTTAAGTAGAGAGTAATCAGGAGAGGTATAAAAAAGCAACTCAAAAGGAGAGCAATTATTAAGAGAAACACTGGGTAATCTATTGATCAAATATGTAATAGCTGCAATGGCGTCAAACCAATAGGTAAGAGGCATAAAAGATTGATGAAGAAGAGAAATAGCAGTTTCAATGAGATATAAGTGCTTCTTCTTAGCCACTCCATTTTGGGATAGAGTGTGTAGAGATGAAAACTGATGGCGAATTCCATGAGTGTGGAGATAATGTTGGAGAGGTCTCCTTGCTTGAATATTGAGATAAAATGGGAAGGAATGATTAAGAGTCTGTTTGGTTTAGTTTTAGAATTATGATTTGAGTGTGGAGTTGTGTTTTAAGTTTTGAGTTTTTTAATCATGATTTGAAAAGGAAAAATTTGTTTGGTTATGAATTTTGAAAATAGTTTTAGAATGATTTGTAATTTGTTTTTTTTTTTTTTTTTGGATTGATTGATGTATACAATGTGAGAGGAGAGAGAAAAAGTGATTGATTGATTGATTAATAATAATAATTGAAAAAAAAAAAAGAAGAGAGGAGTTTTGAAAGTAATTTTGAGTTGTATTTTAAAAATATATTTGGTTAACAAATTTCATTCAAATCATAATTTACAAACAAAGTTAAGTTTTGAAAAAAAAAACCAAATGCTACCTAAGGTTTATTGCATGTGCATGAGTGAGTGAGGTGCTCTTATGTTTGTGATGTAGGACAAGATTTTTAGACTTTTTATATTTTTAGTTTTAATATTTTTGATATATTATTTTACTAGGATTCTTGTAATTTAGTATAAATAATTTAGATAATTTTATTATTTTGGAATTAGATTTTGATTAGGATTTTAAATAGTTTAGAGTTCTAGTTTCCTATTCTCTTAGGTTTCCTAATTTGTTTTGATTTAAGTTTCCTAGTTTATTTTAGAATTACGTTTCCTACAAGTATTAGGTTTAATTTATTATAAATAGCTATGTAAGCCTCATGGAAAAGCAACTTTTATTCATTCAATCAATAATATTAAAATATTTTCTCTTCTTTGTGGATTCAAGGTTCTATCTTTCTTGTGGATTTGAGAGCTCCTTTCGTCTACTAGAACGCTATCTAGTGCCGTGAATTTTGCTGCGTCAAGTGGTATCAAAGCAAGGTTTCTCCTGGCTTGATGTCATTTATCAAAAGAGGAAGCACAAGCTCTATTGACGATGATCGTAGAGAAAGATCTAATAAGATTTGAGTCAAGGGACTTGACCAAGGCCAACCTGCTAGTCACAACGTTAATAGGAACCGCGCTGTGGGATTTGCCCAAGGTCAGTTTATTAAACACAACGTCTTGAGACGATCTTCTTGTTATCAATACGATAGTGAGGACGAATCTGAAGATGAGTTATTCAAAGATTATGGTGAATACCAATTGGTAAGGCGACAATGAAGATTCAGTGATGTGTTCAATAGCAATAATTGCATCAATCATGACTTTTCAAATTATCAAGTACCGCAAGAAATTCCCTATTTTAATGCTTCTTGTCATGCCGAGGATTTTATTTATTGGTTTCGCAAAGTTGACAAATTCCTTGAGTGTATGAAAATCTCTGAAAAAAAGCAAGCCAAATATGTCGCACGTAAGTTACAAGGTTATGTTTCTATATGGTGGAAACAATTACAGTATGATCGAAGGTGACAATACAAAAACCAATTAGGACGTGGCATAAGATGAAGAAGTTTATGAGTTCTAGATTCCTTCATACAAATCATGGGCAAATATTGTATCTACAATGTCAAAGAAAGCTTGAATCAAAACAATTGTTCTAAGGTAATTTTGATTCACAACATTCTTCGCAATTCAATAATTATTATGGAATTATGGATACAGATTATTCAAGGAACATGACTATGGTTCTGCCAATTTTGGGTTAATCAAATCTTGTAGGTCAACAAATTTGTCACGCTCAACCACGTATTGAAAAAGAAAAGATTTTGAGTATCACAATATTTCAAAATTTTGAAGACCCAAACGGACATTAAATTAAAATAGAAAATCAAGTTGATTTCAACAATAGTGAGAACGCTGAAATTGATGAAAGAGAGGTCATTGGAATTACTTTGATCAAGAAGTTTGAAGAAGACAATGAAGAGGTGAAGCAAGAGAAAAACGTTGAAGTTAGCCAAGATCTTCTAATGACGGAACTATCATCTCTTGATTATTATGATAGTTATGAGATCGTAAAACGAGATCAAATGGAACTCAATGAAAAAGAAGAAATAAAAGATGAAGTAATAAAGTTGACATGTGCATTAGAAAAGTTGATTGAAGATACAATTGATATTCCAAGATTGATAATTGAATGTCCAACTGAATCTATGACAGAGCAGAGCCCAAAGAGTATCCAACATCAGCATAAAATACACTTTGTTGATTTTCTTGGTGTGGAGCAATTTAATTTCATTTTCAATATTTGTTTAATTAATCTTGTCAACCAGTTGAAGCATATAGAGAAGAATTTTCAGAAAGAAAACTTTTTTACATACAACTTTTGAAAAAAGAGCAAACAACTGAAATATTCAAAATATCTCTTTATTTGGCATGGAAGATAGCAGATCTCTAATATGAACTCGAGGACGAGTTCTTTCAAAGAAGATGAGTCTGATGTAGGACAAGATTTTAAGACTTTTTATATTTTTAGTTTTAATATTTTTGATATATTATTTTATTAGGATTCTTGTAATTTAGTATAAATAATTTGGAATTATTAGATTTCTTAATTTTATTTTTTTTGACTAGGATTTTAAATAGTTTAGAGTTATAGTTTTCTATTCTCTTAGGTTTCCTAATTTGTGCTGATTTAAGTTTCCTAGTTTGTTTTAGAATTACTTTTCCAACAAGTATTAAGTTTAGTTTATTATAAATAGTTATATAAGCCTCATGGCAAAAGCAACTTTTATTCATTCAATCAATAATATTAAGATATTTTCTCTTTCTTGTGGATTCAAGGTTCTATCTTTCTCGTGGATTCGAGAGCCCCTGTCGTCTATTAGAATGATATCTAGTTCTTGTGAATTCTGCTGCGCCAGTTTGTAAAGTATACTGAAGCTTACAGTGTGAGCACTTGTAATATTTGTTTTTCTTTGATTGGAAACGTGAAACATTCATTAAAAATATGAAATTAAAGGTATAAGGAAACAAAATATATTGAGGGAGACTTAGAAAGTGAACAAACTTTTCTATTAATGCTACTCATAAACTCACAACTTACCCCTCTACCTCACGAGATTTTTAATATTTTAAAACAACAAACAAAGCAAAACAACAATAAAGAAGAAAAAAAAGTAGCTCAAAAGATATTAATTACCAAAAATTTGAAAATCCCAAAACACCATTTTCCATACTACTTTTCTTTTCTCCCACACCACCCTGTAGACTAACATTTCCAATCCTCCGTGTCACACCCTATCTGCACGCGATCTATACCTTCATGCGAGCAAACAACTTCACGTGCCACCACGAACACCTTCAACATGCGCTGCCTACCGAACACCATTGCCTACCAAACCACCCCTACGACAAGGGGTTTACTTTACATAGTGTGATTTAAACGGTTTGAAAGTAAAATTATAAATTAAATAACGATTTGATAGTTTGGAGGATTGGTAAATTGTGATTTGAACGATTTGAAGCGAATTGACGGATTGAAAAATACCCTTAACCAATTATCAAGCATTTATATAATATATAACATTAGTTTACATAATATTCTTTTATATATATAACACAAACTAATTTTACATAATACTTTTCATACATATAGCAACTAATTTAGAATAAATTTCACTAGTTATTTCTCTTACTCATTTTTATTTTAATATTTCATTAGAAATTAATATATATATATATATATTTATATACATGTATTAATTATAACGGAACGGAGCGGTTTCGAAACGAATTATAAATTTTAAAGTTCAAACCGCGGTTAGCGGATAAAACAATATGAATTAATATGGATAGATGTAATTTTAACGAATTTAGCGGTATTTTACACGGCCCTACCTGCAACACTTCGCTGCACCAAATCCATCGCAACGAATCCCACCACAAATCACATCGACACTCTGCCACAACCACCCTGCGACACTACGCGGCACCTAACACCCTTGCGACCCTCCACCGCACCTAACACTTCGCCGAAACAATCCCGCACATGGCACTCTGCCACAACCACCTTGCGACCCTCCACTACAAATTCCACTACCAAAACGACCTGACCTGCAACCCAGAAGTCTCCACACCCATCGAGCATCACACCTTCGCCGCTCTAAACACCATCTCCGCACCAAACCCACCTTACCCACACCATCACCCCACCGGCACTTGCACCACCGCTACACCGAGCCGACCTCCCCCATTCCAACTACAACTCCTAACACCGCCACGCTGAGGCCCCAGGAAAGTAGACCATTATTCCGTTGAAAAGGACATTAAACTTAGGTCTCGTTTGGGAATAGGCTAATTTAATAATTTTTTAGTTATTTGGCTAAAATACAAGCTAAAAAAACTAGTATGTTTGGAATAACTTTTTGACTTTTTACGAAAAGATGTGCAAAAAGTAGAGAGAAATGAGAATTTTTGACTTTTTGGTATGAGTTGTTGACTTTTTCATTTTTTTAATAACTTTTTGGCTTTTTAGCTAAAAAAATCATTTGTCAAACGAGGCCTTATTGCCAAAATTGAAAACAAGGAAAGAGAGGGAAGAAGAAGAAGAAGAAGAAGCGATGCTAAGGTCGAGGAGGGAAAAAGAAAAAGGAGGCAAGACAGAGGGGAGGGGAGGAGGAAGCCGGCGGCAACCTCTTCCCCTAGCTGAACCAAACTGGGTCTTGTTTTCTGGAGAGAGAAGCTTTCAAGGCAAAGACTTCACTTGTGATACTTGTGTTGCTAATAATAAAAGAAAAAAGGATATTGTTCTAGAATTTTATTTTTACACAGATTTTTTTACCAAATTGGCGTAACAATGACATTTTTAGTATGCTGAAGTTAAATGTGGATGGATCATCACTGGAGAATCTTGGACTAGCTAGTGAGGAATTGTGTTGACCACAATCGCTATTTTAATGTATTTTACACTGGTGTCATTAATATTCAACTATTATGAGTGTTTCATATGAGATAATAAATCAAATATAATAATAAAAAAATACAATAAGTGTAGCAATTTTGTATTAAAAATTCACAATTTTTGTAATAAGGAAAATTGGGCCATGGGTCATCTATTTCTATCGTCAAATTACATTTTTATCCTCCTCTATAATAATTTTGTATTGATATATTTTAATTGTACACCTTTTACTCTAAACTTTTTATATCAATAAAATTATTTCTTTTGCTGATCAAAAACACACAACCAAATCCTATCCCACTTTCTTTTTTTTATTTCTATTCATTTATTTATTGCCTAGAGTCAAAGAAATGAGGAACACTAATGAAATGCGGCCTACAGAAGTATTTACTTACTAATACACACCATGAATGGGTAAAGGAAGGCGAGAGGCGGACGAAAGACACTGCCAATTCATGCACAATTGTAGCTGCTCTTTTTGCCACTGTGGTGTTTGCAGCTGCCATTTCAGGACCAGGCGGAAACAACATTGATGGCCATCTAATTTTTTCCAAACAGAAAGCGTTCATAATCTTCGGCACATCTGATGCATTTGCTCTTTTCTCATCCTTTACTTCTGTGTGATGTTCTGTCCATCCTTACTACTCGCAATGCAGAACAAGATTTTCCCTATGCCTTACCCAAGGGATTAATTATTGGTCTTGCCCTATTCGTCTCCATATTATGCACGATGATAGCCTTTGGTGCTACACTCTATTTGAAAAACAAAATCAGCTAACACTAACAGCACCCCTGCTCCAAAATCAAGCAGAAAGCACCAAATGAAAACTTTATTCCTAACCCAACAATATCAAGCCTACCATATATTCGTTTTAGTGTATTTGGCCCCTTCACTCTCCTCTCTATGCATTACCTATTCTAATATTTTCTATATTGATGATTTATTTATTTAATTTTGAATTAATTACATTTAACCTTCATTTTTATTGAAATTAATACATTTTTTTTAAAAAAATATGTTCACGTATTTTCAAAACACCTTTAAATTTAATTTCAATATTAAACAATGCCCTCAACAACACTTCATTATTTGTCATATAATAACTTCTCCTTTAGAAACGCATAACTCGCCTAACTATTTGTTCTCTCTTTCAGATGTTCCTCTGAATTGGAACACATCACAGACACAGAGCATAAAAGGAGATGGGATATTGAGAATGCTGCCAACCGCTTCATTTATGGTGTGCCCAATGGTAAAGCATTGAATCTCTAATCTCACGGTAGACTTTACACCTTTTTTAGTTATTTTTGAATAACAAGGGTTGAAGTGTTCCATGGTCTAATTACATTGGGCAAAGTGAATTTTGCTCTAAAAATGAAACTGCAGTCATGAACTTCATACGAGAAAGTCCAAAAGACTAACCTAGACAAAACTCTAGCCAGTGCGGTGCTAATGCAATTCATCAGTTTTACCTATTTATAAGTACTAGTAAATAAACATCTCTAGCCTATCACATGGATGAGAAATAAAGATTCTATATTTTTCTTAAATTCTATTTAATTTCAAGTAAATTTTTACATAATTTATAATCTCTTATCCAAAAATATTATACAATATGAAATATCTAAGCGTTGATAGGCCATAATTACAACAACAACAACCAAAAAAAACAATAAATAAATAAATAAATCACCAATGATAAAGTAAAGATTAGGAATTATGTGAGTTAGCATAATAATGATTCAAGTGTTTGCTACAAATGAAGATACGTTAACGTTAATTCTCACAAAACAATCAAGCCTTTCACAAGCACAATTAACTTTTATTTTCACTATTTTTTTTTTAAAGATGCTGCAATTAAACACTATATATAAGAATTGATCGTTTATTGTGTGATTCAAAGATGATGATCATCATCTTTGTTACCAATTCGATACTACAAAAAGAGAAGCGAAGCGAAGATGAATGAATCTCAGACACCATTTGCATCAGCAATCAAGTACGCCAATGCTCTCGCTGCCCCCCAAAAAACACCTCCACTGCCTCAAGAAGCCAATCTACCACCTGCGCCGACAATCACCGGTCTCTGGACTGGACTTCCACGGCCACACCGGTCAATTGCGTGATCGATATTGGAGTAGATACTCGGTGGTGTTGGGGCCTGGTGGAGAAGGGCACGTAGGAGACGGAGATTAGGGTTGCGGAGAGGGCGACCGGCGGAGACCTCAAGAACTTGAACGGGGCCTGTCGTTTCGGACAAATTATTTGGTGCTCATATAATCACTAGCGGGCCGGGCACCGATGTGCGTGCAAATTTAAAAAGCAAAAATACTAATGGGCGAATTACGCTAACGATCTCTATAGTTTGAGACCTGTGTCATTTTAGTCTATAATTTTTTAGTTGTGATATATTTGATTCTGAATTTTGAATCTTATTCTAAATAAAGACAATTAAAGATAATATTGTTTAATTTCAAGAGTAAAATCGTCAATTTGATAAAATATAAACTAATTTGACAAAAATAAATGTCAAAAAAATATTTTTGAATTTTTAAAAATTATTTCTACCCACTAAAAATAAAATTATATAAAATTGATAAATCTTTTAAATATTTATTTATTTATTTATTTTATCAAATTAATTTTTATTATGTGGTTCGATGATGATCATGTAAAAACTCCTCCTGAAGTTAAATTTATTATGCGTTCAGATAATGATCATGTAAAAACTCCTCCTGAAGTTTAATTTATTATGTATTTGGATGATGATCATACTCCTCTTGAAGTTAAAATTATTTATACCTTGAATTTTTTAAATTTATATGGATTACACATTATATGATCATCATCCAAACACATAACAAAAATGAATTTGGTAAATAAATAAATAAATAAATGTCTAAAAGATTTATTAATTTTACATGATTTTATCTTTGGTAGGTAGAAATAATTTTTAAAAAATCAAAAATATTTTTTTGACATTTATTTTTGTCAAATTAGTTTATATTTTATCAAATTGATGATTTTGACCTTGAAATTAAACAATGGTATCTTCAACTATTTTTATTTGGAACAAGATTCAAAATTCAGGGTCAAATGTGTCACAATTGATAAGTCAGGGACTAAAGTGACACGAACCCCAAACTATAGGGACTGTTAGTATAATTCACCCAACACCGATAGACTTAACAAAGGTTAAGGGCGGAGATGGGGTGCTGCTGTGCCTACGACACAGTAGTCTTAGGGCTGCAAATGAACAGAGTCATTCGTGAACAGGCTCGAACTCGGCTCGGTAAGAGCTTGTTCGAACTCAGTTCGTTAATTTTTTTTTGTGTTCGAGTAGAGCTCGAGCTCGTTAAATTTTTAATAAACAAGCCTAAACATTCCAAAACTCGGCTCGTAAGCTCGGCTCGTTAGCTGGCTCATTTAATATTTATTATTTATATATTAAATAATATAAAAATATGTATAAAAAATAAGAGAAATATGCTATTTATATATTTAAAAAATATAAATGTAAATAATAGTTAACTATAGATAGTACATTTATATAATAGTGGTAGTAGATATTATTATTTTAGTAAAATATGGATTTTTTTTTAGTATGTTTATATATATTGTATATATAATTATATAATCAAAGTTTTAATTGTATCTTTAGTCTCACATGCAAGTATGAATTTATAAATTGTTTGGCTCGTTAAGGTTCGTGAACAGACTCGAGCTCGAGTCAAGCCTAAGCCAACTTGGCTCGAGCTCGGTTCGTTAAATTTTTATTCAGCTCGAGCTCGAGCTCGAGCTCGTTAGAATCTTAATAAACAAGCTCAAACATACTAAAGCTCGGCTCGGCTCGTTTGCAGCCCTAAGTTACTGTTGTGTCCTTTGGAGAGGTTTTTTCGAGTGTTTTTCGAAGCACATTTGTTTCTACAAAAATTAATAGTTAACATAACTTTCACAAATTTTTAAAAACAATTAGGACCTAATCATGGAGTTATGAATATCCGATTAATTTGATTTTTTATAAGAATAATATTCTTGACGAACCTTATTGTCACGACCCAAACCCGCCCCTATAGGTTTAGCATCGTAACCGGTCAGTAATCCTATAATTACCGAAGGCCTCTAAGACAGATTAACATAATATTAGGGGCTAGCGGGAAGCAAATAACAATAACGACGTCCATTGAGCTGTGCAGACTTATATGAGACAAAAAAAATTTAAACTTTTTATATACATATATACACATTATCTTTAAGTCATCATATATATATGTATAGATTAGACAAAAAGGGACTTAGTCCTATTTACAAAATACACAAGACTTGTTCAACCAAACACGAAAACAAAACTTAAACTTTAAATCACATAGCGATAATCACTTGATATATCCGGAACCTCCACGGGAGGCACATAGGTTGGCTGACAAAAACAGATTCTAGGCAGATGCCTCTAAGCCTGGTCACGCACCTGATCACCTACATACATAAATAATACAATGAGTTACAGCCCAGTGAATAATAACGGAGTAAAGGGTTTTAATGGATGAGTCCGTACAGATTCAGAATTCATAATTCAGTTTCGTATCAAATTCATAATTGTCTAGATCATATACAGAAATCATAAGTCATGCGTAAGTATACGTGATACATTGATTAGCATTAACAAAGCAGATACAGAACAAATGCAAACACGTGAGAGTTACGAATAACCAGTTCCATAAAGGAACCTCCAGATCCGGGTAACAGAGAATACATACGTTGATGCTAAGGATGTCACGAATACATATCAGAAAATTGGACAATCATTCATTTTACAAAACATATCATTTTAGAAAACAGATCTTAATTCACCATTCAGAAAATAAATAAAGTTGAGCATAGCATGTTATTACTCACAGATAGCCGCAGAAGCAAATCAGACGGACTGAACATATTAGATAAATCAGGCAGACAATGGCGTGTGACCTACACAAGCACATAACATATACACATTGAAATACAATATTACTCCCTTGATCAAACCTGACTTTTCTAGTCTTCTACTACGCTTATTCTTTCTCATTCAAATAAACTGGGTTCTTATTTCACATATTCTTTCATTACTAAGCCCTTCTTTTCCAAATAGATTGATCTTTTACTTGGCTTCTTAAACAATTACCACTAGATCAATGATTCATTCTTTAATTCTTTAACTAACTAATCTATGTTGATTGGTAGCTTATTAATCTTTATTGAGTCATAAATCATGTCTAGAATGCTTTGGAAAGAGATGAGAATAAAAATGTGAACTAAATATAATTTTTCAAAATATGCTGAAAATAGGGTCTTCGCTCGAGCGCCACTTTGGTTGCTCGAGCGGACTGTAAAATTTGAACAACTTCTGGGAGCTCGATTTTCACGCTCGAGCGAGACTTTCCTCACTCGAGCGGATAGCGTAAATTCTAGAATTTCCAGAATTGCAATTGAAGTTCAAATTTGATATTCAAAGCCTCAAAACATGTATTTTTGATACACAAAAATGGAGAACCATTGTATGATTTAGTAAACACTTTCAATTAGAAAACATTCATTCAAAATCATGTTCCAATTGCCCAAATTTAGTTTTAATTCATCTTATTAATATCAACCCACAATTCTAAAATATAAATTAGACTTCCCAACGTCTTGAAATTCCATGATGTATGTAATACAAATAGGTCCAATTTTACTATTAATAACAAAATCAACTTAACTCAATTTTTAACCAAATACTTGATTTATAATCATGGGTGTTCTAAAATGTATCTAAATTGAATAAAATTCTTAAATTTACATCACGTGCATGGATTAAATAAAAATCTAATTATAAAATCAAAACTTTAGGATTAATTCCAAATTTCCATAAACTTGATTTTCTTAAAACATTTCCTTTGTCTCTTCAAAATATGAACTTGAATGGCTCAATTCCCTTAAAACTCATGTATTACAAGAAAATACTACAAAATCAAATCAAAACAATTAATTTTCCAAATTAATTTTCACAATTATGAGTCTACTTAATTTCTTACTTAAAGCCTTATTTCTTACAAAATCCATGAGACTAATTCCATAACTTTCTTAAAGATTCATTGATGCATGTAAAGATGAAGTCCAAATTCACGAGGAATAACACCAATTAAATCTACTTGATAAATTTTCCCAAACTCATTTCCTTAATCTCAAGCTTAACTCAATTTATTTTAGCTTCAATTTAATTCATAATCATAGAGGTTCCATAACATAAATTTAAATTTTGAATAAAACTCTTTCATTATATTGCATGCATGGGCTGGGGATCAAAATCGAATCAATGTCTAATTTTCCATAAATTGAACATAACTCCATTTATTCATCATTTTGCTAACTTCTTCTATTTACATGAAATTGAACACAAGTTCACAAATTTAAGAAATCATAATTCATACTCTTGATCCTAACTTGATTTTACATGCAAACCCAAATCTTAACAATTCATAATTGATCTACAAAGCTTTATTTTTAATTCCTTCAAAATTCATGATGTATGTATCATTAGAGCATTAAACTTGTAAAATTTATTCATGCATGTAACAATGAAGCTTAGTTTCATGTCAAATCACAACATCAAACCCCCAATAATTAATTTCTAATTTATTTTCCATAACCATCCACATGCATGTAACCCATTTCAAATTAATTTCCATAATCTTATTCTTAAGCTAATTTTTCTTCATCTTCTTGCTATTGATTCCAATTTCATCCTTAATTTCAAGTATAATATAAACATTCTATAAAAATTAAGCATGAATCCATACCTTAAACTTTAATTTCAGCATTTTAATTGATTCTCCTCTACTTCCCCTTTTATTTTCTTCATTTCTTTCTCTAATCCATAGCTTTTCCTTTAGTCCTCTTCCATTTCCAGCAACTCTTCTATTCTTCAATAACCAAGTAAATTGAGTTCTCTCTCTCTCTCTCTCTCTCACGGTTTCTCTCTCTCACTCACGGTTTCTCTCCCTTTCTGGAACTTCTTCAACAATAGCAGAATATGAATTCATTTCCCTTGCTTGAAATTAACACAATATACACATATGCCCACTTTATGGCTCCACACGTCCACACGTGCACATACTTTAGGCCTTTCTAGAATTAAGTTACTAAGTTATGTATTAATTAAATTAAATCCCACTTATTCTTAACAAATTATAATTAACACTTAATCTTAATAAATCTCAATTAGCACATAATTTAATTAATCATAATTAATAACAAATCCCACATAATTTAATTAATTTAATTTGACTTCCATTAGAGCCCAATTAATTATAATTAAATTTATTAATCTGAATCAGATTTTTAATCGAACTCCTAAAAGGTTCCAAATATTAAATTAAACTTATTTTCATCCTCAATTTTGATTTCCCAAATCATTTAGGCTTTCAATTTTTGATCAGACACCAAATCTTCGTCAATAAATTACATATTTAAATTGGACCTCCCATAAATGAATTTAATTCATAATAGTCACAATTCTCAATCCTCATAATTTAATTAACTTAATTTTCTCCAATTCGGATCTAATTAATCAAATCTCAATTTTACTAAACTGAATCGAGTATTTAATTGAACTCCCAAATGGGTCCGTAATTAAGATTAAATTGATTCAACTTCCTAACTTCACTTCCTTAAGTCATTTGGACCCTTAATTTCTAATTCCAAAATAAATCTTTAATAGAATCATATACAAGTCAGATCCCACAATTCTCATAAATCCCAACTTAAATTATAATACTCGGCAATTAAATTTCAAATACTCTTAATTAATCAAGTACTAATCATTATACGTGATGGGGTCGTTACACTTACAATATGAACGGTTAAAATTATCGAAAACACTTGGAAAGACCTCCCAAAAGGGGGTAGCAGTAGCACCCCTTATCTGGTTAAGGGTGGTTGAAGATGTTCTAAATAAGTGTATTTCTTTTTACTTTTTATAAATAAATAAATAAAATGTATGAAAAAATAGAGAAGAGACGTTGATTAATATGACTTAAAAAAGATAAAAATGTGTACTTATTTTGGGATGTCAAACCACCCCTTAATATATTCATTTTTAAAACCATGTATCATATGTATTTTTAATTAAAAAATGTTAAAACGTGTAGGTCCCACTCTTATGTGAGGGGATTGTACATTTTGTGCACATAACCCTATGTGTTCCTAGCATTTCTCATTTTTAATTATATTATTTTTTTCTTTAGTTAGCAGTAATTTTCTTATTTAGTTATAACATTATTTTAGTTATGGCTATGAGCTTTTTTTTTTTTTTTTATTATGTCTCATATATATATATTTAATGATGATTTTTTTTTTTAGTTATGACTCAGAAAATTAAAATTATATATATATATATATATAGTTATAAAGTGCATATGGTGCACACCTTTTGAAGGAGGCGCACCATGGTGTTTCCCACTAAATTATCTCGTTTGAATTGTTCAAATTATGTAAGTCAGGTGACCCTTAGATAACCAATGTCACCCTTGTCAACAGACTTGTCAACTAGCATCTTTCAGTATAACTGGTATGTACAAATTCGAGCTATTCGGGTGAGCCCAAATTCAGTGAATCTAACATTGTTGTAAGTTATTATTTCTCAACTAATGTTCTAAAATTCAGACCAATTGTCAAATTAAAAAAGAGAACAGATTAAGGGTTACTGGTTCAATCGGTGGATCAACCAGAATCGAATCGTGATCTCATAGTTATTTATAAATTTATAAATATGTTAAAAAATATACTTAAAGAAAATTTTAAGTATTAGAAATATATTCATTTAAATTATTTTTATATTTTAAAATACATATATTATTACATAAATATATTTATTAAATATAATTGTTTATACGTGAAAAAAAAAATATAACTATATTTGTTTGAAAGAAATTGCAAAGGATGTAATAAATAAATATATGTGTCTAAGATTAATAAGAAGTGTTGTTGGTGAAGTGGTGGCCCCTTAGTTTCGCTCTTTGAGGTCTAATGTTCATACCTCTGTAATTTTAAAAACAGCAGTGCTTCCGACCCCCAGTGACCCTCCTAGTGCCACGTGGCAGCCTACCACTAGCTGAAACTAAAAAAAAAAAAAAATAATTTTTTTGTCCAATCAGGGAAGACCCCCAGCACCCCCACTGAGGGTCTAAGTCATTTTTCTTTTAAAATTTTTTAAAAGCTGACATTGTGGCTGTGGCTAACTTTTACTAGACCGATTCTTTCCTTCTAGCAAAATAAGTCGATTTTTGACAAAGAATGGGCTGGGTTATGGGGATTGGATCGGCCGATTAAAATCGGAACCTGAATTAGTTGAATTGATGGATGCGGTTCAATTTTCAAAACATTATTCTTAACATCACAAACTCATCAAACATAAAAAAAAAATTATAAAAGAGTGCATTAAATAGCATTAAAAAAAAAAAAGCAATTACATACTTGTTTAAGCATAAACTGAATTCTTTTACAATTATTCAACTTTAGTTATTTTTAAGGGGATTAGTATAGTTCATAGGTCCTTTTTAAAGATTTGTAAAGTCGTAGATCCAAGCGTTTATGATGTAAGTCCATAAGAACAATAGCATGTCGAAAAGGACAGATGCACATTTGTTTGCATTTACACCACTATCTCTCACTCACCTTGCATTCTCTATCTCTACTTTCTCTCTCTACCTCTACTTGATTTCTGCCGCTTCCGTTATTGCTGCTGGATTGGCCGTAGGACTTGCTTCTATTGGACCTGGAGTTGGTCAAGGTACTGCTGCGGGCCAAGCTGTAGAAGGTATCGCGAGACAGCCCGAGGCGGAGGGAAAAATACGAGGTACTTTATTGCTTAGTTTGGCTTTTATGGAAGCTTTAACAATTTATGGACTGGTTGTTGCATTAGCACTTTTATTTGCGAATCCTTTTGTTTAATCCTAGAAATATGAAAAATATGTATTTTTCATATTTTATTGCCTTGGACTTGTCGTTTGTTTTTTCAAATTATAGCAAGATTTCACTCCTATAATTACTTATTCGTTTTTGTAAGTTATGGCTTGGGATAGGCTTTGGAATACTGGCGACAACATTGTTTCTCTCTCTACAATAACAACTCTCTCTGCTGCTTTTTCTTTTTCTTGTTGGATCGGAAATGGATGGTTCAATGGGACGTGGTGAAGTCGTTGTCATCACCATCTCCAACGTTAATGTGAACCGTGCTTCAATGGAACGATATGAACTTCTACTGCAGAGAAAGATTGCAAAATCATCATAGCAAAAGCTTTGTTACGGCGAATCTAATCGTCGAAAGTTGGAGCACGCATCGATCAAAGTCGATTTCACCATCTCGACCCTCGTTGAAAATGTCATTCAAGGTCAAGAAAAACAGTTTAAGGAGATTTCGAATGACGATGATCTTGCGGATCATGATCACCCCTGTTGCTGTGGCGTACCCTAGTGCAACCCACTCCAACCCACATCAATGGAGCCCTAGTCCCTCTCCTCAAAGACGTCGGAGCTCTTGGCTCTGACAATAGCAATTCGGCCCATCAAGATTGCAATATTGATCAGATTCCAACGGAGAACACTCTTGATCAAGACTATGTGGGTCAGATTCTGACACCGTCGGAGATGAACTTGGCAATAGGGCTACAAACGAGTCAAGCCGAACTTTGCTGAACTTGAGCTCACCTCACCTCATTTGCTTATCAAGCTCGTTTATTGAGCTCGAGCTCACTCGATAAGTAATTGGGTTCGAGCTCAGCTCGGCTCAGCTTGATAAGATTTTTTTAATATTATTTATATTATTTAAATAAAGAAAAATGAGTTGAGCTTGACGAGCTGAGTTTATTCGAGCTCGAGTTCTACTCGTTTACTAAATGAACCTAATATTCGAGTTTGAGTTCGGCTCATTTACTAAATGAACCTAATATTCGAGCTCGAGTTTGGCTCATTTACTAAACGAATCAAATGGAGCCAAGCTCTTAACAAGCCAAGTCAACCCTATTCATGAATAGTTCGGTTCATTTGCATTCCTACTTGGCAATGGCATTAGCCGTCGGACGCCACTACCGGCCAACCCATAATTCAGTTGATGATAGCGATGATGAACACAAAAGTTAAACAGATAGATTCCAACATAAGTTGAGCACAGAAGTTGAAAGAATAAGAGAGAGAGAGAGAGAGAGAGAGAGAGTGAGAAAACATTTGAACAGATAATATAGAGAGATAGAGAGAGAGTTTCAACAGATAGATTTTTTGAATAGATAATTTTTTCAACAAATAGATTTTTTTGAATAGATAATTTGAACAAATAGATTTTTTGAACAAATAGACATCTTTTTGACCAACAAATGTCTTTTGTCACCAAATAACATTTTCCCTTTGATCTAATGCCATATAACTTCTTTAAATTGGATTTATCAACAATTTTCTCTTATTAATATTGTGTTGATTGTTTAGTTTTGATTAATTTTTTGAAAATTAAGTTTTTTATTTTCATATTTTTTTTAATGATTTTTTTTTTGATATTTTAAATAATTCTTTACTTTCTAGATGTGCTGAACTTAGATGCACTTAAAAGGAAAAATATTTATGAAAAAATATTTTAAATATTTAATAAATACACAAAAATACAAAAATATACTAACTTTTTGTATCATTTTTTTTTTTTTGTATTTGATAAAAATTTTAAAGACTTTTTTTAATAAATATTATGCTTTTTAAATGTATCTAGGTTAGGTACATCTAAAAAATTTTTTAAAAAAATCTTGAAATATTAAAATTTTGTTATTAAAAATAAAAAAAAATGTGAAAAATAAAAAATTTAATTGTTTAAAAGTGGACTTAATTTTCTGAAACCAAATAGGATCATTAATATTTAACTGTTTAATTATTGCATCATACAACCGTTGATATAAGAAAAGTTTATATATGTCATAAAAATGAAAAGCAAATAATAATAATTTGTACGCAAGATTATAAAGAAAATTAAGTTCTTCAAGAACTTATAACTCTCAGTATAGTTCTTTTCCTTTATTTCCTGGCATAGGTGGACATATGTGGGCCCATAAAGGATATGACCCACCACTTAAGACTCAATTCATAATTCAAATATTAAAGCCCAACTTTCTTGGAACCCAACGTTACACCAAGAGCCAATGACATCTAGACACTTGTCAGGAGAAAAACCAGCCACATCAGCAGACAAAGATCCTGTAGAGTTATTGTACTACCAATCAACCATTAATAAGTTTCCCTGCGGCATTTATTACGATAACCCCTTCACGTCGAAACAAAACAACCTCACCATGAACAAAGCAAGCTAGAACATAGACTTTCGGCCAACATGACAGCTCGGAGTAGACAAGGAAATAACGAGTGAAGATATAAGTAGGCTTCTAAGACAAAGAGAAGGTTAAGTTCCCTATCACCATTCTATCTCTAGAATCCATCACTCTCACTTCTCTAACTTGCTCGTCGGAGGGTTCGCTGGAGGACTCCACGTTCCCCGTTGAACTCTTGTGCAGGTTTCTCTATGGGCTCAACAATCGGACAACGGTTTGGGAAGCATGCATCAACCTGACCCGTTCCATCTAGAGCACGCAGTATCATCCGTTGGCACCGTCTGTGGGAATCCTTTCGCTCCGTGTGGCAACTGTGCTCATTGTCGCCGGAGACCCATTCCTGATAATCCCTACGTGCCACCCCCCAAGGTGGATGGTCACAACTAGATCCATGGCTTCTTAACACAACGTTGCCGACCCCCAAGCCGACCCTCCTAACCCAAACAACCCACCGCAGTATTTCACAGAACTTACCAACAGTATTAACCGCCTAGCCGAACAAAACCAAGCCCTGATCAATGCTTTGCTTCAACGAGACCTTCCTATGCCCCTTCCACCACCTCAAAATATCCCATCCAACCGAGAACGAGCCCCGAGCCACCCCTTCCAACAATCCCACCCATCCAACTTGGAGGGCTTGCAACCCCCTCCCCAAGATATGAACCTGCCACCTCAGGCTCCACATCTATCAGTCCAAGCACCTGTCCCCGGGGGAGAGGCCAGTAGTGTCCAGCCTCCATTGCATTCCGGTGGTGACAAAGTCCTTATTTGGGATGCGAAACTCCGAGCCATGAAACTCCAGCTTCAAGGGGTCATGCAGAACATACAAAATAAACCCTCCACCACAGCCAACTCATTATTCGTTGCCTCTATCAGGGACAAACCCCTACCTCCTAAGTTCAAAATGCCCTCGATCGACTCTTTCGACGGTATAACGGACCCAGTCGACCACTTAGAGACTTACAGGACCCTCACGATCCTCTATGCATCCTTGATGAGATCATGTGCCGAGTTTTCCCCGTAATACTTAAGGGGTCGGCCCGATTGTGGTTTAGTCAGCTGCCGACAGACTCTGTCTCTACTTTTCAGCACCTAAGTGACTCATTTCTCAGCCACTTCATTGGTGCCCAGCGCCAGCGGTGTTTGGCAACCCAACTCCTCGACATCTATTAGATGGAGGGGGAGTCGCTACGTAGCTTCGTCACCCGCTTCAACACCGAAGCCTTGGAGGTGGCGAAAAACAATGAAAAGGTCATTCTTACAACTTTTATGGCCGGTCTACGATCATCCAATTTCCTTTTCTCCCTCTCCAAAAACCCTCCAACCTCTATGGCAACCCTCCTCTCTAAAGCCCAAAAATATATGAACGACGAAGATTCCCTAGCTGCCCAGTAAGATTCCACAACCAAAAACCCAACCCTCAGAGAGAAAAGAAAGGACTCTGAAACTAGAACCACCTAGTACACACAGCAAACACCTCAGTATACCGACCGACCTACTCGAGTCGACCGGTCGACACTTGCCCGACCCCCCGGCCGGTTCGAGCAGTACACTCCCCTCAATTCCCCCATGAAACAAGTCTTGAACTAGATCCAACGAGATTATCCCCTGAAATGGCCATAACCATCGCGGTCTCTTTCTAACCGGCGAGACCAGTCCAAATATTGTCGTTTCCATCAGAACCACGACCATAATACCGAGGAGTGTGTTAACCTTAAAGACCAGGTCGAGAGCTTGATACACCAGGGGCATCTCAATCGGTTCACGGCAGCCCGTCCCCAACAACGGCCAAGGACCGAACTTACCAGAAGTAACCACCAACACGCCCCTCCCTGACAACTCGCAGCACCTAACCAAGGCAATGATTGACCTCCACAACAACCCCGAGCATAAGGCAACCCTGCCCCCCCAGTTGGAGAGATCAGAGTTATTGCCGGCGAGCTTGCATGTGGGGGACCATCCCACTCGGCCTAATAAGCAGAACTCAGAAAAATCAGGCAGGGCTCCGATAAAGAAGTTGCGACCTTGGACCGCCCCTTCAAACACCCCAAGTAGTGGATGGAGCCCATCAACTTTACGGAGGCCGATTGCACAGGCATCCGTTACTCCCATGACGACCCCCTCGTCATCTCTGCTCTCCTGTCCAATTACAAAGTCAGATTGGTGCTTGTCGACAACGGTAGCTCTTCAGACATCATCTTCCTAAACGCCTATCGCCAGCTCAAGGTCGGGGAATAAAGCTTATCCCATCTCCAAACCCCACTGGTCGGTTTCACTGGGGATCGGGTGACTTCCATAGGCTCCATCGATCTTCCCATCACTATCGGAGAGTACCCACGGCAGACCACTAAGTTGCTCACTTTCTTTGTCGTCGATTGTCCCTCTTTTTATAACATCATCCTTGGCCGCACCGCCCTTAACGCTTTTCAAACGGTCACGTCCACGTACCACCTAGCCATGAAATTTCTTACCGACCTTGGAGTCGGCACCATGAAGGGGGAGCATATTGTGGCCAGAGAATGCTACGTCACTTCACTCAAAGAGGTCAAGCTGAAGGAGACTATGATCATCAAAGGACTCGACGTTAGAGACAAAGACGAGTTTGTCAGAGGGGAACCAGTGGAAGAACTTGTTGAAGTCCCCATCAACCCCACCAACCCAACAAAAACAGCCAAGATCGGCAGCCAACTATCCCCCTCAAGCCAAGGCCGACCTTACAACCCTCCTAACCGAGTACAATGATTTGTTTGCCTGGACCCATTCCGACATGCCGGGTATCGATTCCTCCTTCATCACCCATCGTCTCAGCATCAAGCCCCATTTCCGACCCTTTCGCCAGAAGCAGCGCATCTTTCACCCTAAACGCAACGCTCTTATTTTTTCTGAGGTAGATAAACTACTGGAGTCACGGTTTGTCAAGAACGTGGACTACCCCAGATGGCTGTCAAATGTGGTCCTGGTCCATAAAAATAACGGTAAATGGCGACTTTGTGTCGACTACTCTGACCTTAATCGAGCTTGCCCCAAAGATAGTTATCCCCTTCCTCGCATAGATCTGCTTGTCAACGCCACGGCCAGACATCAAATGCTCAGTTTCATGGACGCCTTCTCTGGCTACAATCAAATTCTGATGCACCCGTCTGACCAGGAACACACCTCCTTCATCACTGACCGGGGAACCTACCACTATCGTGTCATGCCATTTGGGCTGAAAAATGCCGGAGCAACTTACCAACGGTTAGTCAATGCTGTGTTTCATCACCAGATAGGTCGGAACATGGAAGTGTACGTCGATGACATGTTTGTCAAGAGAAAACTCTCCTCTGATCATCTGGTAGACTTGCGGGAGACCTTTCGACACCCTACGTAAGTATCAAATGAAGCTGAATCTGGAGAAATGCGCCTTCGGCGTACGATCTGGGAAGTTCTTGGGTTTCATGGTCAGTCAACGGGGTATTAAAGCCAACCCCGACAAGATCAAGGCCCTGATAGCAATGCAGTCACCTAGAACGGTTAAAGAGGTTCAAAGGCTTACTGGCAGAGTCGCCGCCCTCTACCGTTTTATTTCTCACGTAACAGACAAGTGCCTCCCATTTTTTAAAGTCCTTCAGCAGGCTTTTGAGTGGACCACCGAATCCAAAGAGGCCTTTCAACAATTGAAGCAGTGTATGGCCAACCCCTCTTACTTTCTCAGGCGCTCACGGGTGAGCCCCTTTTTCTCTACTTAGCCGTATTGAACACCGCAGTCAGTGCGGCCCTCATCAGGGAGGACGGCTCAGTACAGTGTCTGGTTTATTACATTCGCCGGGCTCTTAGAGGAGCAGAACAGAACTACCCATTGCTGGAAAAAAATGGCCATGGCCTTGGTCATAGCCTCAAGACGACTCCGACCTTACTTCCAAGCTCACTCCATAGTGGTCCTCACTGACCAACCTTTGAAGAAGATAATGCAACAACCAGAGTTATCTGGTAGACTTATGCAATGGTCTGCCGAGCTCAGCCAATTTGAAATCTCCTACCGACCTCAATCAGCGATCAAAGGATAGGCTGTCACCGATTTTATCTTAGAATTCACGAATCCCACTCCAACCATGGTCCCTCTGCCCAGGCAATTCAATGCTGAGGCAGAAGATCCCCACTCTTAGACCTTCAATGTCGACGAATCATCCCGCAAAGAAGGCAGTGGGGCTGGTCTAATCCTCACCGCCCCCAAGGGTGGTTATTTCAAGTGTGCTCTCCATTTCTTGTTCAACACAAGCAATAATGAGGTCGAATATAAGGCCTTGATAGCAGGTCTTCGCCTAGCCAGAGACATTAGTGTAAGCCATATCCAGGCGTTTAGTGATTCTCAACTGATCGTCGAACAAATTACGGGGGAATTCGACGCAAAGGAAGACACAGTGTGAGCTTACAGGGATATTGCACTCCCTTTTGTTCACCTTTTCAACATTTTCCACATCAAACACATCTCTCGGTCAAAAAACTCCAAGGCAAATGAAAGGGCTCAATTAGCTTCGGTCGACCAGTCCGACCTCAGCCGTGGTGTCCGCCTTGAATACTTGGCCCACCTGGCTATTTCGCCAACCCAGCAGGAGGTCCACTTCCTCCAAAATGAACCTATCCCGTGGGCGGCAGACATCCTTCTGTTTTTGACAAATGGGGAGTTGCCAAGCGACAAACAGCAGGCTGCCAAAGTCAGGGCCCGGTCGTCGAAGTACATCCTCATCAGCGGCCTCCTCTATAAACGTGGCTTTTCACGACCATACCTCAGATGCCTTAATCCTGCTCAAGCGACCTATGTGATGAGGAAAGTCTACGAGGGTATATGTGGTAATCATTCGAGTACCAGGTTACTGGCCCATCAAATCCTTCGCATCGGTTACTTCTGGCCTACTCTCAACCAAGATACCACTGAATTCGTGCTTAAGTGTGATAAATGCCAGTGCTTTGCCAACATCCCCCATGCTCCTCCTACAGAACTGATTACACTTTGCAGTCCCTACCCATTCGCCAAGTGGGGGATCAACTTAGTTGGTCCATTGCCCACCGGTAGGGGCCAAACCAAGTTTGCTATCGTCGCCATTGATTACTTCACTAAATGGGTGGAAGCGGAACCCCTCGCCACAATCACCGAACGAAACACAACCAGATTTATCAGGTAGTCGATCGTATGCCGATTCAGAATCCCTCAAGCCATCGTCTCAGACATCGTCAAGCAATTCGACAATGCTAAGTTCAGGAAATTTTGTGCAGGGCTTCACATTCAGCCATGTTTCTCTTCCCCTGATCATCCCCAAGCCAATGGGCAAGTTGATGTTACCAACCGCTCTCTCCTAAAGATCATCAAAACTAAGTTGGAAGCCGCTAAAGGACTTTGGGCTGAGGAATTACCAAACGTACTCTAGGCCTATCGCACTACCACCTGAACCCTCATTGGGAGACCCCCTTTCCCTTAACATACGGTGCTGAGGCGGTCATCTCAGTGGAAATCAACCTGCCAACCCCGAGAGTTTTGCACCCGAATCCAGAACTAACCGAAGAATTGCGTTGGGTTGACTTAGATCTGATTGAAAAGCTCCGAGAGACCACTGCTGTCAGACGGGCCTCATATCAACAGAAAATGAGAACACACTACAACCGCAAAGTCCGACCGAGGGAGTTCACAGTTAGGGACCTAGTTTTGCGCGAAGCAACTCTTGCCACCAAAAATCCTGCCGAGGGCAAACTGGTAGCCGAGTGGGAAGGACCTTACGTTGTTAAGGCCAGACCGCGCCCAGGCACTTGCCGACTCCAGGATATGGAAGGCTTAGACCTCCCCTACTTGTGGAACGCAGAGCACTTGAAGCGTTATTTCCAGTAAAGTACCACGTCCTATTTTTGTGTTGATCAATTGCTGTATGTTCTTTTTAACAATCTACACACTTTTGTTGTTTTTGTCCTTTCCATTCATGGTGTAAATTTGTGATCAAAAGGCTACGCCTTAAATGACAATGGTTTTATATCTCTATTATCTGCGTTGTGTTTCAATAACGACTTATTAAACTGAGTTAATTAAGCCTTAGCCAGACTGAGCATGAAGAGATCAGCCAGACTGGGTTAATTAAAGCCTCAGCTAGACTGAGCACAAAGAGCTCGACCAGACTGAGTTAATTGAAGCCTCAGCTAGACTGAGCACGAAGAGCTCAGCGAGACTGAGTTAATTGAAGTCTCAGCCAGACTGAGTTAATTGAAGCCTCAGCCAGACTGAGCACGAAGAGCTCAGCCAAACTAAGTTAATTGAAGCCTCAGCTAGACAGAGCACGAAGAGCTCAGCCAAACTGGGTTAATTGAAGTCTCAGCTAGACTGAGCATGAAGAGCTCAGCCAGACTGAGTTAATTGAAGTCTCAACTAGACTGAGCATGAAGAGCTTAGCCAGACTGAGTTAATTGAAGCCTCAGCCAGACTGAGCATAAAGAGCTCGGCCAAACTGAGTCAATTAAAGATTCAACATGGTAGAGCCTTCCCAGTCTTAGTTAGAACTCGAATGAAGAATTCAGCCGGTCCATTTTCATAATTTAATATTACGGCATGGTTGCCATACTTACTTAAAATCCAAGTCCATATTACAACATTTTTAGCGTTTCTTACACTTTTAACATTTTCAGTAGATGTACAAGCCAAACTTTCATTTTTAACATTTTTCACATTTTCATGACTACCCATTTTTAACATTTTTTACATCATGCTTTGGTTACCCATTTTTAAACTTTTTACATCACAATTTACTAGCAAATTTCGCAATTCACGCATAAGTCTCACTTTCACACCCATTTTTTTTTTTTATTGAATTCTGCTCAGCCATTTTCATTATTCGAAATTTACCACTCAAAAGAAATAATGACAACAATAAGACAAAGGAAAACTCGTTGTTTTATTTACAAACTTACAATTACATACAATTCACTGCAGAAATTACACGTAACAAAAAAACACAAAACAAAACAACAAAATTAAAATTTTTACACTCAGCTGCACAACTCACTTCTCCTCACTGGAGGCAAGATCCTCCTCTTCATGCCTTCGTCCAAGGGGGTCTGGGCGACGTCGTCTTCACCTACCTTCACCAAGCTGAAATCCACGTCTGGGAACAGCTTCTGCGCCTTATGCTTGAAGGTCATCCAGCCGTTGTCCCAGAACTCGCTCATTTCATGCTTGTAGAAGTCAGACCACTGGAAGCTCTGGATAATTTCCTCTTCGCTTCTACCTCCAGTGGCCGCTCCCGACGGTCTAGCCCCCCCGCTTCCCTCCTTTGCCAAGTTATTGGCGATTGCGGCATCTATGGCCATCTGGAAGTCGGCGGACCCCTTGAATTGCTCTACGGCTACCATGCACAGGTCGGGGTACGCCACCCTCTCAGATGCCAATTTCGTCATGTCTTCCGCCAGGGCCTTCTCCAACGCTACGATCCGACTATCAACCTCTTCCTTGTCCCCGACCGCCTGATCCCGCAGATCTTCGTTATTGGTCATGGCCTTCTCCCATCTCTCGTTGGCAGTGGTACAAGCTTGCTGGACTTCCTCTAGTTTCCTCTTCTCACCCGCTAACTTGAACTCAAACGATATCGCCTTGTGGCACTCTACTTCCAGCTCTGACTTGGTTGCGAGGAGCTTGGCACTAGCTCGTTCCACTGAGTAGCTCTGTACCAGCGCCAACACCTCCATGACCTTCACCCTTTGTGCATACTCCAACCCCTTCGCGCATGCACTCCGAGCGGCCTTCCTTCACTCCGCTGTCTCCACCCTTAGGTTGTACAGCTACAACTTTGCCTTTTCCAACTGGGTCTTCAACGGCCCTACTTCCATCTTAGTGCGTGCCGCCTTGTTCATTAAGGTAGTTGCCAGGATCGCTACCTCTATCTAGGCTGAGCAAAACCCTCTCAAGAGGTCGGTCTCTGTCAGCCGCGCCATCGACCGCACGGCCGCATCCTCCACTACTCCAATAAGGCGGTCGGCTGCAGCCCTGGCTTCCCCCTACTGCCGAACGACTTGCCAGCGCGCGTGTGTGGTACAATGCTGTCGCCAGCGTGGCACTCGTCTCTGGCCTGCTGACCCCAGTCTTCCCTTCGTTGGGACTTGAGGTTACTTTTGGTGCAGGTACCACCATCGGCACCATAAGGGCACTTAGGCCCAGGGGCTCTTTCAGTACTTGGGCACTCAGACCCTTGTCTTCTTTCGCCACTTGGGCCGTCTTCTTCGTCTCCTCCGGTGCTGCTGTAGACACCCCATTTTTGACCGCCCTTAAGACTTGGACGCTACTGATGGTTTGCTCGGTGATAAAAGATGTGCAGGGCAAAGGTTCAATTTCTTCAGCAAAGAGAGAGTCAAATCTCAACTTCACACCCCTTTTGAACCAAAAATATTTTGAATGGTTTTTAGACCTTAAAACCCTCTCTTTCAAAACATTTTTGAAATAAATTTTCTGCGATGTTCCGAGGCTCGCATTTTGTCAAACGTTGCGCTTTTCGGTAAACCGAGCAAGGACAAAGTGGAAATGAATGAAAGAGAGATGAAATCTTTGAAAAATATTTCAAAACACCTTGCTTAGGGGTTTGAATTTGAAGAAAGGAGGGGAAGAGAGAAGAAACCAAGTTGGAGAAGAAGATAGGCAAGAATCGCTAAGAGATGGACGAGCAGTCCTCGCTAAATCAAGCTTATTTGTCTATACACTTAGAGTTAAGCTATGAGGCTACAACCATTGGAAAGAAGACTTCCGGGGCTTCATTTTTCATTCAATAATCTCTTAAAGCCGAGTCCGGATGGGGGAGATATGATTGGTTGAAGTTGGGCATCATCCCGGTTGGACTGAAACTGAGCAGCCTTCACCAAAACAAGCATAACTTTTTTCACAGTTGGAATTTTGATGCAAGGCTGGTGCCATTGGAAAGCTTACTTCCGGGGCTTCAATTTTGACACAAGAATGACCTGAAAAGGAGTTCATATGAAGAAGTTATGCCCATTTGAAGTTAGACCTGCAGAGTAGATTTTTTCTGCCGACCGACCAAATAGATGGCCGACCGGCCAGAACAGATGGCCGACTGGCCAGAAAAGTTGGCCGACTGACCAAGTTTGCTAGCCGACGACCTTCCAGAGTATTCTACAGATTGAATGGATGCCAGCTGTGCCAGCTGTTCTCCACTTGACCCACTGTCCGAGGGTGTGTCCTTTTGGGGGGAACTTTTGAATTTGTTTTTCCCCCCTTTTCTTGGCCTCTCTCCCTCTATATAATATACACTCCACCACCATTTGTAAGGGTTACAAAAAACCAGCTGGAGCATTATACATACAACCTCTATATCTCTCTCATCCAAGCCTCAAAATACCCTAGTTCTTGCACCATTTGCACTACAACCCATAGCACAAGACCTCCATCCTCCATTCCAGCACTTTGGGACTGTTTTGCAAAGCTTGAAAGCTCAGAAATTTGGTCCAAAAGCCCCTGATTCGCTGCTCTTCAAGGGTAAGCCTCTATTTCCCTTAAACTTGCATTTTCTTGCTCCATCGATTAGCCTTACTTGCAAGCATTTCTGGGCTTTGTCATGAACTAAAAAGTGTCATATTTTAGGCTCATCTTCATGTTTGTATAAGGACACTTTTCTGTTCGAGGCCATCTACTACCTCTTGTCTCCTATTTCTCTTTGTAGGGCCATTTTTGCATGCTATTTTAGCCCTACTTGTGATCATTTTCGAGACTTGCTATAAACTGTGAAGTGTCTTGTTTTGAGCCCCTATTCAACTTTGTTGAAGGGCTCTTTGTTGTTTGAGGCCATCAGCTGTCCTTTGTCTTGAATCTCTCTTTTAGGGCCATTTTTGCATGCTGTTTTAGCCATACTTGTGAATATTTTAGAGGTTTGATATAAACTGAAAAAAAGTCATGTTTTGACCTCCTCTTTGAGTTTGATTGAGGCCACTTTGCTGTTTGAAGTCACCTCCTTCCTTACATGCCTTATTTCTTCATGCTTTGAGCCATATTTGTGAGCACTTGCATTAGCCGTGGTTTGGCCTCTTAGCTACTGAAATCCAGTAGATTTTCAGTGGCTTAGGTGTGTTCTTGAAGGCCAAAATCAGAGGGGGGTGACCCCCTCTCTCCTTCTCTTGTTTGGTGGCCTTATTGGCCTTCCAAAGAGACCCTATCTTGCATGTTTCCTAGCCACATTTCCAGGTCAATTTGGTAAGTTTTGGAGCTATCATATTTGATTTTCAGAGCTTTTTGTGCCATGCTAAGTGTCCATCTTGTGTGTGCCTAAGAATCCCTTGCATAGCTCTCCAAAGGAGCCCATCTTTTTTGCATGTGTTGGCTTCATCACAGTGGTTATTTGAGCCTATTTTCACATGTTTTGTTCACTGATTTTTGCTGGTTTGGTGAGATTCCATGTGCATCCTATACTTGCCATATAACTCATGTTTGCTAGCCAATCTTGCATGCTATTTTAGTCCACCTTGCTAGCACTTTTTGGCCATGCTTTGAACTGAAAATGTTCATATTTTGGGACTGCCTTGGCTCTGTCTTTATACTTCATGATCAAATAATGCATGCTTTGTATAGCTATAAGTCATTCCATGTGCCTAGTTTTGAGTTTCGGGGTTCGTCTCATGCATCGGGTGCCATTTTTTCATGTTTTGGGGCTGTTTAGCATCATGTTTCAGTGTTGAAATCACATGTTTGTATGCCATATTGCATCCCTTGCCATGCTTTGGTAGAGTGGCATTTGATGCCTTAGGACCGACCCCTTACATCGTACATGTGTGCACGCATTTCGATTGTCTCATTTTCATCTAATGGCCACTGATTTTGGCATGCTTGTGAGCTATCCATGTTAGTTTAAGTCCATCATCAAATGTTGTTGCGTGCCATGTTTGCTTACATGTTTAGGTTGCGCGCCTAGTATACATTACTCATTTGCATGTTCATGTTGCATACTTAGCCTCCATGCCTAGGTTGTATTCCATTGAGCATGCATCCCTTGCCTCTTGATCAATCATGATAGGGGTTGGGGCCCTTTGATGTGTTTTGTGCTTGCATTTCATTTGATATCGAAGTTGCACACTTGGCTTTTGGGCCATCATGCATTGAAATGCGTGATTGATGGCCCGAGGGTCGAGGGTCATGCTCCCTTAAGTCTATTGCATGATAGGGAGTACGGCTATGCTCACATTTGCTTGAAAATTTCATGCCATACACTGCTTGCCCTCTACTGCTGTCAATTGCAGGTTCTACAGGAAGTTTTGGCCGGTCAGCTGCATATAGTGCCGACCGGCCATCCATCAGTGGCCGATAGATTAAACAGTGGCCGGTGATCATTCCCTTTGGCCGGTGACCATTCCACTTGGCCGGTGGTGTCCCCCAATATCCAGAGAGTGTTCCTTGAGAATTGTGCCATTTTCAGAGGGGCAAGGCAGTGTAAACAGAGGCAACAGTGCTATGGCAACGAGTTTCCGGGCGAGATGGGTCGGGCATGCATCATCACACGCCTCCCGAGGCAGGGCTGCGGCCACCTTATTTCTGCATTTATTTTGTTAATTAATTAGAAGTTTTGTAATAATTAATTTAGTATTATTTATTCGGACTGTAATATTTATTCATACCCTCCGAGCGAGGGAAGTTGTGTAATAAGTGTGCGTGAGTGTGTGTATGTCTTCCAACACCACGTCTTTCTTCCCTTTTATTTACTAGCTTTCGATGGTTAGTTTAGGGCATATCTAAATTAGCATACCTTATGCTATGCATGCGTGCATTCATACATTTGTCTTGCATGCACCGGGCTCGGCGCATCATTCTAACTGCATTTGTATTTCAATTCTAAATTGAATACGTGTTAGTTGTAGCATTTCATATGTCATTGTAGATTAGCCGAGGCTATCTTAGTTGCATTTTGCATGTGTTGCATTAGCCATCTTAACATGAACTAGGATCATGCATATGATTACTAACCAGTTTTTGTTTTGGCTTGGAGTACTAGGTGAGCTTTTATGCTTTAGCATCCTTGCATGTGTGTGAGTGTTGCCATGACAGCATGATTACCATGAGGCTAGTTGCTTATGTGATATAACTGCTTGAATGCCTGTGGATGGAGGTTGAATCACCTAAATTGGAATAATGCATTAAAACTGTGAGTTTTAAGCCCACTAGATAGTGGCAAAACCATCTTTTTTAAAGCCCACTTGAGGGTGGTAAAATCTGCATTCTAGCCTACTTGCGAGTAGCGAACCATTTTCAAAACAAACATGTAATGTTTTGTTCCAATCTAGGCGATTTGGTCTATACTTGTTTGCTGTGCGCATAATATAGTAATTCTAGGCTAATAACCGGAATAAGAACACATAATGTTTTCAAAACAAGATATCACGGTTAGTAGAGGCCGATCTTCGGATCGGGTGAGAGGGGGCGCTCATAGCTGACCTTCCCCAATCGTACCCAAGTTCCCGAGCCGAGGCAACTTTGGTGATGACGGACACGTGGCCTTTGGTATCGAGTCAGGGTTTCCTAAATTTCTCAAAATAAAATATTTAGGTGGCGACTCTGTATCTGGCAAAGCAGTCCATATTTGGCACTTCTTTCAAAAAATCTGTTTTCTCAAAACGATTTGCCAGATTTGGACTCTTTGGTTCAGATTAAGAACCATGACAATTTGAGTCCGAACTGTAGTGAGCCCAAAACGAACGAAACGGGGGACTCATCCCTCCCGGGGCGTTCGGGGACGTCTACAGCTGCCTCCACCCTTCCCTCCTTCATCTTCCCCACCACAGAGGCATCCTCGCCCCCAACCTTCATCTTTTTCAAGGTAGGGGCATCTTTTCCCCCCTCTACACCCCCCTCTTCTTCCTTGCATTCTTCAAAATTGCCTCCACCTCTTGCTTACCCCTCTCCTTTAGCGGGTCTACTGGGGCGGCAATGGGGCAAAGCCAGTTAAGTCTTTGTCGCCCAGCGGCTTGGGATGCGGTCGGACCCGCTCCCTCATCACCAGTTTAGGGGCAGGCCCCAATTGTGTCTCCTTATATTTATCCGCTTTGGCGAACAATCTCCTCTCCTCCTCTTCCTCTGCCTTCCTTCGCACCTCAAATTCTTCTCTCGCCAGATCCTCCTCCGACGGCTGCGGTCCTAATTTCAAGGCAAACAAGGTTGAAGAAAGGACCAGCTCATCCCACTTCATTCCCTTCTCCTCCCTCCACTCTTTTACCTTCTTCACCCTGTCTTCGGCCGCCACATCCAACTTTGGTTCCACCGATCATGTGGGGACTTTCCATGTCGTGCGAACTCCCCTCCCACCATTCGCTGATACGAAAAACCATCTCGGTCTCCACCCCTTCACCGAGGATGGCAAGCTTGCCGCTAGACCCCACCCCGCCACTGCCTGCAAGGTCACCCACGTCTCCTGTTGACCGGAGGCCTTGTAGTAGGAGAAGAATTCCTCCACCGTCATGGCCGCCCTTCCAGTCGCCTATGGCCAGGCGCTCGTACAGACCATTAATATTTTCCAGGCGTTCGGCATCAACTGCCTTAGCACCACTTCTAACCTGTTAAGTACGTTCACCACTATTTAGGGGAGTGGTAGCCTCAGACCCCCCCACAGCGCTTCCTCGTATAGGCTGAATTCGTCTGACCGTACATTCGACGCCCTCTCATTGGACGTGGGCAACCTTAACCCTATTTTCGCGAGAATTTGGTACTTTCTCCATATCCCTTCCAACTCCTCTGCCGTAAATGTGGATCTGTCTGGCTTAGTGTGCCAGTGGTGTGGCTCCACTTGGCTAATGGGCCTAGCAGCCGCGATCATCGTCGTCGGACGAGCCCGCACCACTTGACCAGCTCCCCTCCCCTTGCTCCACCCGATACTGTTCCGCCAACTCTACCGCGTCATCATCACCCAACGAATCAAGCCATGTGGCTGGCACTTCCTCTCGGGTCATTTCTCCTACGCATCTACGTAATGCTTCAGACACTGGCACAAGGAAGTTCGCAAAGTGTTGCAGAGGCGTGTCGCACGAGACAAATGAGTTCACTTCAGGGATGTGTTGGTTTTTTACGATAAGGTAGGTAAAGAGAATAACTCCAAATGCCCACGGTTTGCCTATAATCCAAGGGTCAAGATTAAATTTCGCCAGTTTGAAAAATTTCGAAAAAATCCTGCCCCTGTCTTTTCACTGCCCTATATTAACCTGTCCCTTCACTTCTTACTAACGCGTCACCTCCCCCATTGAAGGATTATTCCACGTGTACGACAACGATCCACTACTCTCTTCCCCTTTCCCGTCTATTCCACTTCACATCGTCACGTGCCACGTCATGCCTCAAGCCTCGTGCACCGCTATTCCCCTTTCCCCTCGGTCACCCTTTCCCGGTCGGTCCTCTTCGCGGTCAGCCTTTCCACTCGGTCACCCTTCGCGGTCAGCCCTCATCGCGGTCAGCCTTCCTACTCGGTCACCCTCCACGGTCGACCATCCTCGCGGTCGACCTTCCCACTCTGTCATCCTTCGCAGTTGGCTTTCCTACTTGGTCACCCTCCGCGGTCAGCCCTCATTACGGTCAGCCTTCCCACTCGATCACCCTTCGCGGTCGGCCCTCCTCCCAGCCGGTCTTCTCCTACTCGACCACTTCCTTCCCCTCCTCACGTCTTCTTCCTTATTCCCTTCGTTGGACTAAAGCTGCACTTTGGAATGGGGGACTACTAACATAGGTGGACATAGGTAGGCCCATAAAGGATATAACCCACCACTTAAGGTCCAATCCATGATTCAAATATTAAAGCCCAACTTTCTTGGAACCCAACGTTACACCAAGAACTAATGACATCTAGACACTTGTCAGGAGAAGAACCAGCCACATCAGCAGACAAAGATCCTGCAGAGTTATTGCACCACACATCAGCCATTAATGAGTTTCCTTGCAGCATTTATTACGATAACCCCTTCACGTCGGAACAGAACAGCATCACCATGAATAAGGCAAGCTAGAACATAAACTTTTGGCCAACATGACAGCTCGGAGTGAACAAGGAAATGATGAGCAAAGGATATAAGCAGGCTTCTAAGACAAAGAGAAGGTTAAGTTCCCTATCATCATCCTATCTCTAGAATCCATCACTCTCATTTCTCTAACTTGCTTGTCGGAGGGTTCGCTGGGGGACTCCCCGTTCCCCGTTGAACTCTTGTGCAAGTTTCTTTGTGGGCTCAACAATCGGACAACGATTTGGGAAGCGTGGATCAACCTAACCCGTTCCATTTGGAGCTCGCAGTATCATCATTTCCTAATCTCTGCTCTTTCTTTTCTTGTATGCTTTTCTTCTTCTATCTAATTAAAGGAACGATCCCTCAATATATAAAAAAAGGTTCAATAGTACAATTATTTTACAATTACCAAATAGTGAAATTATTAACTACGTCTCCTAAGGTTATACACCTATAAAGGCTACCACCAAAAATGTGTTCATCCATATTTGTCTCCACATGTTTCATAACAATATAGATTTTATTAGTTTATATAACATTCTCCTTTGTTAAATAGAGATGGGGTTAAAGGTATTCTTCTCTCAAAGCTCCATCATATTGTTTTTTTTTTTTTTAAGGAATTTAAAGTTAACTGCAGTAGGGAGAGCCTAATGACTAGTACAGCTGTCAACGGGGCGAAATCAATTGTCTGAGCATCAAAATATGAGTATTTTCTTTTACAGATTCTTTCCATATATTCGCCAACAATACAATTTCAAAAACCTAATTGATGTATATATTTATCATGTCGCCTATTTGTTGGCCACATACAATGTACAAGCTAATCACAGCCTGACATGTGGTTCATAAAGGGTAATTCAGGGAATCAATGAAGGTCTCCAGTCATCAACAGACACATGGCAACTTATATTAATGGCGATGGATCTACGAAACACTGGAACAGTCAAGATGTGCAAAGTGACGTGGTCAAACGATTATTTAAAGTTTAAATTCAAATTCGAGAGGGAAGTCCAACTGCAAGAATAATCTAGTGGAAGCAAACTGCTTGAGGCCATGTCCAGTGATCATGGAGGTTACTTCGGTAGTTATCACCCACTTTGACGGTTGTCAACCACTTCGACAGTTACCATTAGAGTATATAAATATAAAAAAAGGTTGATAGAAAATGAACCAGACCCAAACTCAAAAACCAATTATTTTACTTTATATTTTCAGTCCTTTACTTTCCAGCACTTTATTTTCCTACATTGTGCATTACTAGAAAATTGATTTTTTACGTCTATTTTCTTGCGACCGCCTATTTAGCCGTGGGAAAAAATATATTTGGGACAGCATAATGTGAGACAAAAGTAAGTGATAGTAAACAGTCCCAATTTATGAGTGACTTGAAACCTCATTCAGCTCGTAGGAATGCAAGGCCCAATTTATTTCTCCTATTTCTTTTCATTTATTTGCTCCATTCCCAGTTTTGCCCCAGACAGGCATTGAAACTACTAGGATTCAACATTGCTCTCTTTTTCTCGTTATCTAAAGAACACCGGTATGAATCTCTGTCTCTCTCGATCTCTGGCTCTCTCTCTCTCTCTCTCTCTCTCTCTCTCTCTCTCTCTCAATCTCTCTCTTGATCTCTGTCTCTCTTTCGTACAATCTCGTTCTCTCTATATCTGCGTACACATTATCTAACCTTTTTTAGATAATTTTTCTTCTCCTAAAAATCTCTCTATACAAGTATATATATGAAATTATATATGTATCTCTATGTATTGATTGAATAATCATCTTCAGGTTCTTGAATGATCCAATCGTTGATCGGCCGCGGTGGAAAAATCAACTCCTTTGAGAAAAGAAACCCTAACTTTCTTATTGGAGGTAAGTTCTAATCTATTTGTTTACATGTTTGTTCTGGTTTTGATCTTATTTAGATTTGTCTTGAACAACTCTTTGTTAGCTTCTTGTTTACTATTTGGGAATTGATTTCAATTTGTTAGCTTTTGTAGTTTGAATGCCATGTTTATTGACAAATGTGTTCAGTTAAAATACAGTTGATGTGTTGATTATTGTTGATGTTGTGATTAATTGCTGCAAATTTCAATATAGACGAATGGGAAATTAGTTTTTGTTTCCAATTCCAGAAAGAGCAGGAGTATAAACTCTAATTATTTGGTGAAATTAGGTCTTTATTGATGAAAACTTCAATCTATTTTTCTCAAATTTTTGAATTTTTATAATGTAAAAATATGTGTCATATTAATGGTTCTCATCAATTTTTTTTTCTTTTTTAATTTTAATTATCAATATGGCAATACCTTTCAAATTTTGTCCATTAATTAGAGAATCTTTGAAATTTTCAACAATATGGAAACTTTCTATTTCTTAAATTGATGATTAAAATCTCAATATATGTTTCTTAAATTGTTAGTGACAATTGATTTGTAAACCACTTGTTTTTCCTTAATTGGATAGTGAATTGAAATTAAAAAAAAAAAATAGTAAAAAAATTGAGGATTTCTTGTTTTTTCCTTTGTAGATTTTTTGGTTTTTGCTTTTGAGGACTTATTGTCCTCCTTTGTGTCCTCCTTTGTACTTCTCTTTTCTCCTTTTTAATAAAATTCTTCTTTTATTTTTGATCCAAAAAAAAATTTAAATAATTTTTTTTTACGATATAATAATAATAATAAAAAGTTCTGGCTTTTGAACAGATTGTTTAAGAGAGGATTTTTTCTTAAACATGAGTCCTATTTCCTCTTCTTCTAGCAACATTTCTTTTTTAAATAGCTAGAAATTTAGCATCAACTTTGTATTGTCTTTAGATTGTATTAACTTGATGAAAAAGCAAGGGCTGTTGCCTTCTTGTGGGAAATCATTTTTTTCGTTGTTATTGAGTGAACCTCTTGAGTAGTTCATGATTGAAGGTTCAGTAAATGATGGGACATTATAATCAATTGAAGTATGTTAGCTCATGTTTTAAAATTGCAGTAGCTTCTACATTGAGAATATGACAGTGTGGGTTTGTTAATGAAGATGAAGCTATTTATTGGTATTTGTGTTTCTTGAAGCAATGACGTTTGCTTGGCAACTTGTAGATTATAGTGTGGTTGACTAAAATATTTTAACTGATGTTTTGGTTGGGAAATCGGAGACATAAAATTTTTATACATATTATTATATACATTATGGTATTTGTTATGACTTATTTTTTTACGTTGGTTATAATATCATTTTAATTATGATCTAAAAAGTCTTTGATTATCTCTTATATAGTGTTTAGTTATGATTCTTTTTTTTTCTTTTCTTTTTTTTTTAGTTATAATCCTAAAAAGATCGAGTCATGACCTTTGTGATAATTAACCTCACAAATGTCATAACCTTGCATTTCATACACCATTTTGAAGATGTCTAGCATGACCCAGACCTTATTTGAAACCAAAATGTGAAATCACGTGAAACAAATGAAAACACAATTGGTCCAAGCATCCATCTAAGCATATAAGCCGAAAGCAAGAAAAAGAGCAAAAACATTTTACACACATCGTGCTTTTCATTATTCACATCATCTATAAAGAAGATTGTTGAACTTTTATATTAATTGTTGAGTGTTTGTAAGCATCACTTGGAGAAGAAGGTAGAGATTTTTTTGTGTTCTATATTTTTTTTTTTTTCTTCTTTTTTTTTTTTAACAAAATCAAAGTGACATTTTTAAGAGATTTTTGGGACAAACCAAGTATTTGTGTAACACTATAAGAAATTACACTTTTGCTAACCAAAAAAATTTTGGTCACAAAAAAATCACTTTTCTGCGACTAATTTGAAATTAGTAACTAAAAGTTCTAACTTTTACCGACTAAAGTAATTTAGTTGCACAAAAGTGATTTTCTGCGACTAATTTGAAACATTAGTCACCAAAAATATATGCAAGAAGGTGAAAATTTGGACAGGAAAATAAAGGTTGCGTTTGATAGAGTTCTGTAAATATGATTTGAGAGTATGAGTTATATATTGAGTTTGTGAGTTGTGAAATTATGATTCGAGTGTAGAAAATTTGTTTGGTTATGGTTTTTGAATAAAGTGTTGAATTGGGTTTTGAATTGAGTGTGAAATTGAGTTTTGAAAGTTTGATTTGACATGCCACTACAACATTTTCTTACTTTAGTGACATTTGAAAGTGCCACAAAACTATTGGTTTGATGATATTTTTTAGTCTTGTGGCATTTTGAACAAGTGTCATTTGTATCCGTGCCACGGTAGATACTAGTGCCACGGTAGGTACTTGCAAGTGCCACTACACCACCATGGCTAAAAACTTTCAATGACATTTTGATGTCATCGTAGATATTATTTGTGGCACTATCAAGTGTCATTCAAAAAAGAGTTAGTGAGACTTCAGTGACACTTATAAGTGCCATTACACCATCAGGACTAAAACCTTTCAGTGACACTTTAATGTCATGGTAGGCACTAATCGTGACGCTATCAAGTGCCATTAAAAAAGACTTGCAATCTAAAAAATGCCACGATATGAATTTTTAATGACGCTTATTATGCCACAATTGATATTTATAACACCTTCATAAACACCACTAAATCCAATTTATTTGTGTCATTAAATAGATATAAGTGCCATTGGAACTTATCTTAGTGGCACTTTGCAAAGCTACTATCACTACTACAAAATGCCACTTATATGTTCTTTTCATTGACACTTTTAAAAGTTACAATTATGCATGCGTAAATGCTTATAAAAATTGAATCGATTTTATAAACAATTGAATATTAATTGCCACATCATATATTAATTTGACTTCCATTCATTCTGTAATATTTTCATAATAATAAACAAATATTACCACCATAAGATCATCACATCAAAAAAAAAAAAAATTCAAACCACAATCAATTATTTATTATTGAAATATAAATTTATTTATATTGCAATAAAAATCCCTTGCCAAAATTATAAAATATTCTATCACACTAACAAAGTTAAAGCAAAAACAATTTAAAAGAAAATTATTCCAACCATAAGTTCTGAAAAGTCATAGTGATATCCATATTCCAGAGAGAAATTATCAAAAATAAAATCAGCTCCTAAATTCTAAACCTCATTTGTATAAATATTCTCAGCTAGCATCCATAACTTGTGAAATCTGCATCCAGAAGATAAACATATAAAGGTAATTGAAAGTATATTAAGTTAATATAAATTTGTTAATGAAATTAGTATTTACGAAAGAAATATACCACAAATGGAGCAGACCAAGCAACATGAGCTCCAATGGCTTGTCCAACTATTTTGATAAGTCCATATGATCGGATCAAGCTTTCATTAGGTTTGATTGGTTGTACCTCCCAATAGTCAGGTCCCAGTTCTACCCCTTCTACTTCTTTAGATGCATTTGTGCTTTTTCTACTTCTTTAGATGCATTTGTGCTTTTAAAAGTACTTCGATTGCAACTGTTTCTATTGGCCTAATGATACTTTTTAGAACAACTATATCTCCTACCTGTAAATCAAGATTTAACTACTTAAGTAATTGTATATTTAAAATTAATAAATAATAGTTAAAAAAAACTAGTACAAAGTACTAGAGTGAAGATGATTACAACTGAAAGTGATATGTATTTCTCTAGTAGATAAGCAAGCCAAATGCTTTAATCACTTAATTGGTTCACTACACTACAACAAATTATATAAAAGTAACAACCGTAAGTCTTTAGACCATATCAAACAATAACTTAAAAAATCAATAACCAAAAGCACCAATCAACAACAATCAAAACCATGTCCATTATCAATATTAGGATTCCCTAAGCTCAACGATGTAAATCAAATGTAATTGTGAAAAATGACAATCAACTAATTACTTTCAAGCAATATTTTGAGAGAATCAGAAAGAGCCCATGCAGTAATAAATGATGGAGAGATGTCTTGTTAAAGCTTTAGAAGAAAATAAAATTAAAATTTTTGAAAAAAGCACAAACTTCGTCATGTCATAATTTTGACTGTGTAGCACATTTTGTCTAGATTTAAACAATCGAATTTATGTTCGCAATATTCATTCCTTGATTAATTGTAAAACAAGTGTTGCATGCTATTCTAAAATAAAATTGGAAGTAATGTGATATATATATATATATATACGATTAGCTCTTAGTGGATACCTGAGTAAGAGAAGTATCTTGTATCGATGACAAAGGCCATGCTTGATGTCGCGCTGCCATGTCAAGAGGACTAGAAGTTGTTGTGGCCTAACCAAATTTGAGCTAATTAATTTTACAAACACACACACATAGATATATGTATGTATATATAAGTGTAGGAAAACATTAATAACTTATAAATTCTATTAAAAAAATTATCTGATTAGATGTGTCTGTCAAGTTATTCAGAGCATGCTGAACATGGGAAACTTTAGACCTTAGCCCCAAATTTTCAGCTTCCATAACATCCATTGTTGTGTCTTGGTTTGCTTTATGACCAGATGTATCTCTCCATAAATTAGACGGAGAGACACCTAATCCATACATGCGAACTAGTCCATGTTTTTCTTTACCCATCACTTGTCCAAATGTATCATTTGAGCCCTCATTTGAAAATTTTGCATTTAAGGTTGTCCTCTCATTAATTTCATCCTATAAGGTTGCAAAAAACATAACTTAATATATACATTTCAATCACTCAACCTTATAATGTGGAAATTTTAACTAATCTACAAGTTCAAATGGACATATAATTATTTGGTACATACTGTCATTGCTTTCGTTGCCTCAGGGGTTCCAGTCTCCTCTGTATAACATACTTTGAACATGTGAGCACGAGTTGGAGAGTGTCCCAACTTATTTTTCTACAAAATAATATATTCCAAAATATAAATTTTATCATTCTGTCACATCATGTATACATTATCATATAAAATACAACATGAAAAGATGAATTAACCTGCTCCTTTCGAACACGTGGAAAACTTTTTGTTCCAGTAGTATGATTATACTTTCACTCTGCACGACTTGTTTTGTTTTTATCACTTCGTGCCTAAAAATTCAAATGCATAAATTAATGGTGCCCAAACTACAAGAAGTAAAATAACATAAAATGATCAAATCGAGTATACTTTTACTTCTTCGATGGCCCAATACTTAATAAGGTGTTCCCACTGATCAGCACATACTCTACTATCTTTATAATGCTTTTGTTGGTCAAAACTCAAGTGGTTTTTATAATAATTTTTCTTTATGTTTGCCTTCCAGTCATTTAAGTTCTTACCAGAGCACTTCATAACCCACTTCCTAGCATGACTTGGAAGATCAAACTTTGATTGAAAAGAGAGATAAAAAGAACGAGAGAGAGAGAGAGAGAGAAGAATAAAATAATAAAAAATTAATCTTTCCACATAAAAAATTAAAAAAAAAAAATTATGAAGAGTGTTGTTTTAATCATATTACTTATGTTTACTATTTTTCACATGTGATCATTTTCACACAATATTGTGTCATTTACCTGTACAAGTGCCCATATGTAATCTTTGTAATGTTCTAGGACTTTATGCCAATTATTGTAAGTGAGTGGTGCATTTTTCCCATCACGCACAATAGTTCCAATGAATGATGATAACTTTGTTGCCAATTTGTCATCAGGTTGGCCAAGTTTGATCCAATTGACTGTTAGGCGTTCATCATCACGAGTACCCCAAACATTACGCATTTGAGTGGGACCTCTAGTTTTCTTTTGTGCACTAGCACCATCTAGTTATAAATAATAATACTAATAATAAATTATATACGAAGAAATAATGACATTTTTATAAGGTTTGAACTTGCATACCTACATTATCATTGGGCTGACTAGAGTTTGGCTGAATCTCAGATGGAGTTGACTCACTAAATTCACCAACATTGCCTGCGCAAAACTGAAGATATGGGTCCATAGGCTTTTTGCTTTATAGATGAATCCCAGTATGATTCAAGTAAAATAGACAAATCAAATTGTAAACTTAGAATGATCCAAATAAATTATTTGCAAATGAACAAGGAGTTCCCTTGGGGCATGTTATTTATTCCTTTGTGAGCCCTTAAATCTAATGGTCATTTAATTTTCTTCTTAATGGTATTTGGATCAATTGATTTTATCCTTTTTGGTAACAGTTTATATAGGCTCTAACCATATTTAATTTGGCACTCAAGAGATTGCTTTTTAAGTTAAAAAAAAAGAGTTCTTTTATTTGGATTATTTGTGTTAATCATTGCATTTGACACAACAATTTGAATATCATTGGTTGCTTTGTCTTCGATTGGATATGTAGGAAAATTAATGTATTGATATTATTGATTCATATTCAATATCTTGTATTTACAAGACCAAATGACACTCCTTATATAGGAGATATTACAAACATCATCATAACCCATTAAACCCATTATATACCACTTACATATTATATATTTCCACTATCTATATGGTGCACTAATTATAGCACTAACCTACTCACCTAACACACTCACATCTACTTACAACACTTGGTGGAGTTTTTACATTTACATTCAATATCTTCAACAGCCCCCCTCAAACTCAAGGGGGATAGGAACTAACCAACTTGAGTTTGGAGAGAAAGTAACAAAACAGGAAAAAATAATCTGACAAATAAAAGTAGATAGGAGACACTGTATGGTCGTGTCAGACCGTTGTAGAAGACAGTTTATGGGGTCATGTCGGACCGTTGTAGAAGATAGTTTATGAGGTCATATCGGACCGATGTAGAAAACAGTTTATGGGGTCATGTCGGACCGTTGTAGAAAACAGTTTACGGGGTCATGTCGGACCGTTGTAGAAAACAGTTTACTGGGTCATGTCGGACCGTTGGAGAAGAGAACCGAAATCAATGTCGGAACAGTTTACCGAGTCTTGTCGGACCCATATAAGAGCTAACCGGAATCAATGTCGGGACAGTTTACAAAGTCTTGTCGGACCCATATAGAAGCTAACCGGAATCAAAGTCGGGACAGTTTACAGAGTCTTGTCGGACCCATATAGGAGCTAACCGGAATCAATGTCGGGACAGTTTACCGAGTCTTGTCGGACCCATAAAAGTTGCACCCTCAAAAGGCGTGCCCAATCTTATCAAAAGGCGTGCCATCAAAAGGCGTGCCATCAAAAGGTGTGCCCGACAGCCATCAAAAGTCGAGCCATCAAAAAGCGCGCCATCAAAAGGCGTGCCATCAAAAGGTGTGCCCGACAGCCATCAAAAGGCGCGCCGATTTGTCGTCTGGCGTTGAGAGGCGCGTAAGGCGCGTGTCTGCCTTGCCTATTTAACCAAGGCGAGGCTGTCGCTGATGCATAACAAACCAGCTGAAAAAACTCTTCGTTCTCTCTGTAACACTTCTGAGAGAGATACTCTGAAACATTCTACAACCAACCCTGAATATGGCCTCTTCTTCCCGTTCAGCTACCCAGAACATAGCCTCGTCGTCCCGTGGTCTTACTCTCTTTCCCGACCTCAATGAGTGCACAAGAGAGATAACCGGGACAGTTGCCCTGGAACCGCAACCAAGCGCCCTTGGACCAAGCCCCCCTGGTTTTGCGCCATTGAACTATCCGATGGTGGCAGTTGAGCAGATAATGGCTGCTCAATCTGATATTGAGGCCAATTATTATACATTAAGGTCATGTGTTGAGACCATGACTGCGGTCAACAACCTGTCGCACCGGCTTCAGAGTAGAACAAATGAGGTGCAGCAGGTAAAAGCCCAACTGGCTCTGCTCCAGCGCATGTATACGGATGCCCGAGCAGAGATATGTGTGCTGAAGGCAGAAAACAAGGAACTGAAGCGGAAGGCCACCGTGATGCTCAGATTTGGAGGACCGCCATATGTGACGGTTGAGGAGCAACGGGAAGTGAACGTGCTCGGTGGCGTGGGAAACACGGAGGCAGCACCGGCAAGGGACGCCCAAGACAAAGGCAAGAAGAAGAGAACAGCTGAAGAGGCGAAAAAATAAAGTCGGTTTTTGTTGTTGTTGTTGTTGGTTTTTTTTTTTTTTTTTTTTTTTTTGTGTAAAATGGTGATCGGGTTTAATCCCCGGCATGAATAAAATAAGGTTGGTGAACTAGAATAAGGAAATATTGTTTGCCCCAAACTTTAATGGAACCTGGACAAACAGTAATGAACTTTCCTTAACCATTGATACCACCAGGTAATTAGTTGCTTCCACCACCAAACAGGTAACCCAGGGAAGATCCACCACCTGGGGCTGCATGGACTTTAGTTGAAGGCCGATCCGTGAGGAAGTTGCCAGTGTTCTGGCCATCAGCTCTATGATAGTTGTTCGCATTGTTTCCTGGGATGCCTGCTGGAATCTGCTTACTAACATCTCCTGCTGGTGGTGGTGCTGTGGCAGTAGGCTTCTGAGGAGGCTCATTGCTAGCAACCTTTCCAGGATTTTGAGGAGCTTCAACATTGCTAGTGGTGGCTTTTGGAGCCTCACCACTCTCAAACTGCTTTATTGTAGTCTTTGGGTTTCACAAACTCTGCCACACCGAACTTCTTTGGTGTTTACCCAAGACACAAAGAGAAATGTTCAATATTAGAAATTAAAGCCAAAAAAAAAAAAAAATGGATGGTGGTGATCACAGTTCTACCACCACTGGCCAGCCGTTTGATTGTGGTTAGGATCCGTTGAGCCGTGGTTGAGTCCAAACTTGAGGTGGGTTCATCTAGCAATAGTAAGCTTGGGTTAATTAGCATTTCTTGGCCTATACTCACCCTTTTCTTCTCCCCACCTGATATCCCTCTAAACAGTGGCCCTCCTGTCATGCTGTTCCGGCACCGAGGTAATCCCAACTCGGTGATAACTCGCTCTACATGCTGAACTTTCTCAACCTTTGCCAAGCTAGAGGGTAGCCTTAGCAGTGCAGTGAATAGGAGAGTTTCAGCAGTAAGACGACCTCCGAGGGCAGTAAGGAGTGTGGTTTTTCCACTGCCTGATGGGCCAAGCATCGCTAGTATCTCTCCTGGACAAACCATACCTGTCAACCCGTTTAGTATGGTCTTCTCCACGGTCGATGTTGCATCACAGCATGATCCTTTCTGCTCCAATCTAACCTTGTAAACCACCTCTTCAAACTTTAAAGTTATGGGGAATAAGGTCAGTTGTAGAAAGGATTGTGAATTGATCTGTACAGGGTAAGCGAGGACAGCTGCATGACAGGGTTCCAGTACAGTACCGTTTTCTGGCACATTTGACAGACCTGCCATGGCTTCACTGCTTCAAATTTCTGGTTTTGACACTGTACGGTGGAGGGGTGTAACCAACTGAAAATGATGTTGATGCTTTTTTCGGTTGTGATTTGGGGTGGGGATGGAAAGGGGAAGCCAAGTTAAGCAGTAATGACTGCTGAGAGGTTTTGGTTACACTGGCAGCAACTGGATTGCAAGAAATTGAAACAACTGAGTTGAGCAAGGCCCAGCCAAAAAAGAAAAGAAACCAAGTGAAGTAGGTTGAGGTCCGGCGGGCGGCCAAGACGAGGTTGCCGCCCGCCGGTGAAGCGAAAAATACTAGGTGCTAAACCCGCTCTGATACCATGTAGGAAAATTAATGTATTGATATTATTGATTCATATTCAATATCTTGTATTTACAAGACCAAATGACACTCCTTATATAGGAGATATTACAAACATCATCATAACCCATTAAACCCATTATATACCACTTACATATTATATATTTCCACTATCTATATGGTGCACTAATTATAGCACTAACCTACTCACCTAACACACTCACATCTACTTACCACACTTGGTGGAGTTTTTACATTTACATTCAATATCTTCAACAGGATAGATTACATGGAATAATGATCTACCATAGAGGGGCACTTAAATTTAAATTTCAATTGGGACCATGGTTTAAATTTATTTTTGTTGATGATCTCATACTGCAAGTATTATGGTGTAGAGTTGTAGGTTGAAGCCACCGACATTTAGCCTGGTAGTTGGTTTAAGAGTTGTGTTCGTCATGTCGTTGTAGCTGGAAGCAGATATGTAGTCAACTAGAACGTATACTAACTATAAATGTATGGGTATTTGCAATATTCATAAAGAAGATATACTAAATATTTTTTAAAGTTTTGTGAAACCTGAGTACCAAGATATCTGGGATTTCATTTGGAATACCATGCACTTGTTGTGATGCCGGACGGTAGGCGAAAAAAAGAGACCGAAATATAGTGCTTAAAAAACTAACAAAGTCTATACTTTTAACTCGATTGTATTCTCAATTTTTAAAAGTGTTTTTCAATACCTAAAAGGTCCAATATTTATAGATAAACTAAAACGGAATAAATAAGGAAAGAATTAAATATCAAAATAACCAAAATTACATAATAACTCCTTAAGTTAAGCTGTCCTAAAAATAAAGCTTACATAAGCCTAAATAAATCAATTTCGATTCTTTCAGTCCTGCTGCACATAGGTGCAATGAATGGAGGGCCTCAGGTGACCCCTATCAACTTGCCTTCCTTGCATTGTTTTCTTGTTTTTGTCTTTTTTTAAATCTATTTATTATTTGAAATTCTTGGGTAAAAGAGTCGTGCCTACACAGTCAATGAGCTTGCAAAGTGACCTTTGTGCTGTGTTGGCTTGGTGTGAGATTGACCTAAGCTTGCAAACTGCCGTGTTTTCAACTGATCTTAAGCTCAAACAACTGGATTCAGCCTGGTATGTCTGCAGCTGTAGTGTAAATGGTGATTAAACTTTCCTTTCTGTGACTGCTAAATATATGTGGAAAGATGTGCACATGCATGTTGTTAGATGATGCTGTTAAAGTTCAAACAAGAAGTTCGCATATGGGTTTATATCGTGCGTTAAGAATTTTTTTGTTCCACTTAATTGCATGGGTTGTGAGAGGTTGAGAGGTTGCAGCCTTTTCTTTGTTTTTTTTTTTTTTCTTTTTTTTCTCTTAATTATTTTTAGCAGCATTTTTTTAACTCAAACTCTTCAGAAACAATTGTTGAATCTTTTATAATATGTGCAAGTCCTAATGGCCTTTTTGAGACTAAGCATCATCACTGATCTTCGAAGGCCAAGATTGTTCGGATGTATCTAGGAATAATGATTGTTCAGCTCAATTCAGCGTGTGCCATCCGGAAATTTACTTTCTGAGACAAACTTGAAAATCTCCATGGCTGTTTAATGTCAAGACCTTCCCATTATGGAACACATGGTTTTTGGGCTGCATGTTGCAGGTTGTTGGTTATTTTTGTGTTTCTTCTTTTGTCACTTTGTTTTTTGTATTCTGTTTGCTGCAAAATAAGGTTTTATGAATAGGATGTGCTCTTTCGAGTTCATTGGTTTGCATTGATACTTCCAATTTCTTATTCTCAAGATGTTTAGTTGTCCTTGATGAGTATTTTTGTGATTGGCTCTCTCTCTCTCTGTGAGTTGCGGTCATCCCTCGAATGTCATGGCAGGGCAACAGTCACTTGGATGCTCAACATTTTACCAACTGATATCGACATGGGAAAGGAATTCTATATTGTAACTCTGATTGTCGTGTTAGACCAGAACATATTGCCTATAGATTATTTGCATTTGATGTTATGTCATTAATGTGTCCCACCAAATATTCTAAATGATAAAGTAGTAATATTACTTATGCAGATAAGCTTATGGAATAAATGAATACATAATAAATAAATAAATAAAAACAATCATAAAACTTGACTAACATCCATGACTGGCTAGTTTCCATGGTTTACAACCTTAATTATAGGGGAAGTTACTTGTTAGTCACGCTACAATTGATTACAGAAAATTAATTTTTATTAGTAATCAAAAGTAGCAAATTTGAGCTAAAATCTACGATAAAAAAAAACTTCTAAGAGAAAACCCAACTCCAACCAATAAATTTTTATTGAAATTCCAAATCGAGTAGTGAAAAATCTTTTTAAAAATAGTAAATTTTCAAATTTAAAGGCTTAGACAAAGGGAATTGGCCAAAATTTAGTCAGTCACTGCGCAATAGTGAGTTGTGCTGGTTGGGCTGTTTTGGATCAAATCTGCCATCTGGATATTTTTTGAAAACTAAGATCTACATTGAAGCAGTTTTTACATGTGTTGCATTTTTGTACATAACATATTCCTTTGGGGATCAATTAAGGCCTGTTTGAAAGTCCCTTGGATTAGAATGTCCTTGGTTTCTTTCCAGAGAGTTTGAGTTTGTAACATATCTTATCGTCTAGAGCTATTTCAGAAAATGATATCTAAAAAAGAAAAAAGGTAAAAAAGCCAATGTTCGTTATTCCAAGTAAACCTAAAAAACTAATTGGCTAAAAAAGAAATATGATGAAATTCCAATCAATCAAATGCATTTGAAATTCTGACATAAACCTCATTTTGTTCAGAAGTTCATAAAACTCCGAACACCATTTGTCTAGGACACGACTTACTTTTTGAGGAGATGCGATGAGTGAAGAGTGACAAGATGCAAGGACTTTGAAAGATTTGGTCTATCCATTCTAGTTGGAGAGAAATTGGTTTTTAGGTTAAAATTTGTATATAATACATGCTTTAAATACGAATTTGGCTTAGTATTGGCAAGTACAAAATGATTTCCAGTGGATATAGATTCATGAAAAATGTAGCTGCGCAGTTTAAAAAACGCAGGCATTTTGTTGGACATGAGCAATGACACAAGGTCATAAATTGTGTCTGTGATTTGATTTTAGGCTCTTCAAGTGTCAAAGTGAGGGATGACCCATCTGGATAGGAGTATCTTATTGGCTACCATGATCTTTCTTCAGCAAGCAATCGGAATACAGGATGGACTTTAACATTATTGTTGCTACTGGCTATCCTGGGCAGTTTCATATGACGAGATGAGAGAGGTTTGGCAAGTTGATTGGCAACAATTGATTTTGTTTTGTTTTTGGTGTACAATAATTAGTATAATGTAAATGTGCACATTCGTATGATTCTTCCTTTGGTGTCTCTGTGTTTTATGCTTTGAAGGATTCAGGTTGTTGGTTAGAGTTAATTTTATACTAAGTTTTTTCGATTTCTTAGTTCGGCTGGATTTCGACATTGGAAATTGCAAGGACCAAGTTTTTTTGTTTTTTTGTTTTTTTTTTTTTTTGGAGGACCAAATAATGATCTCCTTGGCATATATATTCATCTCCACGTGGAAGTTTAGTTTTACATGGCACTCAGTGGTGCTCTGTTCTTTCCTTGGAGTATGTTAAATACAAACATCCATTTTAATTTATGTGATCATATGATTGTTAAGTTCTATTTTATGAAACAATGACCTCATAACCACGTCAGGTTGATTGTCTTAATCAATGTTGGAATTAGCTAAGTACGTCTAGATCTTGTGAAGTAGAGTTTAGCATAAAAGGCTCTATGAGATCAGATCATAGTTACAGAACCATATATATATATCATGTTTTTTGCAGCTTAATCAACATATACTACAACAATCTGACATAAACAAAAATAATTTCCAATTATTCATGAGCTCGTCCAACATTTCAACTAATTAACAGCATAACCAATAAACATAAATATTAAATAAAACTCACTGAAGCATTTAAACAAACACTTGCAAGACATTAAATAAAATCACAACATAAATATGATAATAGTAAATTAAAACCAACCTTTTATATTGAAAGATGAAAATTAATAAATTCATGAGTTAAAAGATTAGATTTTCAGATTGTATAAAGTTTTATGCCTAAAACAAGAAGATCATTAATAAGTGAGAAAGATAGAGGTATTGTGTGTGTCAGATGAGGGCGAGAAAGAGAGAAAGAATACCTAATGAACTCTGATCGTAGAAGATGAAAACACAGCAAATTTGTGGTGTAGATGGTAGAGAAGGATTAAATGAAAGACAAAGAATGATAAAGACTTGCTTCATATTTTGGCTCCCGCGATTTTGACCCGACAAAATCAAATTTGGTTCACCAATTTCAGGAAAATCAAACTTTCCCCTGTCTCTATCTCGATTGCCTCTGCGGATTTTGCCTCATCAGATATGGTTTGTTTCCTTCAGTTCATTATTTCCTTGGTCGTATAATATATTTTTTAAAAAAAGAAGAGAAGAGTTTGGTTGAATAAGGATGCTTGATAAGTTTGTTCATATTGTAAATAATAAAAAATAAAAAAATTTAACTTTGCCCTTATATTTTTTGTTAAATCAATTATAACCTGTAATTTTTAATTTTATATTAATTTGCTCTAATTAATAATACCGTTAGTGTTTTTAATAAAAATAATCATTGAATTTGTTGAGATTAACTGAACAAGTTGAGCAAATTTATTATTTTACCTCTAAAAGAATGACATAGCTCACTTGTATTCATATTTTTCATTAAAAAATGCTAACAATTAGGGTTAATTATACTATTAGTCCCTCTATTTTGACTATTATGTCATTTTAGTATTTGTAATTTCAATTGAATTGATTTTAACCTTGAATTTTAAATTTTGTCTCAAATTGATCAAAGTGATAGATTTTTTTATGACAAATGCAACCTGTCATCGTTTTGGGAGTAAAACAAAATCTTGGTCAATTCAGTGACTTAACCTTAACCAATCCATTGAAAATTTTCTATTAAAGACCCTAAAGATGTTATGAATTCGACTAAATTGATGTAAAATCTAAAATTAACTGTCAAAAGTGAGTCAATTAAAACTATATGGAAGAACAAAATGTAAGGATTATTGATATAATTTATCCAACAATTATAAACAATTGAAAGAAATTGAGATAAATCCGTAAACTCAGACTGAAAATTGAGTTAATTGAAAATACATGGACTAAAATTCATGAAACTTTATCATTGTACAGGAGAGCAATTTCAAATTTTATTTTTCTTGAAGTCATATAAAATCATTGATCAATTTTGTACATGTGGCAAGTACAGTTAAAAAAATATGTTATATTGAGTTTTATTTATTTCTTTTTATTCATTTTGAGCATTTTAAAAATTTTGAAAATATATTAGCATTTTTTGTTTTTGTCAAAATTAGCATTATAAGATTAGAAATATTTTGGCTTAGTGGCATTTCTCAAAATGCTATTAAATATTTGTTTATGACACTTTTCACCTAATGCCATAAAAAGCAATTTGCACCTACCTAGTGTAGTGACATTTTTTAAAAAATGTCATTGCTACTAAAGTTTAGTGGCATCTGTTAATAAATGTCAAGAACATAATTTCTTGTGTCATTCTTTTATAAAATGCCATAAAATTGTTGTGACATTTTTTTATTGAAATGTCACTAGAGCCTTATATGTTTGTGGTTTTGTGGCATTTTTCTAAAACATGTCACCAAATTTTATTTTTGTGGCATTTTCTAAAAACATGCCACTAATGTAGCGCCACAAAAGTGTGTTTTTGTTGTAGTGACATTTTTGTCGTAGTTAAGTGGCACTTTTTTAAATTGAAATGCCACTAGAGTCTTGTATATTTGTGACTCTGTGACATTTTTTCTAAAATATGTCACAAAATATTCTTTTTGTGACATTTTTTTAAGAACATGTCACTAGTATAGTGTCACTAAAATGTGTTTTTGTTGTAGTGATGTGAAGTAAAAAAATTTGTTTGGTTATGAGTTTTGGAAAGAGTTTTCAAAACTTAATTTAAATTGTTATCACTCATAATAAAACACACTACTTTCACACTATTGAAAATTTTGATCAACACTCATGACCAAACTTTTTTTAAAATTCAATTAAAAAAATTTATTATTAACAGAAAATAACATTAATCAATTTTTTAATTGAAAATACTACAAAGGAAATAATTTTTTTTCAAAATAAATTTTCAAAAAATTTAAATCGTAAAAATTTAAATAATTTAAATATTCAAAAAATTTAAATAATTTAAAAAGTTAATATTTTAAATTTAAAAATAACTCTACACTCAAATCGTAACCAAATACATAAAACAAAACTCAATTAAAAAATTATTTTTAAAACTCATAACCGAACACATAATTCGAAACTCTATACTACTTTCACAACTCTACACTCAAATCGTAACCAAATACATAACAAAAAAATTAAAATATTTAAGAATATTTTTATAAAATAGAGTTTGAATTTATTTTTATAAAATATTTTAAAATTTAAAAAATTAAAGTCGTAATATTTTTAAATTAAAATATTTAAAAATATTCAAAAAATTTAAAAAATCGTAACATATTTAAATATTAAAATATTTAAAATCTTAACAAAATTAAAATATTTTTAAAATATTTAAATATTTAAAATATTTTAAAAATTAAAATATTAATTTGAATTGAGTCTTGAATTATGTGTTTTGTTATGGGTTTTGAAAAGTAATGATTATGTTTTGAATTAAGTTTTGAGAAATGAGTGTAAAATTATGTTTTGAAAGTTGAAAACAAACAATACACTCAAATCAATAGGTGAAACTGTAATTCAAAACTCTTACCAAACGGAGTCAAAATCTTTTAGCTGCTAATGAAAAATGTCAAAATGACGTCATTTTAATCTGCAGTGTAACTTTGGCCGACCAACACTATTGTAGGGGAAAAAAATTAAAACAGATTCAAACCCTTGTAATCTATAATTCACAAATATCGCACCTAATCGAATGCGCCCTCTGAATCGTGCCCCTCACTTCACCTCTTCACCGTCAGCACCGCTGTCTGTTATCCTCACCTCTCCACCGTCAACACTGTCGTCTGTCTTCACCTTGCCACCATCTGTCTCTGCGTCGCTATCGTCATCTAGGTAAGGGATTTGTATCTCTGTCTCTCTATCTGTCTCTCACTTTTTCTTCACCTTGCCACTAGTCTTTCTCATACTCTTCTTGCTCTACAATGCCTAACCCACCAAGGCCCTCGCCCTCTCTATTTTTCGGAGCATCTTCAACTCTCCCTAAAATCAATTTCAGGTATAAATCCTCTCTCTCTCACTCGTCTCTTTCTCGCCCTCTCAATGTTTATGTTCATCAATGATTTCTTCTCTTTGTTTTCCCTGATTTTTCAAAACCCTATCAATCATCAATTTCGCATATTAATATATAAGGTTTAATTTAATTGCTTATTAGAATCTAACATTCCTACAGTCAAATAGAACTTATGTGATTATGAAATTTGCCACTATTGCCTATTGCTGAGCCCAATATGCATTTTGTTCACTCAATGTATTCAAGTATATGTAGATAGGGTAAATTAATTATGAACTCGATTTTTGATGCTCTGTGTTTTAACTTAATAAATCAAATCTAATATATTATTTTTTACCAATTAATAATATATATACACTTTTCTAACAAATATTTTGAGTCCATGGAATGGTAGAGCTGGCACTGGATCCTCACATGAATAAAACTGGAGATATATGGCATATATGTGTCAACGTAATCTTTGCTATTCAGATTTTGTTGAAGCCGCCACTTTTTGTGATAACTTTGATTAATATGGATGGCATTTCTAATTGTTCTATGCACACTGTTTCCTATATGTACTTGTATTAATTTAAAACTTCATATTTGCATTAACTTCAAACTAGGAAAAAGTAAAAAATCAGGTAGGTTTAGGGTGTGTTTTGTTTTGTTAATGCAAATATGTTAAATCTATGTCTTTCTAGTTTAAAGTCATATTCAGGCTTCATTTGTAGTGGCATTTTTTAACCTACTATTGACTCTGTACTTTCATTAATTCATCATTACTTTCCGTGTGCATAGTATTTTCTGAGTTGATTATTTTTAATTTATGAAGATATGTATGCGCAAAATGGCCAAAATCTATAGAACCATAGTGGCAAAGTTGCTAGTGTGGCATCTAAGCAAGACGTGCAAGGGTTTGAGGTGGAAGCCTACTAGGTCAGTTACCAAGACTGACACCCACTAAAGTTACTTTCGCTTGGATATGACTTGACGCCTCCATCAATTAGGACTGGGCTTTGGAATTTTCAAGCAATTTGTGCTTGTCCATAGGTGTGACTGGTAGTTGCCAGAACTACTCTGGTTATATCATCTGCTTGGAGTTACTTCATTGTTTTAATGGCATTTCAAGCTTCAAAGTTCCTCTTATACATCTATTATAAGGTTGTATATATATATTGTATTTAAACATCACAAGTCCTATAACGTGAAGGTCATAGTAGCTAACTTGCTAGATCAAACATTCACTGGTGTTGTCCAATTATTGCAAAATGAGGTATAAAACCCAAATGCAAACATTGATTGAAAGACTAAATGCATTCCCCTACCTGTGCGTGACTATAGAGCCTTTCTCTTGACTAGGCTTTGTGTAATTAGACACAACCATGTGTTTTATTGAAGATCATTATGTCTTTGGACTTATGTACTGAGCAAAGATCAATGATCACTATGCATATAAATACACACTTTAAATATATATATATATATATATATATTATGAGATCATGTTTTATTGAATGTTTCACACAAACGATGACTATAAAGTCTTTGCCTTGTAAACCTATGGATAATTAGATGGAATTTTTAAATTGTGTATATTTATTGGATAAGCTTTGTGATGGAGATGATGTTTGACTTGTTAAAATTATTATATCTACTATGGGAAGTTTTCTTGTAAATATGGAGAATATTTTGTTGGTTGTAGCAAGTGTATTGATAAATCTTTTTGGAAGCTTGTGAGTACTGGATCAATGTGGAGCTTATTTCCTTTTTTTTTTTTTTATATTTTTTTTTACACCATTTAATTTGCAGGTCATACATCTATTACCATTGGAATTTTTTTGAGTGGGGTGCATTGACATTGATAAAATTGTAATGTTGATTGGATATATACATATGAATGTTGTTGCTTTATTTACAAAATGGTATATCTTTACTTTCCATGGACCTTTTTCATTTTTTGTCTAGTTTTACAATCATTTGATGTGCAAATATTTTCATGAAAAAATTACATGACATTATTTTCTTTTTCTTTTGTACAGATGGATGAACTCGTGCACGAAGCTGAATTGTACAAGACTAGTTGGCACTTGTTACATTTTTTGAAGAAATATATATATATATATATATGTTTTGATCAGCAAAGAAAACTTTATTGATGAAAAATGATCGAATTAATCAATAAAGAGGAGCTTAGAGCTAGAAGAAGCTCCAACCTCCTAGTTGGTGAGAAACCAACAAACAAAGCAAAACAAAGATTAAAAAAAAAAAAAACAACAACAAAACCACACAGTGTAAAGCAGACCAACAAAACACCTCAGGTTGAAACAAAACAATAACGAGATCTGAGCAAAACAGCAGAACAACTGAATGGCAACCAAATTGCAGCAAGCTCACACCAAAATCTAAGCAAAACAGTAGAAGGAGAGCAGAGGCCATCAGTTTAAACAGAAAAACAACTCTAAGGAAACACCTGAAATTGCAACCTGAAACTCTCTGCTGCCAGAACCAGAGCTGAAGGAGACATCATACATGCAACCTGATCTGGTGGAGGTTGGACGCAAGATCATGAACTGAATAATCAACCTTCAGGAACCATTTGACCCACAATGCAATCTACACTTTCATCCTCTCGCATAATTCTGCAAAATCTGGAATAGCCCCCTTGAACAAATAGTCATTTCTCAATTTCCAAACAGACCAAAGCACAACTGAAGGAACAATATGCCAAATTCTGAAGACCTAGGGCTTCAAATTACCACCTGACCACCACAGTGGTAGACCCTCAATTGAGCCAGGAATAACCTAGGACTAATCCCACCAATTGACCATGTGTGACCAGCACTTCCAAACCAGAGGGCAAAACAAAAGCACATGCTCCAGAGACTCCACCTCAGTGCGGCAGAACACACATTGAATCTCTGCATTGGTAGCTAAAACCCCAATCCTATGGAGGAAGGAAGAGGTCTCGACTCTACCTCTCCAGGCCAGCCAACAAAAAGAACTGAACTTTTAGTAGAGCCAAACTACCCCACACCCCAGCAAGGACCTTCAAACCAGGCCCTTTAATTGTAACCCACCATCTCCACACAGAGGATACAAAGAACTGCCCTGAACTAGATGGAAGCCAAGAACAAGAATCTTCAAGATCCAACTTGATTGCAGGGGATGATACCAATAACTCAGACAACCTTTGCAATTCCTCTTCCTCCCAAGCCAAGAGATTTCTTCTGAATTGGAGCTGCCACACCCCTAGACTTCTCTTCTTGGCACTAATTTGCTGTAAGGACTCCTCTTTCTCAGTGGACAAACTGTACAATCTGGGAAAATCCTCCTTCAAACCTCTGTTGGTAAACTAAGCATCATACCAAAATTGAATCGTCCTCACATTGCCCACTGTTATCTTGAAATGTTCACCATAGAACTCACCCAAAGGCTGGCTGATTGAAGTGAGCTGCACAATTTCCTTCCACACTAAAGACACCTCTTCTGAGATATTCAGAGATGGCAGCCAACCCCCTCCAATTCGGCCATATCTTGAGCATACCACAGATTTCCACAGGGCTTTATCATCAGAACCATATCTCCACCACCATTTTAACAACATACAATCATTCACCTCATCCAAATCTCACTTCCAAACCTCCTTGATTTTTACTTTTGGTAACCTCTCCCCAATTGACCAGGTGCACTTTCCTCTTAACATCGGATCCACCCCACAGGAAAGTGGATTGAAGTTTAACTAAAGCCTTAACAACCCCCTTGGGCATTCTGAAGATTGAAAGAAAATAGATAGGCAGATTAGAGAGGACAGATTTAATCAAGGTTAGTCGCCCAGCAAAAGACAGTAACTTTCTCTTCTAAGAAGACAGCTTCTTTCTCACCTTATCCACTACTGGACTCCATGTGCACATCGTCCTAGGATTGGCCCCTAATGGCAATCCTAAAAAATTAAATGGTAATTTTTTGGACAGGTAGTTCAAGATCTGAGAAAATTCCATAGTTTGTTCCTCATGGGAACCCACTCCACAATCTATACTCTTGTGATAATTTATCTTTAAACCAGATATCACTTCAAAGCACCTTAACACCCTTTTAATATTCATAACTTCCTTCATATCACCTTCACAAAATACTATTGTGTCATCTGCAAATTGGAGATGTGAGATACACAATTCATTAGATACAACTATGGCACCTTTGAACAAGCCCTTCTCTTTTGGCCTTGCTACTAATAGGTTGAAAGCTTCAGTTGTAATAATGAACATAAATGGTTAAAGAGAATCTCCCTACCTTAACCCCTTCTATGGTTAAAATTCCTCTGTGGGTGCACCATTAACCAAGTTAGATACCATAGCTGTAGAAATGCAAGTCCTAATCCAACCTATCCATTTCTCACTAAATCCAAAGTTGTTCAACATCGACAACAAAAATTCCCAATTAATGGAATCATAGGTTTTTTCAAAACCCAATTTAAGTATGATACCTTTCTTCCTTGATCTTTTCCATTCATCTACAACTTCATTTGCTATGAGCACATCATCTAAAATGTACCTACCACTCACAAAAGTTGATTGCACCTCACTGATCACAGATGGGAGGACCCTCTTAAGTCTTTTGGAGAGCACCTTTGCTAAGATCTTATAGACAGAGTTTACCAAGCTAATAGGTCTGTAGTCTCCCAAACCTATAGGATTATCCTTCTTAGGAATAAGAACGATGAAAGAACTGTTAACCCCTTTGGACAGCTTACCATTTGAATGAAATTCATACAACAATTGTATTATCTCCCCTTTCAATATAGGCCAACACCTTTGAATGCAAGTGAGGTTAAAGCCATCTGGGCCTGGGGCTTTGTTCCCATCACAATCCTGCAGTGCTTCCCAAATCTCAGCTTCAGAGAACATAGCTTCCAGATTACCTGCAGCCCCAAAGCTAATAATAGCAAAAGGGCCTAAGATTTTTGGCCTGTAATTCCAGTTCTCAGATAATAGTTGACTAAAATGCCTAACCACTTCTTGCTTCACCTAAGCTGGATCCTCTAAGCTCGCTCCCTCCACTAGAACTCAGTATAACATATTCTTTCTCTGCCTTCTACTAGCCATAATATAAAAGTACCTAGTATTTTTATAACCGGTATGAGCCCACAGCTATCTAGATTTTTGATGCCATAACCTTTCCTTACTCCTACTGAGCTGCCACACCTGGCTTCAAACTTCTCTTCTTCTCTTTAATTCCTGTTCATCAAGGGGCCTAGACTTTGCCTTCAGATCCTAATCATGTAACTCCTCCTCTGCTGACTTTAGAAGAGTGTCAATATTGCCAAACACTTTCTTATTCCACATCCTTAAATGACTCCTTAGTATGTTCAATCTTCTCATGACTCTGTACCCTGCCCACCCTTGAACTTCTACTTCCTCCCACCTCTTTTTGACTTCATACATGAAGGAGGGATGTAATAACCAGGCATTAATAAATTTGAAGGGCTTTGGTCCCCAATCCCTATCATCCTCCTTTAGCAAAATAGGGCAGTGATCTGAGATTGTCCTAGGTAAACCCCATTGCTTAAAAGAAAACTTTTCCATCCACTTCAAATCTAGCAAAAATCTATCTATCCTACTCCACCTGTCCCCATCCAGTGCGTTACACCAAGTATGCTTTCTACCTAGCATAGGCATATCAGTTAGTTCCAACTTTTCTACAAACTCATTAAAGTCCTTCATCCCCCTCTCTCTAGATGAGCATCATTTCCTCTCACCCATGTATCTAATCTCATTGAAGTCCCCTCCCACACACCAAGGGTTTGGAAAATGTGGATGGATATTCACCAGAGAGTCCCATAGTTGTCTCCTCTTGAGAACCTCATTTGGAGCATAAATATTCACAATTGCGCACTGAAAAGAATTACATGAGGTACCTGATAGAATGATGAAGTTTTTGTTGCTGCAGCATTCCTTAAGCTCAAAAACATATGGCCGCCATATACACAAAAGACCACATGCACTCCTATCTGAATCTACCATCATAAATTCCATCTCTTCATAAGGCCATATAGTTTTCACAAAATATTCATCCATTGAGCTTCTTTTAGTCTCTTGTAGTAAGAGCACATCAACACATCTCTCCCTTACCAAACTCTTAATTTTCTCCTTTTTTTCTGGCCTTCTCAGTCCTCTAACATTCCATGATAAAATCTTCATGATAAGCTCTCATCTTTCACCCAATCCCCTGCTGACAACCAGTTAGGCTCTGGTTGCCCCTACATCACCTGCAATTCTATTCAAATCATTCTCTTCCAACTCAATAATTTGCTCACTACCTCCTCCTCTTTTCCTTGGCAGTCCATTCCCAATAAAGTACCCACCTTCACTGTTGACTTAGCCTCCTCAAGTAATTGTCTCCTTCTATTCACAGCCTGACTCTGGGAAATAGCCATAAAGGAAGTTGTTGCTTCTAAGGAAGTTGTTGCTTCTGCTGAAGCTCTGAGGATGGCTCCCCTTTGAAAACCAAGTCTGCCGACCATGCTTCTCCTTCGCTCAATACCCTTTTTCCAAGACTTACACCCTCTCTGCACTACTACTTCCTTGAATTTGCTCCTTTTCGCAGTCCGTTTGACCACATTTCTATGAGTTGTTTGGGCCAGAGTTGGCCTAAGTTGAGTCTGGGCCACACTCTCATTCAGATTCGACCCCAACCCCTTATAAGGTCCATTGGGCTCAGGCCCCACCTGCACACCTTCAAATAGGACTTCCAAATTTATATTGGGCCTTGCATTCATTGGCCCACTCAACTCCTTTAGAAGCCCTGTGTTGCACATAGCCTCATCCATTTTTTGAACTCTACTCATGATTACCTGATGAGAGTTGACATCCTGCTCCACTCCCTTTGCCTTGGAACATGCACCTACGTAGCCAGTCCCCATGCTTCCCTCTATGTCAACCACTAAATTTGCATGCTTACCATCATTTTTCCTACCCTGCACATCTGATCTACCCCTCACAGTCTCTAATACCCTACTAGCCACATCAAATCCTCTACTCACCAACCCCTCTCTTCGTGAAGAAGCTTACCTTACAATCTCGCTGCAACCACTATTGCCAGACATATGGTCCACCTCTTTTTTGCCATTGGAGTGCAATTGACCATGATCCTTACCTCTGCTCTCTATAGGACTTGGGAATAAACAACTATGAAGCTCTTCACAGACTCTGACTGGAATGTGTCTACCTTTGTACTCCAGAAAGATTGTTATGTTAATCATCTCCAAACAGCTCGTAATCACTATAACTTTAGCTTGTTGGAAAGTCATTGGGTTGTTGATGTCCTCTTCAAATTGAACTGCCACCCCCCAATATCTACCAATACTGCAGATTGTCGTAATACTCCAGAGATTAATGGGAATGCCAAAACAGTTCAACCAAACACACCTCTCTTGCTCTGCAAACCGACCTTTCCCCCATTCATTGATAGAATCACACCACTGCTTCCCCCACCCTTTCAATTGTCTCTTTCCTTCCTGCATGTGCTGTGGTGAGGGGAAAGTTAGTAGGACTAGTCTGCCACCTCCCCTCTTTTACAACCACAGCCCTCATCCCTCTATTGCACATTTCCTCTCTGAAGTCCTTGAAAGCTAAGAAGCTACTCAGCTGCACTACTAAACTTTCATACCTCCAGCCATTACCTTCCTCATAAGTTGTTATCACCACCTTCTCATTGGCACTGGCATCGCCACTTAGTAATGCCTCTGCATAAGATTTATGGACTCCATTACCCTTTCACTACTTCGAATGAAACCACTGATTCTCCACTCGGCCTTCATCTCCTCTACTCAGTCCCTTGGGCTCCAGTTGACCAACTCTCTGAGGTTTTTGAAACTCTGCTCTCTTAACTCTCAGTGCCTTGTTATCACACCACAAACCATCTGCCTTTTGTATCGCCATCTATGCAGCCACCTCACAATCATATCTTACAAACCTAAATCTCGATTTTGAAGCTTTCCTCCTCTTTCCTGGAATGAACACATCCTTAACCAAACCAAACTTTTGAAAAAGATTGAACAAGCCTTTAGGATCCATTGAGTCTAGGTTGTTATCTACGAATATGGTGACCAACACTGCCTCCTTGAGATATCCAAGCTGGTTGCCCACTTTTCTCTTGCGTATCACTAGGTTCCAACCTCCTCGCGCCATGTTGCTAGTGAGAGTACTATAAGGAATATATATGTTTGGATAGATGTGTATGAAAAATATTTGAATAGACTACTAGTTATATTTTTGGATAGATGCGCATGGATAAAAATTTAAAATATAATAACAAGTACTTGTTATGTTTTAAATTTTTATGCTAGATGGATGTGAATTGGATGATTATATAAATTACATGACATTTTTAATTGGACGATTATGTAGTTTGGAATTACTTGTGGATGAAAATTTATAATAGTTGATAACTTTAATTAAACAGGTTAAGGATTGGATGATTAATGTATTTTGTTGGATGTTCATGATTCAGTTGATTTTGTTGATTTGAATGATTCTTGCAAATTACAGGTTATATTGAATGGATTTGATGGATTATTATATTTTGATAAACAAAAAGAATTGAATTGGCGACTAAAAATTGATTTGTTTTTCTTCTTTTGGCGACCAAGTGATTAGTCAGGAAAGATAAGTAACACTTTTCGCGACCAAAGTTGTTAGTCGGTATATCACCACTCACATTTGACGGCCAAAATGTTGGTAGGCGAAAGAATACATTTGGCGACTAAATAATTAGTCAGTAAAATTATTAATTTTGGCAACCAAAGAGTTTGGTCTCGAATAGGTTTATTGCCGACTTAAGTTTTAGTCGAGCAAACGTTACATGGGTTTACGCTAAATCAGTACAAATTGTGTTTATAGCCATCTAATACTTGGCCCAAAGTGATATTTTTAAGAGATTTTTGGGACTAATTGCATCAATAGTTCTGAATTCTTTTTTAATGTACGATCTTTTAATTTTGTCAATTTAATCACCAAACTACGAAATGAGTTTAAATGGTCTGCAAAACTCAAGTAGTCTAAATTAATTAACGGACTTGGGATATTTTTGAAACTTTACAAATAGATATATATTATATAAAATTAAAAGATTTGGGACCAAAAATGAAACAAACTGCATATTTTGGGAACCCAAAGAAGCAACAATACTTTGGAGATATTTTGTTAAAATTTTTGTTTCGATGTAAAACTATTGTATGCATTAGTTAAAAATATAATGAAAATCCACCATTTCAAAGATCAATGTGCTGCTTAAAGGAGAGCCATTATTGCACCAACAGTACAATAGGATTTTAGAGAGAGAAAGAGAGAAGAGTTTCTTGGATCTTCAAGGTTCAAAGCATACCAAAAAGCTCAAAGCCTTCTCAGATGTAGTCCTTATGGAGCAAGGTAGAAATGGTGGTTGGATCCTGGTTGTGAATCAAAGGCGAGGAAGTGGATCTCGGGACTATGAAGAAAGGAGGGGTCTGTTTACTGTGTTCGTGGACAATATCCCAAGTTCTTTGGATGCAAAGTCATTGTTCAAACTCTTCAATAAGTTTGGTGTAGTCAAAGATGTCTACATCCCCTTCAAAAGAAGAAAAGCGACGAATTCAAGATTCGGTTTTGTGAGATTCGACTGTCATGTTGCATCAGATATGGCAGTCCAGAAAGCTAATGGACTGTTGGTGGATGATGAGGTTCTTGCAGTCAAGTATGCAGCTCATGACAGGAGTGTGCCTAACATGAGAAGGCCCCAGGCCAATAGAGAAGCCATTAACCCAAACAGAGGTAAAGGTACTCTCCCATATATTGGCCACAAATCATTTGCTGAGCTACTACAAGGGGACTCGACCAAGGGGGGTGTAAAAGCTAGCTTGACTGTCAAAGCCAATGAAGATGGTCACGGTTGGCTTTATGAAAGTGTAATTATCAGGCTCAACTCGGATTTCTCCATTATCAGTATCAGATCTGCTTTGAAGGATATTGGGTTAGATCAAGTGGTGGTCAGATAAGGGGGCGGCAGGGATGCAATTTTGACTTTCAAATCCAAAGAGGAGCTTCATTCAAGTATGTAGACGATCAAGGGCCTGGTTTAAAGAATGGAGTCTGTTTATTCTGAAATGGAGGCTAGGAATCCAAGTAGACCAAGAGAGATGTGTTTGGTTGAAATGTCATGGTATTCCTTTGAACCTCTGGAATAGGAGCAATCTAAACAACATTGGAGCTTTGTGGGGGACAGTTCTTCAATTGGAGGGGGACCTTAGTCAACCAAAGTCATTTTCCTTCTCCAGAATTAAAGTGGCTACAACATGCATGGAGCTCATTAATACAACCATTCATCTGGAATGCAAGGGTAAATTACACCTAATTTTTGTTTGTGAAGACCTTTGTGCCAATCTAGTGGAGCGTAATGGGGTTAGAAAAATGGGGATGGATGATTGTAATAGCAGCTCCAAAGTGAATTTAAGCAGAACAGAGGAAAATGATCTCATAGATGGGGGTTGTAAGAGGAAGGATGATGTTGTTACAGTGGCAAATCAGGTTGCCTTGTCTCATGCTGCGATGCCTTCCTCCATTGAAGTGGCACAAAGGAAGGAGCTCTCTCAATGCAACAGTAGAGAGGCGGTGGACACAGTTGTTGAGGAGACACGAGGTGATGTGGAGGTCAGCAGACCTACTGCAGTATGTGGGAAAGAAGCAATGATGGAGGAGTGTGCACCTTGCCCAAAGAGCAATGATCATTCTCTGAGGTGTGTTGAGCACGCTTTTGCTACTGGTTTGTTCAAAAGTCTCAGCGGATCGGTTGATGTTTTTGGGCCTGGAATTAATCTGGAGGTTGCCTTGGGCCCTCCAAATAATGAGCACTTTGTTCAAAAACGTATGCCAGTGGATCAAAAAGGTAATAGGGCATGTGTAAATGGGCCTCTCTTATCTGTTGGTTCAAATGGGTCAGATACTTTGAGATTGCATGATCTAGGCCCTGTTCATTGTCCTGCTTCCTTCCTCAGACCAAGTCGGTCTGCCAAGAAAGCTGGGAAAAAGAAGGTGCAGATGGAAGGCTTTTCTCGGTTTGCTCGGCTCTATGGTCACCAATCTGCAGCTATAGGTAGGCTTCCCTCCAAGTCTGTTATCTTCAGGCCAGCAGCAGTGGCCTTTGCTCACTCTGAGCTGTCCGAGGGTGAGTCAAGCATGCACAGCTATCTCCTCAAGGAAGCGCAGGCCACTGTCAAATTAGGGAAAGAGCTGGGAATTAATTTCTGTGGGCAAGAAGAGGGTGTGGTTGAAAAGATTCTTGAGCTGGAGTTAAAGGACAGAGAGACTTTTAAAGGATGGAAATGCTTAGTTGTAAAAGCAGTGTGCAATGGGTGTGTGGAGTGGGTGTTCTGCATCAGGAGGAACCTTTTCGGTTTTTGGGGTGTTAGCATTGGAGCTCCTGCAGTGGGTGTGTGGAGATTGGATCGGAGTAGAAGGATTGTTTCATGGGTGTGTCGGTTGGGGGTTTGTCCTTGGGTGCTCGGAGCTTGTTTCGCAACAGTAGTGTTCTGTTTTTGGTAGTAGGTGTTCTGTTTCGGAGAGTTCTGCTTATCTATTTTTGGGGTGTTAGCATTGGAGCTCTTGCAGTGGGGTGTGGAGTTTGGATCGGAGAAGTAGGATTGTTTCATGGGTTTCATCAGTAGTGTTCTGTTTTAGGTAGTGGGTGTTATTTAATTATGGGGTGTGTTTTTCTTGGTGTGTTAAGTTCTGCTTAGCTGTTGTTTTCATTGTAAAAAAAAAAAAAAAAAAAAAAATTGTGAGGCTAAGGGGTTGGTTGTTTGGGTGTGAGTAGCAGTAGTAGGGGGTAGTTTGTCCACTCCGAATCTCTCTCGGTGCACTTCATCTTCCTATACTCTTAATTTCATGCTGTTTAATGAAATTTTTCTTTGCTGATCAAAAAAAAAAAAAGTGCTGCTTAAAGGGTCGAGCTAGAAGAGAGGTTCTTAAAAATTGACTTGCGAAATTTTTAATGGCAAGTGATATTGAGGACTATGACGAAAAATATCTTTCTTAAAAAATGTTTTAGTTAACCAAACAATGAAAAATATTACATCGAAACAAGCAGAGCTTTCATGTAAAATTTTGAAAACGCACAGCTCCCATTAATCAATTTGAACAGCTTGACTGGTATGAATTATTTAAACTCATATTTTGTACTTTTGAAAGTGCAAGAAAAATATGCTTAGTTCAAAAGTAAGATGGTGTAATTAGTCTAATTGAATTTATGAGATCCAAGAGAAGGGAGCTAAAGAGGGTGATACCAATCTGTTGTTATGAGCAAGGCATCAAGAAAAACGCATGGTATAAAATAAATATAAACCATCATCTAAGCAATCAAATGCAAAACTTAAAGGACTAAACAACTACTATAAAAATAGCTCCCATGCACAAGCAAGGAAGGAATCGCTCACACAAAAGGGTCGATCAAATATTAAACTACCTAGCTAGCTTTCCATCAATGGCTTCCTCAAGCATTTGTTTTTACTTAGAGAAGTACCCATATCCATCGGAGTCTAAAGTGGAGGAATATGTCACCGAAAAGCTCTCAGACAGCAACTACAAAGAGTGGAGAGAACTAATGATCGAATTCATTGAGAGTCAAGACTTGGAAGGTTTCATCTATGGCACGGTTGCGGCTCCCCTTGAAATGGTCCCAGTGCCAGTGCCGGTCCCATATGCTGGTGGTGGTGATTCTGGTGGTTGTGGTGGTGATTCTACTAGCAGTGGCAAAAACTACATTAAAAATGAGGAATACAAGTACTGGAAAAAATCAAACGACCTCGTACGGGATTGGATCTTCAAAACGCTCGCCAAAGATACCGCCAAACGAGTTTTGCGCTTTAAAAATGCTAAAGCCGTCGCCGTCTGGACAGCATTGGAATATTTTAAAGGTTTAAATTTGTTACATGTTACTTATTACTTATTACCAAAATCACAAAATGTCGTAATCTGCCTATGTATATCCTTTTTATAGTATATATTATAAAAGGATCCAATATTTGACTTCTATCTGCCTAGATTACTATCTTTTTCCTCACTCTCCCTCAACGTCCACACAATTTTTTGTCCCTTAGCCTTGGAATATGTTACCAAAACTTCTGTGTAAATTTTCTTAAAAGTTGATGTTTACATCTAATAATGAAATTTCAAATATTAAATAATATATATCAAAAAAAAAAAAAAAAAAGTTAGCAAATCAAATTATCAAAATAGAGCTCATAACGATCTACACAATAATCTATTCCTTTTGAAGGACTGAAAAGAAATCATACTCTTGAAATGAAATTCTTTCCTATTGCACAGAAATAGTAGTAATTAATATTATTATTATTTAAAACAGCATCTAAAAACTTAAATTTACTTTGAATTTTCTGTTGGGCATTTTTGCAGGTCGTTATGTGGCACTGCACAGAGCTGCAATCGAAGGTGACTGGGAGATGGCCAGCAAATTTATAAAAAATGAACCAGATAACACTGCAGTCAGGGCTGCAATAACAGCAGACTTAGAAACAGCGCTCATCGTTGCAGTAAAGTCAAATCAGAGAAATAATTTTGTGAGGAAGCTAGTTGAGGAGCATATGTCACAAGAGGATCTAGCTCTCGGTGACAGCAGAAAAAGGACAGCACTTCACAGGGCTGCTGGAGCTGGAAACATGGAGGCGGCAAAACTGTTGGTGAAAAACAACCAGAACCTGCCAAATGTCGAGACATATGACAAACGAATTCCTTTGTTTTTTGCAGCTGCTCGTGGGCATAGACAGATGGTTCTTTACTTGTTGAGTGTCACTACTATTGATGGCAACACCCATTATTTGTCCCAATTACTGTCTAAAAATGGCTTATTGCCACTCTCTCAAAATAAACCCAAAAGTCTTAAACCATTTGAGGGTGAACCGGGTTTCAGAATTTTGCATCAGCTCACTATTAATGGCCTTTATGGTGAGTAATTAGATATTCGGTAAATTACACTTTGCTTCTTTTATTATTTTTTTTTATTTTTTCCTTTCATGTTTTAAGTTTTTTTAACTTATTATTCTAAAAACAAACTTATGTCCAAAATTAGACATAATTAATCATTGATAGTCATGTCTTATAAAAAAATATATTTTATTATATATAACTCACACTTTCGATACAAAACTTAAATCTTAATATAATAATATATTTTTTATATTATGTGACAGCTAACGTGATATTTTTTGTCTAACTTTAAACAGAAATTAATTTTAAGAGTTAATTGGGGAAAAAATGAATATAAAAGGCCAAAGTAAAAAGGGAAAAAAATGTCAAAGACCAAAAAGAGAAAACGTCTAAACATAAAGACGGAAAAGTATAATTTACTCTTAAATATTTTAATAGTTGTTGCTATTTGAATAGCTTTTAGCTCACAAAATTGAAGTAAAAGATTCAAAAACTCAAAAAATTTCCGAATACCAAAATAATGAAATAAATAAATAAATTTTAATATGAGAGTGTTATAATAGAATAACTTAATTTATAGGATAAATTACATTAATTGATAATCTCATGGTTTTGTGAAAAATATAATAAACCACACAAGTGTGACATAATTACTAACTTTTTTTTTAATAAGATTAAAGTGACTAGAATTAATATAAATGAGCGTAGATACAGGGATAATCAATGATCAAATATATATTTCAATATAAAATATATGATAATATTATTTTGATGCTTTATACAATAATCGATTAACTTATAAAATAAAACAAAATGTAATGTGAATTAAAATCTTAAAGAAGTATAGTGTAAAAATTATTCCAAACTTGTGGAGTTTGATATATTTTTCTCAAATTTTAATGGAGGTTAGTGTAATTTACCCTAATTTGTATTAACTAATTATTTCTGTTTTATTTTATTTTATTTTATTTTTGGGGGGGTTTTTCCGACAGACATTGCTCTAGCCTTGCTTCAAGATAAACCTGAGTTGGCATGCTTCATACCAGAGAAAGAAAAAGATCTGCAGTTTCATTCGTTGATGGCAATTGCTCAAAAGCCTTCTTCATTCCAAAGTGGAACATCATTCCACGTCTGGCAGAAACTGATCTATTCATGTTAGTGTATTTGGTCCCTGTCTTTTCTCTCTATCTATCTAGCAATTACTATTTCTGCAATTTTCTTTATTGATGATTCATCCTCCGTTTATTTAGGTGCAAAATATTTTCTAATGAAAAATATTTTCTAAGGAAAAAAAAAATTTCAAAAAAAATATTTTTTCTATTTTTTCTATGTTTAGTGATGGTGGTGGTGGTGGTGGTGGTGGTGGTGGAACAAAAGTAGAGGTGGAGGTGGAGGTGAAGGTAGTGGCATGGTGGTGGAGTAGCGGCAGTGATAGTAATGGTGATAGTGGGGCAATGGCCATGGTGATAGTAGTAGTGCAGTGACATTGATAAGATTCTTATTTTTGCGAAAAATATTTTCTTAAAAATAACTTTTTCTATTTTTCAAAAATATTTTTGATTATGACCTTAAAACTAATATGCTAGTGGTTGGGTTAGTGATGGTGATGGTTTTGGGTGATGGTGTTGGTAGTAGTGGTAGGGGGTGGGGTGCGGTGGAGTGATGGCGGTGGTAGTGAGGTGGAGGCAATGGTAAGACTTTAGTGTGAATAACACACTTTATCTTACAAAATTGAAAAATATTTTACTCCCAAACAAGCTTATTTTTCATTGACTATGAAAAACCTCTTCTATCATACCAAAATTTTATCATACGTGCGTATTCAAAATTTTATCCAAAAAAATAGTATGTGCCATATTCCACTGAACTTTTTCGAATAAAATTTTGAATAATATCTACTTCATGCAATACATAGAAGTAAAATCACTTAAGACGAGAATTCTACTATATAAGGATTAGATCTAAATCACATATCAATTTTCTAATTAAATTTCTGATCAAATTTTCTAAGTTACCTAATATTGCTGAAAATTATATCACATAAGCATATTATCATAGCTGACTACACTTTCTGTTCTCTCTTGCATTGCAGGTGTTCCTCCTAAATTGGCAAAAAATGCTGACCATCACAGTAGAGGCGACATTGAGAATCCTGTGAACTGCATCACTTCTGGTGTAGTTGAAGGTAATTCCACTCTAGACTCTAATATACCATATATTAACATTAATACTTCACTATGCTACAATGAATATCCTAATCAACTTTAATTTTGTTATTGGAAAACTAGATGGGGAATATCAAACACTCAAAATCAATATCCCCACCCTTTTCCTCCTTAGATCTCTCCAAAATTGTAGTAGATGTGGGATGTATTATTTTTAGGTTCATCCTATAGTACACACTCCAAATATCTTATTTTGGGGATATGTTTATATAAAAGTTGCAATAATTTGTGGTATTGATACTATAAATATCATAAATAAATCACTTTCAGATATGCCTAAAACAAACATAATACACCGTAACCAAATACCACTTGAGACATAACCAAAAACATCTTCGGTTTAGTTAAAATAATAATCACAATAGAACATAACCCAAGACCTCTTTAGTTATAACTAAAATAGCATAACTAAATATTAAAACAAACACTACTTAAAGCATAACCAAATATCTCTTTTTACTAGTTTGGCAACTTCTATTGTAATTGATACCTACCACTTACAAAACCAATAAAAAGATAGCTTATAAAAGAAAACAATGCCAACAATTAAAAATAAGAACGATGTCACTTTGACTAACATGACATTAATGGCCAAAAAAATGTTATATGCATAATCAACTGGAACAACTTGTCCTCGAAAAAAAAAACTGGAACAACTTACTTTGTAAACCATGACATCGATTTGACATTGTACCTCAACCTTATCTATTTTGACTATCGGCCTAAGGAATATTGGTCAATTGGAGTTGCCTACCATGACCCACTCCACAATTTTTATTTTTTATTTTTTTGATGGCCAGAACACTCCCAAGACAGGATTCTTAAGATTCACTCTTACAAGCCAAATTGGGAGAAACTAGCCAATCCACCTAAACCGTCAGACTTCCACTTAAGTAGTAGGAGATTCGAACTTTGGTCAGTAAAGAGAGAAGCAAACTCCTTTACCAACCCGTCACATAATCCACATACACATGCACTAATACACATCACAAGGAGATAAAATGTATTTTGTCCTTTTTCATTTCTGATTTTGAATGGATTAGTATTGTTGTGCAGCGAAGAAAAGAGTGCATTCAATGTTTTGGGAAGTCGTTCAAAATTTTGGTTAGTGGGCAAATACTATTTTATGTTCAGGCTAGACTAGTATCGTTATTATCACATCCCTAATAGTCAGTTTTAATTACAGTGCCATGCATCAAGCACATCGGAGAGAAAAAAATGATACACAATCAAGCACAGGAGCTTGTCCAATTCCTTTGCAATGAAATTGTAAAATCAAATTACTCAAACGCAGGCAAAATATTTTCACTACCAATAGTCCAAGCAACATCTGTTGGGATTCATGAAATCGTTGAAGCAATTTTAAGGTCATACCCTGATGCAATTTCTCTTCAAAACCAAAAGAAGCAATCCATATTCCATCAGGCAATTGTGTACCGTCGTGAAAAAGTGTTCAACCTCATACGTCAAGTGGAGTCTAGAACTATATTTTTATCACAATTGGACGAATCAAATAACAATGCTCTACATTTGGCTGGATATATGGCCCCTCAGCAGCAACTCTATCTTAGAGCCGGTGCAGCTCTACAGATGCAACGAGAATTGCATTGGTTTAAGGTAATCTTTCCGGACTTCATAAGAGACTAATATTTATTGATTAAATAAAATAATTACCAATTTAATTTGAGTAATGCCTATATAAACAAAAGATCGTTGCCACATTATTTTAATATTATATTCATGTAGTATAGTAACTTTGTTTTCTCATTTCCAAGCCACCTGGTTTAATTTATGCAGGAAGTGGAAAAACTTGTAGTGCCTCGAAGCAAAGAAGAGAGGAATGATAAGAAAATGACACCTGCAAAAGTATTTACTGATACACACAAAGATTTGGTAAAAGAAGGAGAGCGTTGGATGAAAGACACAGCTAATGCATGCACAATTTTGGCCGCTCTCATTGCCACTGTGGTGTTTGCAGCAGCAATTACAGTACCAGGTGGAAACAATAGCGATGGCAATCCAATTTTTTACAAACGAGCATGCTTCATAATCTTTGGCATATGTGATGCATTTGCTCTTTTCTCATCCGTTACTTCTGTGTTGTTGTTCATGTCCATCCTCACTTCTCGTTATGCAGAACATGATTTCTTGTTCTTCTTCCTAATAGATTAATGTTTGGTCTCATAACCCTATTTCTCTGCATATTATCCACCATGATAGCCTTTGGTGCCACACTTTATCTTGTGTTTGGGGAAAGTTATAAGGCATGGATTACTATGCCTATTCTTGCATTGCCTTGTATTCCCGTGGCTTTGTTTGTATGCTTGAAATTTCCTCTCCTTGCACACATGTTCAAATCCACCAACTGGAGCATATTTGTTAAGCAAAGTCATGTTATGCTCTACTAGGTCAAACATCAAAGTCAACACTCCAAAATTTTATCTTCACCTCAATCGCTCTGTTGGTATATATTCAGTGGTTCCTAATCTCTCTCCCCTATCATGAACCCTGTGAGTCCTGGAAGCTTGGCAAGTAAGGAGGCTTGGCTTCCGTTGTGTGAAGTGTGTGGCTGCAAGCAGTTGTGTCAGTTTAAGGTGTTCCTTGCTAGTGTGTTAATGAAGTTGAAATTTACCAAAACTCACCCTTTCTCTCATCTCCATCCATGCATGTACTAAATAGAAGAAATAGAAGGAATTTGTTTGGTTGTTCAAATTCTCTTGCTTTATTTTTGGCTGATACAGAAAACAATATAATCCCTATTTATTCTCTAGTGTTTGCTGGTTTAACAGATCAAAAAAAAATCCCAAATTCCCAAATTTGATTTAGGGTAATTCTTCATTATGTTTTTGCCAAAAAATCGCAATAAGGAACATTTTAAACAGGACAACAGAAGATGAGAATAATGGACTCCTGCCATAAAAGCCAATAAAAAAATTGAGGTAGAAATTAGGGTCAACTGAGAGAGAGAGAGAGAGAGAGAGAGTACCAACGGCTGAGAAACTGAGTACCAAACCTGAAATGCGTACATAGGATTTCCATGCTCCTCCTTGTACGCATCAACAATCCCCTAAAAACACAACTCATTCAAACCCCAAAATTCAAACAAACAACAAAGACAACAAATAATTAGACCACATATTTCTCATAAAAGAACTAACTTCGATGTCTCAATCAGTGAGAGAGAAAGGAAGAGGAGCCTTAGGAACCATCTGAGTAGTCAACTGAGCACATTGTTGTCGCCACATCTGATTATTTGCCACTGTGAACACATTGCCATCGTAAAAAATCATACATTTTCATTATTGTTTGACAGAAATATGCCGTCACCACATTTGAGTTTTTTTTTTTCAATCAAAAAAAAGAAAAAAATCCATGTTTTTTGTTACAATTTTCACATCTGTTGCAAATGGTGATCTTTTGAGACGGAAACTTTGCCGTCGCAAAAAGTTCTATGTCAAAAGGCTAGTTTTCTAGTAGTGAATTTTGTTATATTTCATTCATTTCACCTACTTTTTCATTTCCCTCTTCAAATTCATAAATCAAACACAGTATAAAAGAACAAATGAAAAGAAAAACATCAATAAAGTTTGCAAAACATATATATATCGTAGTTAAGAGAACCAACAGTCCTCTTTTCTTTTTTCTTTTTTCTTTTTTCTTTTTTTATTTATCTATTTATTTATTTATTTTATTTTTTTGCATTAATATTTATCTAATTGCCAAGAATGACAAGAGAGATGAAATGAGAGAAAGAGATGTTATAATATTGAGGCCACAAACTGACCATTGTAATATTTTGGCCACAAATTGGTCACTCTGCATGTGTACCAACTTTCCTGGGCGTACTAAACATAAAAGCAGCAGCAACAGCAACGGCAACAGCAAGAGCTAATTATCCATTCAAACAAATATTGATTCCAAACTGCTTAACATTTCAAAAAGCAAGAACTCAAATAAACTGAGACCCAACAAAATGACAAAAAGAAAGAGCAACAATTTTTTGGAACTAAATTATAATAATAATTTGCACAGAACAATTTTTTGATGTTTTTGAAGTATTATGTCAATATAATAAATATCAAAATTCAGGATGGGGAAATTGAAACTTGGGATGAGTTAACCATTAGAAAATACGTTTTCGGCCAAAATAAACAGAGCATCAACGTTCAATGCTAACTGGATTCAATTTACAGTTCAGTCTTCTAATTTGACGTCCAAAATAGAATGGTTAAACGAAAAGTAACAAAATGTCTTTTGGAATTAAAAAGTGATACAAAACTGATGGGAAAAGGATTTGTGAAAGTAGCTCATATATAAGTGTACATGTGCTTGTGCAAACTGAGCATAACAAATTAGAGTTCAGTTCTCTTTGTGGTTGATGCTCTCACCTTGAATGGTTGAAAGACAAAGTCAGTGATCCAAACTGTCAATTTTCTGAATGATATATATCAGTATTCCATGTCACCAATAATCCCCACAAGAACAAATGCCATCCTTGAAGTGATGGAAGCGGTTCGAATCCCTCACAATAATCTCCCTCTCTGTAATCTTCGATATGAATTTAGTCACGTTGTGGCAATCCCCACAAACACACAAGTTCTTGAAAATCCGAATTGGACTCATAGGAGGGGTGCTGATAATTCCATACGCAATAGCCAATCTCTCAATATGACTCGTAAGGATATACTCTTTTTCATCCTCCTCCACATCCTGCAACACGAAGCTATAGTCTGGAATATAACCAATGTTCTTAATCTTAGCCGCTAAAATCTCCAACTCCTTGTAGATCTCCTCACAGTATGGATGGGATTGGTTCCCAGTATAAAAGACTTCAATCCTGTTGTTCAGTTCAATTGGACTCCAGCCAGGTGTCTTCTTCAATCCACGGTCTCTAGCCAATGATCTCACTTCATCCGCACGTTCCCACTTTCCAACATTTGCGTATATATTCGATAATAAAACATAGTACCCAACATTTTCTGAATCAACTTCAAACAAGCAGTCCGAAGCAAATTTGCCCAGCTCGATATTTCCATGGATTCAACAAGCTCCAAGAAGAGCACCCCAAACCCAAGCATCACGCCTTAAAGGCATATTCTTGACAAAACTATATGCCTTTTCTAGGTACCCAGCTCTACCAAGCTGGTCTACCATACAGCCATAATGCTTCAAACTCGGTTCGATTCGATACTCTTCCCGCATTACCCGAAAGCACCACTGACCCTGACCAACTAAGCCCGAATGGCTACGAGCTGACAATAGAGATACAAAAGTTACATGATCGGGCTTCACCCCCTAATCCTGCATAGCTCGGAATAGCTGCATAGAAGTCACACCGTGTCCATGAATCCCATAACACGATATTATGGCGTTCCACAGAACTGAACTCATCCTGGGCACTTCATAGAACAAGGACATTGCGTCATCTAATCTCCCACATTTTCCATACAGGTCGATGAGGCAGGTACCGACATAGACATCCAAGTGAAGATTGGCTTTTAAAATATGCCCGTGAGTTCTTATCCCCAGTTTCAAGGCTCCTAGGTGAGAGTAAGCTGGTAAAATGCTTACCCAAGTCCCTTGGTTTGGAGTTACATCCTTGCACGTTTCCATCGTGCAGAATACTTCAATAGCCTCACTTGCAAGACCATTCTGACCATAACCTGTAATCATCATGTTCCAAGAAACCACGTCCTTTAAAGGAATTTCTTCAAAAACTCTACGTGCAGAATCAATTATACCCAACTTTGCATACATGTCCACGACAGCATTTCCAGCAACATCTTCCAGAATCCAACATCTCCTTGTGATGAAACCATGACCAGACCTGCCACTTCGGCAATCCCTAGACTGAGCAACACTGGACGCCAAGCTCACTAGTGTCAACACATCAGGCTGAATTCCATTTGACTGCATCTCGCCAAAGAACTTAAGTGCAGTATCTGGACGAGCATTCTGCTCATATGCAGCAATTATTGAGTTCTATGACACCAAATCTCTGACGAACATCTGATCGAAAACCATCTGTGCTTGCTGGATGTTTCCAAATTTGGCATACATGTTAATCAATGCATTGGACACAAACACATCAAACTCCAACCCATGCTTTATGACATATAAATGAATCAGCATTCCATGCAAAATATCATCCATTTGTGCACACGCAGGAAGAATAGTTGAACCAGTGACACAATCCATCTTCATCCCCTCAAATCTCATCTCATCCAAAACACCCGATGCCTCTAAAGCATTCCCATTTTGACAAAACCCAGAAATCATATCATTCCAACCCCCATCTCTGAATGGCATATCACTAAATATTTTATGGGCAACAGCAAGATAGCCAAAGCGACAATACATATGCACCAAAGAAGCAGCCACAAAGACATCCCATTTGAAACCCAATTTAAAAACCCAGCAATGTATCTTCTTCCCATCAAATAAATTACCACAAGCTTTCAACACAAGAGGAAAAGTATAAAAATCAGGCCTAACTTCATATTTCAATAACATTTCGTATAAACAATTGACAGCTTCATGGAAGCAAGTATTGCGAACATAGGAGGATAACATCGAATTCCAGGTATAGGCATATCCTCTTTTGGGATCTGATCGAAAGTGCAGCAAGAATGAGTAACATCCCCAAGATTGGCATAAAGATTGACAACTCTAGTGGAAATGAAGATGCTTTGGGCTTTCCCTGACACAATAAGAAGGGCATGAAGGCGCTTAGCAAGGTGGATTTTGGTGCATGACTGGAATAGAAACTCAAAATCAATCTCTTTAGTCCCTTCCTCTGTGCCATTGGATAAAATTTGAGCACAACTTGCTGTGCTGAAATATGATTGGTGATGAGTTCCAAGAGAGAAAATATTGCGGAAAATGCCTACATTTGTAGGTTTGCAACATTCTCGGTACACAAACAATGAACACAATTAACATTGGAGACTAATTAACTAGCCAAAAAAAATAGCATTGAACTAAGGAAATCAAATAACTGAAAATGAAGAACTAATGGTACCTGAACATACATGCAGTTTCACTACTGTATCAAGATGATCTGTTGTACCTCTGCCTCTGAAGAGGGCATATGGTGAAGCAAATGACTGCAATGAAGGGTTTAATGGTTAGGATTTATAGAGAGAGAGAGAGAGAGTGTAACCCAATTCGCAAAAAAAAAATAAATAAAAATAAGAAGATTACATTTATAATTTGTAAGGACAAAAATATCAATGACCATTAAATTCACTTTACCCGTTGTTTCTCCATTTGGACTGAGGGGAGGAGAGTAAAGGGAAGTGTTACTTGTTAGGTGAAGGGAAGGAAAGAGAAGAGAAGTGAGGGGAGGTATCCCTCCTCTTGTTTGTTTAGACAATCTATATATAGTATATTGAAAACTGAGTTTTTAACAAGGAGTGCTTTGGGAGCTTATTTATCACAAAAAAAAAAAAAAAAAAAAGGGAGTGCTTTGGGAGCTTTAAAGTCTTCATCCAAAATTTTCAATTTTATGTGGCATGAAATTATTGATTCATGTATAACCAAATCTAATTTGAACAATTTTAAAAGGAAAGTCTAAAAATGAATTTAAATTTTAATTATTTTTAAGCCACATTCCACTTAAATTGTGGATTAAACATAATTAATGCATTGTGCAAAAGTTATTTATTTGTCTATGAAGCATGGGTGTAGGTATGGATATTGGTATGGGTACACTGATACGGCAAAACCTTAACAAAAATAGGATACGCCAATAACTTTTTTTATTTTATTTATAATGATTTGTGAAAATCTTTCAATTCAAGCACTTGCAAATCTATCACTTCAAGTATATAACATATAAAACAACTATATATATATGCATGTGAAAATCAATTAATCAAATAACAATCAGAAAAACATCAAGATTATGAAAGTAACAATGAAATAAATACACCAGCTTATAGCCAACAGGGGTTGATTGAGTTGGTAAGGATCGGACTCTTCGTCTTCAAGGCTTAGGTTCGATTCCCGTTGCCAGCAATCCTCCTTGGTAGGCGATCTATAAGTCTAATGCAAGTTCTCGCTAAGGCCTGCAGCTTGCCCTAGCCCTAGATTGGGGTAGCCTCCCCTCACCTAAACTTTTATCCAAAAAAACAAAAATACACCAACTTATGTACCCTAAGATACCTAATTGTTTTTTTTTTTTTTTCGTCTTCTTATAATTTAAATTTATAGTTTTATTTTATTTTATATAATTTTGATTGTATAAATCAGGAAGCAAAAGAGGGAAAATTCACAAGTAAAGCATGGTTAGTTACGAATTACCTGAAGATTTACGAAGATGATTAAAGAAGAATAAATGGCTGCAATGAACACACACACACACACACACAAAAAAAAAAAAAAAAGAAGAAGAAGAAGAAGAAGAGATAGAGAATCAAATAAAAGAGGAACCAAAAAACACAAAATCAAAGAAAAAGAGGAAGAGTTGAAGGAGAATAGAAAGCGAGAAAACTAACCAGAAAGTTCAAGCATCCACCACAAAGGTAGCTAGCTACGTACACGAGTTTGGGTTAACCTACGCCCCGTCTACCAACTTCATTTTTATTTTATTTTATGGGTAAATTACACTAACCTCCCCTGAGGTTATTGACAATTACAAAAACCTTCTCTGAGGTTTCAAAAATTATACTAACCTCTCCTCTGGTTTACTTTTAAATTACCAATGCCCCTTCTGTTAAGTGACAGCCTATGACACTGACTTTGCTGAGGTTATCAATTTACTTTATTCTATTTCCTATTTTACCCTTGCTTCCTAAGGGCATCTCCAGTGGTGTAGTTAAATTTGTGTGTTAAAGTGTGTTATATGACAAAAAGTGTGAAAAGTGGGACCCATTTATGTGTGTTAAATGTTTGTTAGTTTAAAGATGGGTGTGTGCTCCAATGATGTAGGTAAGATGTATGTCAAAGTGTGTCATGTATGCGTGGGGTCCATTCAAATATATAAATATATATAATAAAATTATTATAATTATTTTAAAAATTACGTGTCATCATAGTATGATTTATAAATAAATAAATAAATAAAGGCAGGATACGGCCTGCCTGCCAGGTTGCCAACCACCTTCTCTCTAAAAAATGCAGCAATTACAACAGTATATGTTCTCTCTCTCTCTCTCTCTCTCTCTCTCTCTCTCTCTCTAGTTACTGCACTCACCACAGTTAACTTCATTGCTAGCAACAATACTAGCTAACAAATAACTTAGCAAAACAATTGGAGCCAAAATTAAAATTGTTTGTTAGTTAAGTCGGAAAATTTAGTAGCTTTCTGACACTAATGCATTCACTAAATGCATTGTTAGAGTCAATTAGCCACAGCTAGCTAACAAATGAATGAGAAATATGCTCCAAATGCATTGTTAGAGTCAATTAGCCACAGCTAGCTAACAAATGAATGAGAAATATGCTCCAATGGATTTGCTAAGGTGCTTGTTAGTTAGCAAGTTTGCTAGCTTTGTTGCTAACTGCAGGGGGCGCTG